>CDHK01000009.1:387281-513456 GCA_001048715.1 Penicillium brasilianum | reverse complement strand
GGGGGGGAATATGCAGGAATCCTCGGTGGTCCGTGAGGACATTTCAAAAGACTCGGATGAGGAGTTCATTTTCAGACTATGGGAAATAAATGGTTGGGATCGGCGTTTGTTTAGCGGGAGCTCGAGCATCAATCACTACGAGGAGCAGCAGCCCGGAGCCCGGGGAGATGAGCCTCGTTGAAAATTGAAAGGAGAGCCGCTGGAGATCCTCCACCATGGTGCAATCAATTTTATAAGCGGCATAGATCGTTGCGAGGGAGTTGGGCAGATGATACAGCACTTGGGTATAGGATAGAAGCCACGAAGAGTTGACCCGTCAGCCCTATCAACCATAATCATCAAACATCGACAGAGCGATCGATTGACCTCTATGTATCCGCTACCACCACGTCGATCCACATCTCGTACAGCGTATGGGGGCAACCACCGGGCAGTCAATACAAGCTTATCCACAGAGTCTAGTCCCACGCAGGTGGCTGAAGGAAGCTTTTTGGAGGCACCAATAGCTAGCGCAGACGCATGCGGGCAGTGGATCAGGGCTAAAGGGTGGTGCATCTGACACAGACTAGTACACTTATTTACCGTAGCATATCCCTGGGGGTTGGCTACGTTTAAGCTTAGCTTATCCTGGTAGTGGTGCTATACCATACACTCCGCGGGGGCTTTGTGAGGAGGACCAAGGATTTCCAGAGAGAACCACGGCAAAGAAGAGGACGAATCAACAGCAAAGCAGAATACAGTCACGAAGATGGTCGTGGTGCTTCTTAACTTCCATCTTCTGCAATTATGGCTCGTCTCATCTGCTTTGCCTTTGTGCTTCTCTCCTTCCCTGCCTTCTTCTCTCTCGACCTCTGCTTTCACTCGTTCTCGCTCGTTCTCACTCGTTCATCAACACATAATCAAATAAGAGACCTCGGATTTGGTATCATCAAAATCAATATTCGATACTCTTCTTTCGAAACCCTCGTCTGGAGGGAAATGCCACTGTCGCGAAAGTCCCGCCTGCACCCAGGAAGCAAAATTCAATCAAGGAGTGAGATATCAGCATGCAAGACCTAAATCTAGCACTGACACCAGTCCACATGCTATCGCTCTCCTATCCATCTGCGCCGATGTGAAGCCCTGCTCAAGGCGATTGTGGTGGGGGGAAAGGGAAGAATTTTGGTATGTACGTCAAAAGGAACCGGAAGCCACCGAGAAAAGAATTGGGAGGGAGGAGGGAGGAGGGTGGGGAGAGAAAAATAGGCAAAAGGGCCATTTGCAATGCTCCATCCGTCGCTAATAAAAAGGGAAGGGGAATTTCCAAGAAAAGAAAAAAAAAATGAACGAAGCTCGTAACGAGAAAACAGAATAGCAAGCCACCCCCTTGTAACTCACTCATTTCTTCGAATCGTCCGCCTTGGATTTTTCCTCGGTCTTATCGGTTTTGTCGGTCTGCTCGGTCTTCTCCGTGGGTTTAGCCTCTTGGCTACCAGTGGTGGCGGGCTTCTTTTCTTCCTTGGCTTCGGGCTTAGGTTCGGGTTCATCCTCGACCTCCTCGCCGTAAAAGCGACGTAGGAACTTCTCGACCTTGGCGTATTCGACCTCGACCTCCTTCAGGGTCTTTTCAGTATTCTTCAAGGCGACATCATCGGCCACCTTGCCGGATCCGCTCTCGTCGAGACGATTGCCAAAGTGCTGGATCTTTTCACAGCCATCCCGCACGTGAACGAGGCCCAGAGTAGCAGAAGAGCCCTTCAGGAAATGTCCGAGCTGGGACAGCTCAGTGAGATCCTTTTCGTCACTGGAATGAACGATTAGAATGTGTTTTCAATGATTCGAAAGAAAGCAAGTGATGCCTACTTACAGAGCAGTCTTGATCTTGGTGAACGTGGCCTTAGCTTGGTCGAAGAAACCGTAGACGATACCCTTGCTGAAGTCACAGTCATCGTCATCGTCCATCTCCAGGATCTGCTCGAAGGTACTCTCGTCGATAAGATCCTTGACATCGGAGAGCTTAGGAGGCGCCGCCTTGGCCTAATGATGAGGGTGAGTTGAGAGGCTGCGAACACGGTCAGGGATGGATACGGCTCGCAATACATACGTCCTTTTTGTCGGCAGATGCCATGTTTAGTGAATGTGTGAGGAGAAAGACAAGAGCCTCGAAAGGAAAGTAGGATCAGCCTTTTCCACTGAGCAGATCGTCAACGGATCGATCGAACTCCGGTTGCCCGATCTGGTAGTCCAAGACCGAGAACGAACGAATCTGCAGTATATCTCAGTCAGCCGACAATCGATGCATGAAATTTTGTGTAAACATGAAATAGGTAGTGAGCGCGAGAGCCGAAGCAGGAGCGAGACGTGATCAAACGACCGATGCACGGTGATTCAACACCACAAGATGGAGGCCGCTGAAAGGGTGGTTCCCGAGGACAGAGCCCATCCACGAATGGATGATGCTGCCTCACAAAGCCAGGGATGAGAGTACGTGTCTTCTCACGAGTGACCGTGAGTACTCGCCAGGGTGGGATGGAGGGAAGTGAAGACGAGAGTGACGCTGAAGGAAGCAAAATACGAGATTCCGGATTTTCATGTGTAGACCTTCGAGCACGTCCACGATGATGACCGCCACAGTCTCACGTTCAGTAAGAAGGCAGATCTTGCGTTGTGGTGGCTGAGGGCTGGGTGGGTGGGTTGGTGGGCTGAAGAATGGGTATTCGAAGCCAGCCACGAAGACCAGAAACGGGTCTGAACACGAAACGCAAGAATAGGGTAAAAGGCAAGGGCACGGAGTGACGGGTCAGAAGAGTCAAAAAATGGGCAGCTTACTGTGCGATGCCGCAAGCCGATGAGAGACGGGAGAGGACGAGACAGGGTTGAAGGGAGAAAGGAAGAGAGACCAGGAAGAACCAAAAGGGAGATCGGAGGGAGGAGGGGGCCAGGGCCAGGGTCAGTGCCAGTGCCAGTGCCAGGTCAAATTGGGTAGATGTGGAGGGAGGGAGTGAATGAACAGAACGGTCGTGGCTCCCGACTAGGTCGACAGAAAAGACAGAAAAGACAGAATATGGATAATATGGATCCCGGAAGAACGAAAAGAGGAGCAGCGATGGCCCAATTCAGGCATATACTGGCCGTGACCGCGGGGACTTCGAAGCACCACCTGCAGCCCCGAGGGTTGAATGGGTCTTCCCCCCCACTAGCCAAGAGGAAGAGAGCGAATAGATAGAAAACTAGCAATGAAAAATGACCCAAATACGACCAATCAAAAAGGCAGACGATCAATCGGGTCTCGCGTGTAGTCAAGAGAGGGGTTTTTGATGCCCGCGCTCGAATAGGAGAAGAAAAAAGGAGGGGCAGAATTATGACGCTATGCAGTAGATTGCGTTGCAGAGGGGGTCCGAAGTATGAAAGGAATTTTTCAGAAAAGTGCCCTTACCTTTGGGAGAGGTTTGATAGTTGTTGTCGTTGGTGGATATGCAAAAGACAAGCCGATGCCCAAGACTCGGGGGGAGGGTAAGAAAGGGAGAAGCAATATCACGGGAAGTTGGTTGGAGAGCGTGGAAGAGAAATCAAAGTTACGGCACGACGAAGGGAAGTTAGCGAGAGGAGGGCGGTGGTACGGTGGGTAAAATTAGCCCAGAACTTGGGTTGGTATCGTGGTATTGTACCGTAGTCACGGTGGTCTGGCTGGGCGACGAACACCCAGATCACCGGGCGAAAGCCGGTATTACCAATACAGATTGGTAGCCGCATTACCCCTAATACCCGATCTGGTATCACCCATACATCCTCATACCATCCTGTATTGCAATGATCTGGCGTATGTGCACTTGGAACGACGAACTGCCCTCCAACGGGTAACGGCTCGTCTCCGGCGAACCACCCTTTTGACAGCCGCACGGTTGACAGCGCTTGCTGCACTAGCTTCGTCTGGCCCGTTGGTGATACCGTAAGATCTAGCACATCAGATATTGAAAAGTGCTCAACCTCTATTTTTTAGAATCTACTATCCTTCCATTCTTGACCGTTAAATATACCAAGTTGAAGAACTATCACTCTACATTACTTTACTCTCCCAATCTCCCTAGTCAAAAATGTCTCATCGAGAGCTTCCTAATAAACGATCAATTAATCTAGGATACAACGTGGATCTCATCTGATACCATCGGCTCCGAGGAATTTGGATCTTCAGGAGCACGACTTTTCGGACTCCGCTCGAGTCCGCTATTACTATCCGACCAGTGGAGTGAAACCACGACCCCCTCCAACGTGCTGGGCTTACGATCCACCGGGGACCAAGCAACGGCATGAGATCATCGGCAATCCCCCACGGCTTTTGAACCGAATCTTGACTGGGTGAAATCTTCTACAGCTCATGATAAATAGCGACATCGAATGGCAAAGGGATCATCCAGATCCAGTACGGACACATCTTGTGATGGGATGGCATGGTCGATATACCATATCATCGGGCAACATCCCAGAACACTGCGGAGCCAGTTTTTAGGCTCTACTCCGTATTTGGGCCACGCTACGGTCATGGTAATACTCATTAGCAGCCGCGCAACGACATCATCAGGCTGCCGATCACAGGGCTCATCCCTCTTCGTGACCCTCGAGCCGCACATGGAAACCTACCATCCTCCCGTTTCGCTGGTCAGGTTTCGGGGGAAGGAGTTTTTTTCCTGTTCCTTTTTTGCTTTTTGACCCATGCTCCAAGGAAAATAGCAGTACCGACAGCGTGGTAATCCCCACCGGAGTCTCCAGACAAACAGGAAGGAGAGCCCAGGGATGCATGGCCCAACGCAGTCAACATTCGCACGAAAGATAACGAAAGCACGAATCGAAAGACTGGTCGTCCAGCATGAACAACCCTCGATCAAAGAAGCAAAGTTGAAAACATAAGAATAGTCGTAGACAAAAGGGACACGGAGACTCGCAAATGTAATCTGAGGATAGCGCCAATTCGCACAGAGATGGGAAACCTAGATCTGGTGTGAGAAAGCAGATACGTGAGACTGGCAGCCGTTAGGCACAACGAGAAGAATAAATTCTCCCAACAGGATCAGCCGGTCTGGGCCCCGAAGGACCTCGGATGGCGAACCAGAAAACTTGCGACGTGGAATGCAAGAAGCCTATCCCAAGACCCCCCGCCCCCCCTTTTTTTTCCCATTGCGGTCTTTTTTCCACCCTTGCCGGCTCCAGCGATGTCATGCTGCATGAATTTTCAATGTTTGACTTGGATTCGATTTCTGACGTAGGAGCTCAGCTGAGAAATCAGACGGGTTTTCGGGCACCATGTGGTTTTCTGTTCTGTTGCGGAAGGGGACTTGGGTCGAGGAGGGGGTATGGGATTCAGCGGGCTAAACCGCAGGACATGATTATGCTGTCACCGATGACGAGGCTGGAAGAGAAGAAAAAAAAAGAAAATCAAATATATAGGGCTGGCGGTCACGGTCACACTTGCCATGTCAACCGATCTCACTCCCGGAATGAACACGGAGGCTCGCCATATCCGCTATCAGAATGAATTGAACGCTCATCAACTGATCAAACATCCCGGATCTGGCAATGAAGCTTGTCCGCTCGCTCCCGCTGTGCCCTTTTGTTTATATAGCAAGGACTACCGTTCCTCTCGCGGGGAGTTGCCTGCTTTCTCTCGCATGATGTGGTTCGCCCCGAGGTTGGACCGCCAATCAGCGAGGGCAATAACCGCCATGACATCACGGCGGGGCCGTGGGCCGAATCGTGCAGCCTCTGATGTCATTTCTGGTATCGCTTAATACGGCCCGCATACGGGCATGATACGCATCTGTCCGTATGGAGTGGTAAAGATGTCGGTATTGCACGTAACATCGTCAACATCGTGGATCCGATTCAATCACCATGAGCGAATGAGCAATCACCGAGAGGAGAAGCTTAGTAGTTTAGATTCTCGAGCTTAAACCGTTTCCACAGACGGCAGAGACTATACAGGGTCCCTGAAACTCCTACCTTTATTACCCCGGGCAGCGGCAACAGCTTGACAATCACTGTTCACTACATACTTCATATACTTCACTTATTACCAAGGCCTACCCGAATCTGGCCCAGGCTGCTGGCTGACACTGTGAACTAGACCCGTCCCGGTAAATGCAGGGCAACATCATCGGCTGCGACCATGATGTCAGGGTGCATATACACAGACTGACAATGCAGGATGGACTTGCCAAATATTCGCGGCTTGTACGACGTGAGATTAGCCTACTACTTCGAGAGAGTGGCCTTCTGACGTTAGACTGAAGTTTACACCACCAGCCTTGTAATTGCGCTGTCACCAAAAGGACCTTGAATAATGCACACCATCTTTGAAATGACAACCGATAATGGTGATACAAAGAACCTCAACTCAAAAAGCCGAGGCGCACTGTATACTACAAAGACACTCCCCCACTACTCGCACGACCATCACCGAACAGGCCCGATCCTTGTCCGCCGTCGGCAGAATTACACTCTCCACCAGCCAAAAATCTCAATGCCATCTCGGGATTTGCTGGATCTGCTTTACTGAGTTTATGGATCTCTGGATTTCATCCAGTAAGACAGAAGACACAAGATACGGTGGCTGGCCTTGTACCAGCCACAACCAAGCCTGGTGGCAGCATGCGGCACTTTACTTACAGGCCGAAGCCATAAAACGGATCGATAGCGTGATCAAAGCAGACAACCATGGCTTGAAGATTTAACTTGGCTTTTACCAGGTCCTTTTTGAATCCATGCTTCCCCGCTCCATTCTCTCCCAGACCCACCTGATGTTTTGCTTCGAAGAATGATTAATACGAGGTTGTCAGGCGCTAAATGAGCGAGGAGGAGTGGATGGGAGCCTAGTGGGCCCCCTCGGCGGGCTGAATCGTACAGCTGGACTGGTAGCAAAAATACATATTAATGGGGAGACGATAGTCTAAAGATATCGCGGGTGGAATAGGTGGCGCAGGCTAGATGGTGTCGACTGAAGCTGCATCTGTTGGCTGGGGAAGAGTTCCGTTTGGCTAGCCTCGGGCCTAACCGTTAGCGAGTACCCTAAGTTTACCCGGGCCAAAGTAGCTAATCAGCGTGGTTTGGCAATATTGGACTTTTGTGGAGGTCATTACTGAGAAATTTTGATACTGAAATAATGTGAGGCTATAACCTAGAGATTTTTAAAAGTACATCTGGGTCTATGAGAATCATACAAGGTCGAGGACAAGAAATATCTTAGCTGCGGGTTTTGGTCCTTCAACCGTCAACCGATGGGTGGTCAGATCGAATACGGCGTCCCTGTGCTACACGAGCTATAACATCATTCAACCATGGATCTAGGTAAGACGCAGTGCCTGGACCACCAGATGATAGGCACAGCACAACAAAGTGCATACGTACTTCAAAAAGTACTCAATCTCCAACTCAATCCCCACAGAAAAAAAAAAACGAACAAACGCTCCAAACTCTCCCCACATGGCAATCTTCTGGAATGCTTATGTAACACCAACCTCGGTCCCTTTTTTCGAGCTCAACCAGGCTCAACACTTCCAGTATCTAATCCTCTTTGCTACCATTCCTCTCTTTCTCTCGCCGCCAACCCTTCTAAAGGACATACCCAAATCATGGCCTCGAAACAATCAACGTCCCGCCCCTCAGGGCCCACTGGCCTCACACGCGGCTACCTCTTCACCTACAATACCGCCAATCTACTCACCTGGGGAACATGCCTGCTCTACACAGCCAGTCTTATCCCGAACGCCCTAGCATCCAACACCCTCTCTTCGATCTTCCCCACGACCTTCAACCCACTCCTTCTAGCGACGCAATCTCTTGCTCTCCTCGAGGTACTGCACAGCCTTGTGCGCCTCGTGCGAGCGCCGTTCATCACGACCGCTATGCAGGTCGCGTCGCGACTCCTTGTGGTGTGGGGGATTCTGGTACCTTTCGGTGGCGAGATTGTCGGTGCGAGGGGTACACAGGTTGGTGATTATGCATACCTGGGTTGTGTGGCGGCTTGGGGCATCACGGAGGTAATTCGGTATGGGTTCTTTGCCATTACGCTTTCCGGGGGGAATGTACCTGCTTGGTGGACGTGGTTGCGGTAAGTCATCCTTTTTTTAATTTCTCTTGATTCAGTGGGTGTTGGTTGGAAGGGTTTACTGATATTTGCGATAGGTATAACACTTTCTACGTGCTATACCCGATTGGTATTACCAGCGAGTGTACTTTGATTTTCAAGGCCCTGGGTCCTGCGGGTGAATTGAACCCCTTGTTCCAGTACTTTTTGATTGCCGTGCTGGTTATCTACGTGCCTGGTATGTTTATTGTCGAACTGCATCTATGATTTGTATCTGTCGGGGGTTTGCTAATATTGTTTAGGCTCTTATATCCTGTACACCCACATGATTGCCCAGCGCCGCAAGGTTCTCCGCGGCAAGAAGCGTGCTGATTAGATACCGTGCTATCCTGCGTTTACGCAACGAGTCGAGTACATCAATTTATTGTTGGTAGAGAGTGACATACTGTGGAGTTGAAGGGGGGGATTCTTCGAGATACAAAAGTATCTGTAATTGTATAGACTATGTTTGGTTTTATGGTGCCAGACCAACGAGTATAAATATCTAATGAATAAATGATGGAAGTTGAATCTTCAAGATTGTGGTAATACGATACCTCTCAGAATATCTCTACACAATGCCTAGCTTGAGAATACAGGTGCCCGATTTGACCGTACAAAGCACATGCTTGGCGAAGCTTAGCTTGCAATGCACGAATACATACCCGTTGAATCCCTCATGTCAGCAAGAACAAGAATCTATTCCAATTCTACCAATTCATGCAAACATGCAGTCTATAGTTCTCGCATAATATCAGACACAGCCTTTGCAGCAAACTTCCTCCGCTCACCTTCAGGCAGCTCTGATCCCATATCTAACAGAGCATTAGCATCATAAAAGTCAAATCGCACACACCCAACAATGATCACCTATCGACTCACCTCGAATAGCCTGCATTCGCATCATAAGAGTCTCAATCGACTCAACTTGCAGCTCCTCGTCCCCATCATCACCATCAAGATCACTCTCATCGCCATCACCGCCACCACGCTCAATGGCCATGCGCAGACCCATCATTTCCCGCTCCAACTCTTGTACTTCATGACCAAAGCCGCTCGTATGCGCTGATCTCCCGAAGCCTAGAAGCTCTTCCTCAAGATCATCAGCGAACCCGAGGTCTGCATCGTCGAGATCGTCTGCGCCTCCGGATGTGCTCCAGTCGTGCGTCTCCAGTACTTCCTTAATGCGCGGCATGCCCTCACACTCTATCCATGACCCACGAATTAGTCTCGAAATCCTGTAACCGGGAGAAGCCCACAGAAGAGAACGATAGGAAGAGCACATCATCTTACCTCCAAACTTATTCCTCGTCTTCTCAACACCCTGCTCCGCAGGATCCCACTCAACAACCTCCCACCCAAAAAGACCCATATCAAACAACTGATCCTCCCACCATCCCACCGAGAACGGCGTATCCGCAGCACCCTCAAAATCCACATCATCAACCCCCAACTCCAACCCCCTATCCTCATCCGGCACAGATATCTTCGGCGCAGCAGAACTCCGACTCCCCACCAAAACAAACACACCCACTACGTCTCCATTCCCACCCCGCTCCTCGTCAATACAGCTCTTGACAGCGCCAACGTCACGCATCAAATCCAGTACCGCACGGACATCTGCGCGACTCGCAGGGTCTATGTCTGCGTCCGCTGTAGATGTGGCGGTCCGTTTAGGCTCGGGACTGTGCACGCAGACGACTAGAGCGCCGACGGCATCGCGCACGATTTCAGCTTCTTCACTGAGGAATTCGGCGCGCCATTGGCCTGGTTCGGATGTATTTGTAGTAGCTGCGGGGCTTTCGGTCGTGAGGGGTATCTCGTCGACCCATAGCGGGATCTCTGCAGAGTAGTATTTCGTGTCGAGGCGGAGTGGGCTATGGGTTGTATAGCCGGCGAAGGAGGTTGTCGTTGTGGTGATGGGTGTGGATGTGTTATCGGAGGGTTGTGGCGGAGTTTGCGATGGTGATTCAGAGGTGGCATCGTGTTGTGGGGGATTGGTGACTGGTACACCGGTGAGAGAGTGTAGGAGAGGAGGAATTATTGAGAGCGACTGGGATGTTGGGGTGAGAATGAGCAGCCGTCGTGGGTTGGCGATTTGCTTGGACCGCAACTTGGATGGCTCCGCGGGGGAGCTGGCGGATGCCGTGGGAGTCATGGTGCGATATGTAGGGCGTGTTACTGCTGTAGAAGGCGGACTTTGAGAGGACACGATATCTTTGTTAACCAGGGTCCAGTCTAGGCTAGTTCAAGAGAAAGACGAAGGTTGTGAGGGTGGCGTGAGGTGTTGGGAGGAAGTTCGGTCCCCGCGTCGCCAGAGAAAAAGCTGCGGGGATGTGAATGAGTGGCCGATACGGCTATCGCTATCAGATCCAGTCTAGCTCTAGAGACAATATGCTACAAGACCAGGTACATCTAGATCATACAGCTCAATTTATTCGAATCCATTGACATTATGATTTATTTTCAAGCCCTTTCGCTAGGTACCAAGGCTGTGATAGCGCTACGCGGGGCTATCATTCTGATCACAAACTCGGCCCACCAACAGACCAGGCCAGTCTAAGTCAGTTTCGGCCACCAGGATATCCAAACTCGTATCGGGTATTCATTCAGATCGGAGGGATGATAGAGAGTCATGAGGCAAGTTTCTTCCAGCTCAGCCTCAGCAAGACGGACAGAAGCCTGAGAAAATTTCCACCTTTCAAGGAACCCTGGAAGAAAAAGAGAAAGAAAACATATGACCAACGCCAACCACAAGGTAAAATCTCCAGGTCTTTAAACTGCGCTCTCGTCTGGTCCCATCACATTCAACCTCTCCGCTGGCCACGCGCACGCTGCACGGTAGCCTTACCACGGGCGAGACCGACACCACGGCCGCGCTGGCCTCGTGAACGGAACATGGGGGCGTTCCTATAGAGGGCAAGGAATATTAGCGGTCGTTGACAACCAGGCACGGGATGGCTGATAAAAGCCATCATCACTGGGGGTACGAATCTCAACCTACCTCAGCATGTCCGGCACGATGAAGAACCGCACGTGGCTACCCCGAATATAGACCTGGTCGAGATGAGAGACACGGCCATCGCGAGCTGTGACGGTGATATCCTTGAGTTGCACGTTCATGTTGTCCTCGGCTGTTCGGAGAGAAGATTGTTAGCGAAGGATTCCACCGCGTCGGTGATTCAATCAAGTTTGAATGCCATTGTCGAGCTTCCAATCGAACCCTCGGATTGAATCAAGAAAAATGATATTGCAGGTACACACCTTCCAGCAGCTTCCCCCGGTAGACAACACCAGATGTGATCTCGAGGGTCACGACGTGGCCCTGTAAAGACAAAGTTAGCGGTCTGCGCGCGCACTCCAACAAACTGGCATCTCTCGTGATATTCCTTCCGATCAAATGTCCAGCAGAATGTTTGCAGATATCGGGAACCAATAACGCACCTGCGCTTCGTTCAGGAGCTTGATCGGGATACCGATCGTGCTAGTGAGCTTGCCCATCTTGACGGCGGAATGTGCGACACGAAAGGAAAATCGGTTCGAATAGGCGAGTAAAATATGTCAATGGTAATGACACGGGACTACTTGGACGTGTAGCACCACGTAAAGGTATCGAGTATGACGGCGTTGGGTGGGGGAGGGAATAGCGATGGAAGAGAGAGACCGGAGGTTGCGAGACGGCGAGTTTTGCGGCTAAGCTCCTCCTTTCCGCTTTGGGCCAAGAACTTGGAGCAATCTAAAAGTCTCCAACACTCCAACGCTCTCTCTCTTTCTCTCCGCTACAAATACCACACCACCAACCCCTCCATACAACAATATCGCAAATGGACATCAACGAGCCACACTGAAATATTCCCGCAAATACCTCAAAAATCCACTCCCTACCTCACCATGGCCGGCTCACCCAACTCCAACCTCCGAGGCTTCAACCACGCCGTCCAAACCCTCCTCAAACAACCCTCCCAATTCCTCCCACACCTCACCATCCCGACATTCACTCACCTTCCCGAGAATCTAGGACCACACCTAGTCAACTCTACAAACCAAATATCCGCCGAAAAGCCACCCCGCACCCCAACAATCCGCGCCCTAGTCCTAGACAAAGACAACACCCTCTGCCCCCCCAAAACAACAACCTTCCCCCCTCAAATCCTCAATAAACTAAAAGCCCTCCGCGAATCCCCAACCTCTCCTTTCCGCAAAACCACAAACCCAAACGCCATCCTAATAGTCTCCAACCGGGCCGGTAGCCACCCGTCCTTCGACCACGAAGTACGCGCCCTGGAATCCCAACTCTCCCACCTCTCCATCCCAGTCTTCCGACTACCCGCAGGCGCAGAAAAAAAGCCCTTTTGTGGAGAGGAAGTGGTGCAGTGGTTCCGGGATCGTGGGGTGATTCAGTCGCCGAATGAGATTGCCGTTGTTGGGGATCGATTGGGGACGGATGTTATTATGGCCGGGATGATGGGATCTTGGAGTGTTTGGTGTAAGGAGGGGGTTTTTGAGGTTGGGGAGGAAGGGAAGCCCGAGAGGAATATCTTGGAGAAGATGGAGGTCTGGATTGAGAGGTTTTTGAGGGAGAAGAAGGGGTGTGTGGCGCCGATGCCGAAAGGGTGGGAGGAGTGATATAAGTTGAGCAGGGTGAAGACTTGAGAGCATGATATGAGTAGGGCATGGGGCATATTAATGAATGTATATTACTGATATATTACCTGGCATCGTGGTGGATTATTCTCTGCTTGTATGATACTGAGTCGATCTTGACATATCCCCCAGCGAAGTTAAAACATATACGCATCGGTCTACGAACTACTGGAACAAAGTTTGCAAGAAAAATGAATTGACTCTCAAGGCTAGCGTCCATCTGCCAGACTCATGTATCGTCGGACCGACATTATGCCTCAGCTCCGAATGGTTTATCACGCGCAGAGACTATTTCAACACTGTGCAGTCGGGAAGCACAAGCAGGGTGACAGCAGTCTCAACCTTTAACAGTGCAAAACAAGACAAGACGACACACCAAGTTCGACTCGAGACAGGCAGGAAGGCCAGCATAGCCACAAGAACGACAATCAGGCACGGGCGGAGCATATCCGTCCGAACCAATTGCCCAGGATCAAGACCAAAAACTCAGAACGATGAGAAGGAAAATAGAAAAAAAATGAAATTGAAAGGGGCAAGGAAGCGCCGTCCAAATGTCGGTCTGTTTGGCATAACCACGTAAAAAAAAAAAGTAAACCTGACCGGTAATGGAAAAGAAAAGGTGAAGAAGAGCTGGTCAGGGTATGAGAAAAGAAAACAATGTGATCATAAGAAGATCAAGAAGAAAAATCGGGAAATCAACCGGGACATCCGGGAAGTCCATCGAGACATGAGAAGAAGCCAAAATGGCAAGATGAAACGCTTCAGGACCGGCCCAGGAATAGAAAGGGTATTGATACAAACACAGAACAGAGAGAGGGATATAAGTCACGCAATCAATCAAAATAACAACCAGTCCAATCGGAGTTGCTTTCCCGGCCTTCACCAGCGAGACGCGTTGTCCAGCATGAGTTCGCGCATCTGCCAGATAGAACGGACAGGGGAGACTCGACCGCCGGACAACAAGGAACCTTCCGAGATGGTACTAAGAACCCATCAATATAAGCGCCACAAGCACTCCAAAGGCCGTGAAACATCAAGAACAGAGTCAAGGAAAGTGAACATCAAAGGCAGGGTGCTAGACCCTTCAAGACCCCGTAGGCAAGCCATGAGAGTTGATTTCGTCAAGGTTGACCATGCCATGCGAGTAATCCCCTAGCGTCGGAGAGGCGTGCCCAGACATGCCGTGCATCGGTAGCTCATAGCTAGGGGCATCATGAGAGACCGTATAGTTCATGTTATGCTTGGAATACATGTCGTTCATGGAAGAAAGCCCATCCTCGGCAAAACCCGATTGTTGATCATGCGCAAATCCATACATATCCGACGAAGCATGAGACATGTTGGACAGAGGCGGGGAGTGATTGGCAATCATGGGATCAGCAGGGCTGACACCCGAGTAGGGCGAAGCAGCGTGTGAACCAATGGTCGAGGAATCTGATGGCCCCGTAGCGAATTGAGAAACGTTGAACTGAGGGGCCATGCTAGCAACGGGGGTAGAATCGCCGTGGGCAGCACTGCTGAACATTGACGGACTAGCAAAGTCGGATGGTGATCCAGCGGTAGTTGCAGACATGGGATTCGTCCGGAATTCGAGGCCATAGCTTTCAGTATCAATGCGCAGATCCGTAGGCAGAGCATGAGCTGACTGGGGAACTGGTGCGTAGATACCAGCCTCGGCGTGGTTGAATGGAGCCGGGGTCTGGGGCATGTGGAATGAGTGCATGGGAGCTTGCAGCGCCGAGATGTCAACCGCCACGGGTACAGAGCGACTTCGTTGGCGTTTGTGGCCACGAGCAGCAGGCATGTTGAAGCCCAGATGGTTGTGGTCCTGGTAAAGGTTCAAGTAGGCAGCAGGGGCAAAGTGGTTGGGCTGAGAGGCAGGGCGTTGAATGAAGGGGGGCGACATTGCAGCGGGGGCGGCGGGGACAGCAAAGTTATTGTTGTTGTTATATGCCAGGCGATTCTGGAAGGACTCCAGGGACACCAACTTGGCCAGCTGGACACTCAAGACCTTGGGATGGCCTCCCAAGTGGTGAACCATGATCTGACTTGCTTGTTGCTCCTCGGTAAAATCACCGCACTGGTAGAAGCCTCCGGAGTTGGAGGAGTCCATGTAGAACAGCGGGGGACGGTTAAGTTCCACCACCAGACCACCAGGCCGAGAAGGGGTGCCATTCGGGCCCGGATTCGGGTCTCCGGTTTCCAGAGTGATGTTCTTGATGTAGGAGAAAGGGTACTCGATTTTGTAACCGGCGGAATCGTTGTTGATATAGTAGGTCATGCAGGCCTTGTCGGGTGAGTAGAAGATGACAAGGTCCATGGCATTCTGGCCAATGCGCCGCCATGTACCGACCGTCAAAGAGCGGCAGGTGAAATGAGAAATGACTATAATGGATGTTAGTGAACCAGGTCAAATGAGAACAGTGATGGGCTGCCCATTCGCTTTCGCATTACATACCGACTTTCCCAGATGGGTTGGCTTCGTTCGGGTACATCCCAGGGGTTCCATAGCCTGCAGCGCGTCCAAAGGGATCACAGGTTCCAGGTTTGCTCGGGTCGAATTGCATCGCAAGATAGTGACGCATTGACTCGGGGATAGAATCGCAACTTTCACCGGTTTCAATGCTCTTCTTGGCGAGCATCTTGATTTTTGCGCGACTATTAGAAGTCAGCGTGCTAGATCCTGATTGGGAAAAACTTCTCGTCAACCAAGCATATAGAGTGGATAAAACCTACCGATTCTGGAACCAAATTTGTACAGATCGCTCCGTCATGTTGATGTCTGCGGCAATGCGCTCCCGGGTGGCAGCAGTCGGCGTAGGGTTCTTGTTGAACTCGACCTCGAGAGTGACAAGTTGATCTTGGGTTGCCCGTTGGCGCTTGTTGTTCTTCTGCTGCTGGGTCAAGGTGCTCTTGCGCGGCGGGCGACGGGTCGCGCTACCCGAATGGGCCGTCGTAGCATTCGAAGTTGCCGGGGAGGGGGTGGAAGCCGGAGGCGAAGAGGACGCAGTGGTCGCGGTGGTCGCGCCCGAGGGCTCGGATAAGTCTGTCAACAAAGACATGGTTGCGGGTCTCGGGATGCGACAGTTGTGACTGGAGGGATATTCCAAGTATCGGCCGTGTGTTTGTGAAAAGTGGAAATGCTTTTTAGTGGGTTTGCGGTGTTCGATTCTTCCCAAAGAGAGAAAAGTCGATGGGTGACGATCCGGCCGACAAGTGGAGGAGGTGTTGGGTTGCAGAAAATGACAGGATAGTCTTTCAAATCCTATTCTCTCGAAGCAGCGTCAAGCGCGAGAGGATAAATCAAAACAAATGAATGGAAGCGCTCTGGCGAAAGGGAGATCGGATCGAATCGCGTTCGATGATATCCACGTCAGAAACGGGGGTGGTTGGGTGGTAAGGGCGCGTCGCAGATGCGTCCTGGTGGAGGGAGCTGGGAAAGGAAGGTGTATATAGAAAATAAATGGCTGGCCTATGCAGCTCCAATAGAAAGGGCAGTTGATAGCCTCCTTTCTCGACTGAGCAAAGCCTGTTATGACTGGAGAGAATCGAGAATTGGTGGAGGAAATCGCAATACCCGTGTTGAGTCGATCAACGGGGGTGAGAACGGTCGGCTTCGGGAGGGAAGCGTTTCGTAGGGAATTGAAAAGAGTGAGTTCAGAAAGAGCGGTACGGCCGTCGTGAAAGAGTGAAACGAGCGACCTGGCAGTTCAAAAGAAAGGAATGGCGGGGGGGAAGGGGGGATAGAGAAAAAGGGAATGAAGACACACGCAGAGCAAAAGGGAAGAAGAGAGAGAGAGAGTCTCGAGCCCATCGTCGGAGGAGGAGCGGATCAGGAGATGCTGACTACGCAAGCACAACAAACCCGCCCAAGCCGAACCCAAACGGCCCTTTCACGGTTGACTACCACCCCCAAAGACCAAGGCAGAATTCTTTTAGCTGATCTAGCTGGATTAGTCGGGTTAGCTGCTGCTACTATTGGCACCTCGTGGGGCAAGGTCCGGTCGCTTCGAACCCAAAGACTCCTGAGGGCCTCGAATAATCTTTAGCTTAATCACTAGTTCCTAGTACGGGGGGCCCCCTAACTGACTTCAGTAACTAATCTTTCCAGGGCTGCGATGAACGAGAAATCGAAATCGGATCTCAGGAGATTCCCGTGATCTCACTTTTCCTGTTCTAGTCCGAAATACGTGGCCTGCCGTATTGATTCTGTCAAAATACAGTAGCACATACGACTGTACTTCTTTGTTTTTGGCCCCTGCGTCGGCCTGCATACGCCCAAATCGTATCACAAGGGGGGCATTGGGCCCTGGAACGAGGGCACTTCTCCGGACTGGACGAGGGGCAGGAGGTTTTCGCATGTTCCTTGCTCAACTCGGTGCGGGTATGTGTGTGGATTGCACGGGCAAAGGAACTTGTCCCACAGTGGTCGCGACCACTTCTGGACTGTACCACTTATCCAGGGGACGATTCTTGAGGAGAGGCTCCAGAGGGGGCGGGCCCGTCATGAGTTGTGTAACGGCCATGGTGGCGCTTCTGCAACCAGAAAAGAGAGCTCTCTGGTTCTGTGTCTTTGATGTCCGTAGTCTCGACCACCAGGTCGCGCTGATCGTCACCAAGTGCCGCCGAACGGCAATGTACACGTGAGATCCGCGGGGAATCCTGATTCCTGAAACACTGGGCGCTCGTGACAATCGACATGTCGGTTCCTTCCTTTACTCAAGGACGGGGGAACGACAATTGACTGGATCTAGACAAGATCCAGGGTACACCGAGTACATACTGTACTGTATGGACAATATGCTCTCTCTCTCCGTGCTGACTGCATGGAGTCTGCAGCAGTCACATCCTTGGTTCCAGTATTCTATTCCTGTCGTCTCTGTTCCATCCTCTTGGAGTCCAAAAGCAAAAGGCTTTCCCCTTCCAGTTCCTCGGGAGGCTACTTGCCCCTGATTCGAGAACGTCCAAGCCACGGCTCCAGTAAGCGCCACCGTTGGACTCCCACGGTTCCAGGGGCTGATCCGTCGGGAACGGGCCAATAGACGTACAAGTCAGATTTTGGACCACAGCGCCCCGAGCCTCCAGACAGGAACAACATTCAACGACCAATTCAGGTACCCGCCTAGGGTATAATTATGATTGGGCCTTGCCCTGGGATGACAGGTCATTCCAGACCAGACATGTCCACCGTGTTGAACAAAGGCTCAGAGCCGAAGAAAAAAAATTCTGAGGGTGCAACCTGCTGCTGGCTTGCTGCTGGGCCGGGGGCCTCTGGCCTGGTCTCCTTCCATCATTCCCCCGACCTTCGCCCCCTCAGTCAGTCTGGTAAATGTTCCGTGCGCTTCCATGTCGAACCCCATTGGCCCAACCGGACGGACTCAGTCAGGGGTGATGGGACTGGGTTCCTTGTACCTGCAGCGCACGTCGCACTGGTAACTCCGTGCGCCCGCGTCTTCCGTGCTATCCGATGTTTCGAGAGGGTTGTTACGGCAGTACATTGGTGAGTGCCGAGAACCTGACGTTGTGTACCTGACGCCATCGATAGATTGTGTAGTCTTGAGATGATTTTTTAGTGCAAACACCCAAGAAGGTCGAAGAACAAGCAAATAAGGAAAACTGTACCACCTCGAGCCCGTTGCTGGCTCAGGGATCAAAGGTGGGGACTGAGTCGGAGTCGATGTGGATTCGAATCCTGGCTTCTGGTCGGCTTCCTAATTGGGATTGGTACTGTCTGGCTTTGTGTCTCTGACTCTCCCCATTGACTGCGAGCCTTGTGGGAGTCGTACACTTTCATAAAACCCTGGTAATTCTGCGCAACTCGTACAAAGCCGGCAGTGGTAGGCTGTTGTTGAGAGAAGCTTAATATCCGTGCACGTGAAATCTCCTTTTCAACCTTATCTGCGCCGGGCGGTCATGTGCAAACCTCAAAGCTCATGATCACCACCACAACACATTTCTAGATCAATTTATACGACTTGGTTAACTGGTAAATCTATATTTGATGACCATTAGATTCGCTATGCATAATCCGATGCAATGTGCGATCCACGCATTCGCCCCATCCTGATTGAAACCAGCATCAGAAAATGAACAGACAAGCCTCTCGATCCAGCCTCTGAATCAACCTGTCCGAGTCCACTGTATTCCCATTCCTAAACTGCTCATCTCCAATATCCCAAATACGCTGGGTCAACTGCATCGCCAGGTTCCGCTGCTGCTCACGATAATAATTCATCATAGACTCGTGCTTCTCTTGTACCCAAGCCCGATCTTCCATCGTAATCGCCTCTCGGGCCGCAAGATAGAACGGCTGCGGTAGAGATGAATCAGGACCGACCCCCGTAGTGAGCTGATCCATCAGGTCAAAACATGTGCGGGTCAAGTGTTGCACCCGTGGAGACCGAGTGTGGTCTTGAAACACGCGACGCGCCAGAAGGAGGTGCGCAGTCCAGTAGAAGCATTCGGTCAGGATGTCCAGAGGCGCGCGAATACGTTCCTCGGCGATAAGCCCTTGATGACTAGAGCCCCATGCACGAAGATCGTTCTCTAGATTATACGCTTGAGTGAGAAGATCATTGATTTGCGCACAACGTTCCAATCGATCATCCACGTCGCAGGCAAGATGGGAGATCCGGACCAACAAGCACATCAACGGCTGGGGACAACCGGTCATCTTGTGGAATGAAGGCTCGGTGTGATCCCATGTCTCGGCATCCGGCAGATGCAGTACGAAATCTCTGGGCGAAAAGGGGCGCCGCTGTCGGGAAATAGCAAGCATCACATCAACCATGGCAAAGCGTTGCACTGTCGTTCGCCCGAGTATATTCTGTGGTACTCGACGAAAGTGGTCTAGAATATCCATGAGGAAAGCGGCACAGCGGACATGGGGTTCCAGAACGCCATCGGCTGATTGAGCTACTATGACACCCTGAAGAATAACAGCGGCAAAGAGTGCCTCATGATCAGGATTGTTTGCCCTTACAATGGCTCTGGTTTCAATGGCGTCTCCCGACTCAATCAATTGGAGATTGTGACCAATAGTTCGCAGCATTCGTTGCTGGTGTCGTGCTGCTGTTGATACATCGACTAAGCCAAAGTTCAGCATGTGCTCCGTAGCTATGCAGACGATAGTCTCGAGTAGAACAGGTGATGACAAGGCAGTAAAGGATAGTTGTCGGTATGGATTATTCGGGCCATCGAGGGCCGGAATGTTTGATGAAACTAGCCTCACATCTAGTACGACCCATGGATTAGCTAGACTTTTACAGCACGTCTTCACGATGACCAGGAACGTACAGTACTCCCATGCAAGTTTGTCTTCATCCGAGCGAAAAAGATCACTTAATAAGACCGATGGAGAGCTGCGAGGCAATTCCCCATCATCTCGATGTCTAATGCTTCGAGGTCTATGTCTTGACAACATCGGTCTTGTCTGACGCACCCATCTTAGCCCGGAAGGATATTGGCAATCCAGGCCACGACTTGAGCAGAAAGAGCATAGTGGCTGCTTCTCATCGCATTTGTAATGCTTTCTTCGGCACTGGAGACATCCTACACTGCGGTGTCAGTGCCAATATATTTCTCATCGGCAGATAGAGCTCAGATACCATTTCGCGATCGTGAGAAACGCTCCTCCGAGGTCATTCCTTTGAGGAAAAATGCTCAACCACAATTTAGTGATGAATAAGCGCGTCTTTCTAGATAATGCCGCGGAGAGTGTAGTCCGTTGCCATCATTGACTGCCGTCATGGACATTGCCCCGCATGTTGAGAACCCGATCACATGATGCGGAACCACCAGATAGAATCGGGACTGTATTCCTTGAAGCCAACAGGAGTGTGAATCAAGAGAAAGAAATAGCATTCATGTACTTGAGAGAGAACCATGGCTGATGCCACAACTAATTGGATCATGATCATATCAGAAGGAAACTCTAGTATCCATGAGTATTTCACAAAACCTATCTCGAAGCCCTTATCGGGAATTCTGTCCTCTGCAAACTAGAGACGAATATTCAAACTAAGCAAATGCATAGTTCCTTTGGAAATACAGGATCAATATGTAATTATCTACTCATTAATCAAAAATTGATTACGAACATGACAAAAGAAGCTATTCCCCAAGAACTTCTTCAACAACTCGTGAAGCCCGATCAACAATCATCTCTATCTCTTCCTTGGTGCAGTTGTATGGCGGGGCAAAGCAGATATGATCACCATTGATTCCATCAATACCCCCATTTCCAGGCATCAGCGAGATAGAATATTCCGGCTTGAGTGCAGCTTTATGGATGGTCCAAGCGACAGACTCCGATGGAGGGTACGGCTCCTTTGTTTCTTTGTTCTGGACAAATTCGATCTATAAATTGTGTCAGATTTATTCACGAATGGTAAGATCAGACGACCTACCGCCCAGAAGAGACCTCTTCCACGGATGTTCCCAACATGAGAATTCTCTCCAAATTTCTGATTGAGTAGCTGACCGAGATACTTGCCCATTTCTCGGACATTGAATAGTAAATTATCCTCTTGAATAATCTTCTGTACCCGGCAGGCCGCTGCGCACGAAATAGGGTGGCCCTGATAGGTCTGGCTATGAGAGAAAGCTCCCGTACCTTGTGTCAAGGTGTCCACAACATGCTGATTCACTAGGAGGGCGGCGATAGGAGCATAGCCAGCACCAAGTCCCTTGGCCATAGTCTGCAGGTCAGGAACGACGCCTTCCTGTTCCCATGCGTGCAGAGTACCAGTTCGACCCATACCGCTCATTACTTCGTCCAAGATCAACAAAGCACCGTGTCTCTCACACACTTCTTTCATAGCCTTCAAATATCCCGGAAGAGGAGGTACGCACCCCAACGTCTATTTCAAGTTAGACTAAGGTAGGCTCATCGCTGAAGAGAGAATATATACTCACAGTACCAGTCATTGTCTCTGCTACGAATGCACAGACAGTATCTGGGCCCAGCTCCTGGAACTTGTCCTCTAGTTCTTGGGCAAGCCTAGCGACATATGCCTCGACAGTCTCCCCATCTTTCATTTCGCGGTATGGGTAACACTGCGACACATGGTGGACATTCTTGGCCAAGACCTTCTCGTAGAGGGCACGGCGGCCAATATGGTGGCCCACTGAGAGAGAACCGAGCGTATTCCCATGGTATGACTGCTTGCGAGCGATGAAATTCATACGCTGTGGTTGTGGAACGGGCATTTCCATGTAATATTGCACCGCCATCTTGAGAGAAGCTTCAACTGCTTCGGTTCCTAGGGTAGGCGACAACCAGTATTAGTTTTATTCCAAAACAAAATAATGTGGTTCTGGGGAGGTATACCAGAGCTCACGATAAAGGCGCGGGACATTTTCCCCTCTGTAGAGTCGACCAGAATCTTCGAAAGTTCCTCGGCGGCGCTGTTAGTGAAGTAAAGCGAGTAACAGTATGGCACTTTCTGTAACTGCTCCATAATAGCTTCATGCACTCTCTTGTCACTATGCCCAAGACAAGAGACAGCAGCGCCACATGTGGCGTCCAGGATCTCTTGGGCCGAATCGGTTATCAGATAACTTCCCCGCCCTCCGACTATATTCAGTGGCGGTTGACGAAGCTGGTGATAAAGAACAGAGCTTTGGCTGCGAGGAGGCCCGGTGTGCTTCGGGGTTTCCAACGCGACTAGCTGCACTGGGTCAGCCGCCTCTGGTGTATAGTCTCCCATGATGTTTTGAAATGAAAATAATTTCTGAATATGGGACAATAAATAATAGCTTGAATACGAGTTTCAGCCCGGGGAGATTGCTGAAGGAAAAGAGAATGGGATGTTTCATGGAAGGGGGAAGCCCCATACTTATATTTGAAAGTCTAGTCCATTTCGAAATGCGAGGGCCTTTCGATCTCATAATAAAAACATGTGGTTCGCGAGTCAAACTCCAAAGTATATGCGCAATGGCTGCTATCGGACAGGGAGCTATTCCCAAAGGGGAAATCTTTGTCGGACCCACATGAAGTCACGAAGGTAGGCTCGTCCGTCAAATCGGATGCAACAACAGGCTACATACTGGAGGCGCTCTATTTTCTTATCAGTGAGTTCGGTCTCGATAGCGGGGGATTATCTTTACGCCCCATGTCACTACTCTGGGTATGGAAAAGGTCTAAGAGTATGCGCCGTTCCTCCAGAAGCAATATTTCACAGGATAGCCAATGATAACCACAGCTTTCTCAGTAGGCCAAGGAGACATTTACTAACAAGGTGTAACGAAGGGCCCCCGGATCTCTTGTCACATGGTTACACCATATTGACGGAATCTTGTGGACACGGCCAGCCCTTCAGAGTGTGATTCTAGATACGGCAAAGCAAAGCCAATGCAAGAGATACGCTCAACCAAGGATTGACTTCAAAGAGTGTATATTTCGAGAATCGTATTTCCAATTATAAAGACATTGTAGTATAGAATAACATGAATTGTTCAATGTATGCAATGAGCGTAAATTTGTGCAAGTCGGTCGTAGATAAGAGGTTTTGGTCAAATATTAGGCAACGACCACAGTGCGGTTGAGTGCCTCCAGGAAAGGATATTGTGAAGCCTATAATTCGAAGGATTAGCAAATTGTAGTCATTATATTTGTACAAACTATCACTTACCCCAATCAATGTAGCATGAGCAACGTTAATTTGAGCATTGCCGGCAGTAAAGCTGGAAGGAACGGTGACGGTGAAGTTCTGATACGGAGGCGAGGCGGATTCATGATATTCGGGCTTGAATGGTCCATTATAGAGGATGGTGCCCATAAACTCATCGGAAGGAGTGCAAGCCTGGGTTGCACAGGAAGAGATACCAATGGCAACGGCCATCTCGGTTGAACCGGTTAGGCTGTTCGGACGCTGGACTTGGACAGTGATGTCGCTACCCTTGGATAGCTGTTGACCGGCAGCAGGAAGCCCAATTTGTGCGGTCTGGGCCAGAGCAACTCCGGCAAAAAGGGCGAGAGAGGCGAAGAAGTTCATTCTGTTCAGTGAAATGATAATGTGGAAGAATATATGCACAAAGTAGATTATTGGAGTCGGGAAATGTACACAAATGTATGTTTCGAGTCTGGAGGAAACCGATCAAGGCGATCGCAAGCTATTTATCTCTATGAAATCTCCAGGCGTACCATGAAATCTTTCATCTTGCAACCTGATTTTTTGAGGAGCACTGGAGGTCTCAAGTTAACCATGGCTCATTGGTCAAGTCTCAACCAGGGCCGACCGCGCTGTGAGGTGATTTCACCTTTCAAGGGCAACGATCTTCAGCGGAGGTGGAGCTCAACTGCCCACGTTGTCCAATCAAACATGTCATCTGCTGTCTTTAAGTATCCCCTCGATCCAAATTTATTGATTTGAATGCGAGGATGGGAAGTTCTTTTTTTGGACCTAATCTGATCCCTTCAAGGCCCAGGATCTTCGCCTTGGCGCGGATATTAGTTGCCGACCGGCAATAGCAATACTACACCATCCCCAGCCACAATTCGAAGCTTGAGTGGTACCTCATGCTTACCCCGACGTACCCGACCGAGCCCACGCACGATATCAACATCATAACGTCTCGGCTGAGGCTTATTTCAACGCGCGTTCTGGATCATCTCAAGTGATTATGCAAGCTCACTCCGGTGAGCTTGAGGTGGCGCATTCGCTGACTATCAGCTAACACCCAGTTGTCAGTCCACAATCGGCAGTTGCAAAAGGATTTCCAAGACATTTCAGGCGTCCTTTGCATCTGGGGAAATATCCTCGTCTTCATTAGATGAGTCTATTGGATGTGATCGATCATTACCAAAATAGATTCATTGTCAACTTTCCGTGCAGGGATGCTCCCGCTCGTCAGCCGGAGGTCGCCACACCACCAAAGGAGACTCGGAGAAATCACATTCACGAGCCAATCGTATGCTAGAATTAGGTCAGTAGAGTTGAGTCTGGTCATCTGGGATTGTGAATCTCCGAACACTGTTGACATGGCTTGCCAAGTTGACGGATCGCCTTACGTTTGGACTCCCTAGACGAGGGGGAACGTACTGTTACCCGAAATGTGAGGGGGTTAAGAACTTATTTACTCAAGGTAGTACAACACCGACGTATTCTGTAGGTCAAACCTGACTGTAACAAGTCTAGGGGAACAAAACTCCCTTTAAAGGGGTTGAAGAGTAATTTTGATAGCCATAAGGGCTAGTGAAGGGATAAGCTAGTTACAGAATTGAACACAACCCGTCATGAACATGCAGAATAAGATGAATCGTTGCAAAAAGATATTCTGTATACAAGATGTTGGTCCGACTCATAGAGTCACTCGTGTAGCCAAGAATCGGACATTTTAAAGGTAGGTCTTCATGACTCGGTCCTTCTCTCGCTCCAAGAACTGAGGAAAAGTGCCCAGCTCAATCTTCCACTCTTTCAACCTTTCCATATCAACAAACTGGGAAAGATCGCGCATCACGAGCTGAACAAAGATGAGAGGGTTCTGCTGGATTTGCTCTTTGATTTCCTCTTCTGAAAGGTATACCACCTTCATCTCCTTTCCGGTTGCGTGAGAGATGTCCTTCAACACCTCCTCGATGCCCATCAATTGGGAGGCGATCTCGATTTCCTTTTCGTTGAACTTGATGGGATCAAGGACTGCAGCAGCCGCGAATTTGCCGATATCATTGGGGTCGACCATAGGAAGCAGTGTATCCTTGGAATACGCCGTAGTGAAAGTTCCGGTCTCGACAAACCCGTTGTACATCTGAACTAATGGGAAGAGGTAATTGACCATGAAGTTTCCCGGTCGCAAAATAGTCCAAGTTTTGAAATCCGCATCTCGAACTTCGTCCTCGACGGCTTTTTTTGCTCGAAGCGTTACTGCGACTAGACTCTTAGGGTCCCAGTGCTTGAGCGCTTCAGGATTGTTGGTACCAAGAGCACTGGTATAGATGATATGTTGGACTCCGACTTCTTTGGCGATGGCAAGCACTTGCTTGGCTTGCTCGATTTCGGCGGTGGGCTTGGTGAAACTGGGCGATAGATTCAGGAAAAGAGTTGTACATCCAGACATGCTTTTCTTGAGGCTTTCTTGATTGTCGAAGCTGCCTTCGGTGATAGAAACTCCCTGCGACTGAAGCCTCTGGGCAGCAGGAGATGTGGAATCTCGAGTAATCGCATGAACTTTGCCATGTTCAGAAATGTGCTGAATGAGGGCGCCACCTTGATTGCCGGTGGCACCGCAAACGAAAACGACGGGGGTTGACATAGTCTTCGAATTGAGAATGAGAATTGGATTGTGGTGGTAGATGTTTCGAAGATTCTGAATTAATGAGCAGACCACAAAGGGCTTCTGTGTGCTATTTATATGCCTCTTCTAGTACATCCAAGTACTCTGAATCATTTTTCTATACTGACATCTCCGCTTGCCACCAATCCTTGCGGGGTTCCGCTCAACTAGATGCACACTGATTGGTGCGTAAGACCAACAGTTGCGGAATTCCGCTGGAGGCTTTTCGTGGCCCCACCGCGACGCTCGGATTCTCTACCGAGCCTACGACGCTCTTCTGATCTGTTCCTGCAAATTCACATTCTCCTACGCAAGGATTGGTCGAGATGGCTCGTGCCTCAACAGCTCCACCACGTCGCAAGTCTTGTGCAGCCTGTGTGGCTGCTAAGCGCCGCTGTGATCTGGCCGTGCCGTTTTGCTCTCGTTGTCGCCACCGGGACAACGTCTGCGAGTACCCAGGCAGACAGTCATCTTCCGAAGAGATAAACTGTCCTATTAGCACTTGGCAAATGGAGGCTCCTCATGTCCTGCCTATTTCAATCCAGAATTCCGACTTCTCTTCAACGATTATCACGGATATAATAGATCCCGTGGACTCGGATTGGAACCCCATGAATGGCTTGGAGGCCAACGTACCTCTCGACCCTTTCGGGGACTTGCTCATCGCATCGAATTTTGAGCTAATGATGCCGAGGACAAAACCATTGAGACCGCTTTCAGAGATTATCGCGTCGAAGCTGCAATTTGCAGTTGATGTTCTCAAGAACGCGCCGAGCATGATGGTCCTCGAGACTCAGCTTCCTTGGTGCCATTCACAACTTTATAAGAAATATATGCCTAGGGTAATGCAAGGTGAATTGATACTTTAAAATGAGTTAATAAGTCATACCACAAGTCTAACTAGTATCCCCTTAGATGCCTATTCCTGCTGCTCTTTGTACATGTCCAGGAATGAAACGAACACCCCCGTTATAATGTCTTTGCTGGATGCTCGGACCGAAGACCTTCTATCTACTCCACAGCCGACAACACTTATAGAGCTTCTCGCTCGTGCACATGCTCTGCTTCTCTATCAGATAATGCGGTTATTTGCCGGCGACGTCCGCTCCCACGCCACTGCCAACGCTCTCTTCGGAACACTAGAGTCTACTGTAGATGCTCTCTATGACAATCTGTACTTCCCCTCACCATCGGAATCAACAAAACTACTTCCACTATCCATGGATCCGATAATTAATTTCTGGGAGTGGTGGATTCTACAAGAATCGGCTCGACGGACGATGCTCCTTACTTTCTATTTCATTCAGATATACAAAGTTTTACAGGGCAACCCCTCTACCCACTGCGATGGAAAGCTTGGAATAACGTCGCATTCATGGTATCTTTCTGCGCAGCTGTGGAATTCTCAAAGTGCATTTGACTTTGCAGTGGCTTGGGCAGAAAAGGATCATTTTGTTGTTCGTGACCTCGATTTTACTGCGGCCCTGGCGAATGCCCAACCGGATGATGTTGATCTCTTTGGGCGGATGCTTATGGTCACTTTACTTGGTATTGATGGTGCGAAAGCCTGGTTCTATGCGAAAGGTGCGATAATGTGAAATAACGGGTGACACTCAAGATATGTATGATAATGAACGATCATGATGCCTCTGTTAATCCTGCTAGCGTGCAACTATTTGTGAACATACTGTTGACCAAGTAAGAGAACAAGACAGCCAGTAGAGACGCCAGAAGTCTTAACACTATCATGACCGAGGTCAGCAACAACTGATAGAGATTCAACTACCATCGTCGCGCTTCGTAGTGTCTTTTCCTACCTCCAACTTGATTGATTGCTTGCTTTCAAGCTTGTTGCCCCTTGTCTAGAGGACTTCCTTCAATTTCTTCTTCTCTTATCCTGTCCCTAGGCTGCCAGAGCTACTGGCAGATTGCTCAAAGTACTTCGTGCTGTTGAGTGGACTTTTCCCCTGCTGCCTTTGCGCAAGCATTTCTTCTTGTGAATGGTTCAGGTTTGTTTCATCATCCAGCATTGGCGGATGTATCGATTGTACCTAATGAATGCAAGCGCACCAGAAATGAAAAGTAAATCAGTGAATGACTAGTCAAAAAAGTCAAGATATCTTCGCAAAGGAGGCTGAAGAAGAACCAAGCGACACGAAGTTGTTTGAACGATCTAGCTCGTAATCTGGAGTCCAAGTAAAGTATTCGCAGCGTGTTTGTTCTAGTGAATCGCTGGACACAAGGTCACAGTCGCGTGGTAGTGCAGATTTGATGGAGAGTTATTCAGGTGGAGGCCACAATCTCCACATCCATTTCACCTCTGGCCGACGCATTAAATCGGACTTGTGGAGTGTAGGTCGTGCGTTTCAGTGTGACCATGCATGAGCTTGCATTCATACAGAGCCATATATAGCCAATCTAAGTTCGAGGGGCGTGAAGATCTGACCAGTGGGGGCCTGGCGACACCAGCCACCAGAACAGCACCGAGGACTAATGTCGGCTCAGATCTGTACTTGTCTACGGGTGCTGACAGTTGAAGAAGAAGCTGAGAAGAGGAGAAAGAGGTAAAAGGATAGGAAAGGCTCGAAAGACCTTTTTTCCGAGTGATCATCCTTGCTCGGAAAATAAGGAAATTGGGGGAGTCACGACTCAAAGTTAGCCTCGCGGTACTCACGTCACCTTTTCCTCCCATCTCCGACCTTCTCTTCAAATCCACACCAAGATCCATTGACCCGTTGACCCAGCACATCGGGTACCTGAAGAGGGGCTGGGCTATGTGAACGTCAGCAGCAGGCCACAAGCGAACAGCGGGGAAGCAGCAAGCTCTTTGGCCGTGTTCAATGCCCAGCCGCTCCACGTTACGACGGCCAGCAGGGAAGACATGAGTGGAGCACGGCAACAGAGGCGGGAACTGCCCAGATTTCGGCAGCGATCTCAGTCCAGTACTCCTTCCGATTGGCCTCAACCTTGGCGGTCCTTTTGGTTGTCGACCCACTCACTGTTCGTCCCGGCCAACCCTAGCGCGATCGGCCTCCATTATTGACACAGGACAATGTCATGTTGTTTTGCGATTGTGCCGGTGTTGAACCCGCAAGTGTCATCGATCAACCAGCAATAGAACTCCCTTGGTTCAAGCTCATACATGCAGAATAATTATACGGCATGAATTTAGTTTGAAGTATTCGCAGAGGACAAGAGCCAGCGATGCCAGAGTGCTCCGTCCTGCGACCCCACAGCATGAATGCAGACGAGCCAAAGTGTACAGTACGTACAAAAATACCAGCTACAAGGATCTTGTATCATTACAGCCTTTTGATTGCCTGACGGATAGATCTTTATGAATCCGCCATAACCCGCTTTAATTGAATCTCCAATCCCTTCGCATTTGGAGGAAGATCAGCCCCGTCATCATTTTGATCAAAATACAGTCGCCAAACCTCTCGCCCATCGACGACCCCTAACTGTTGATCCACATGCTCACGGGTATCATCCTGTTCCAATCGGACAGCCAGAAACCCCTCCCAGCCTTCTAGCGTCACATACTGTTCATCTTTAGTCCAGTCGAAAGGCCCACATGTATGGCCCTCGGTATCCGGGCGTCCACCCCAGCGCATCTCGTGTGTCTTCGAGTCGAGGAAGACCCAGCGTAATGTAGGCGTTTCTTCGCCAGTGATTGTCACCAAGCCGGATGTGTTGTTAGGCTTGAAATCCGGGTGGGTAAAGAAGCCGCCATTGAAAGGGACCATAGTGCTACTTGGCTGTTTGGTGATATACAGCTGCAATCGAGCCAACCGGAATCGATTGGTTAGAAAAAAGCGCATAATCAACGGTGACCGCTGCACAATGACACTTACTTTTCTATCCAGACCCACCTGAACTTGAGCATTGTGCACTTGGCTTCGAAGCTCTGGAGTGCCTTGATCAAGCGAACAGGTAGCCACGAGGTGGCAACGCTGCTTGCGGTTTGTATTGCGGCGATTTTCGTCCTGATCCCGGGCACCCTGTGTTGCTTCGTTGAGACCTATCATGGTCGGCAACATGGCCGCCATCATGGCAATACCTAATACCATTGTGGAAGGTGATGCGAGAGACCGAGAGTCAAATATTGAGCTGCGGGAATACGGTTCTCGATGATCGAAATTGGGAAGCAAAGCGGATAACAGGTTCAGGGTGTCGCGTGGTGATATGCCTCGGAAGAGTTTGCCTCACTAGTTTTGGGCACCGGCGTATAACAGCTAAATACAGGTTGCTTCTCAGCTCATCTAGTGGGGAAGCGCAAATAGCATCATGAGTGGGTACGATGGAAGTGGATATACTCCGTGCAGTAGTTCCGAGTTCTGCAGCCGACATTGTAGAAATCCACTTTATCCATCCGTTGCATCATCTATCTGCAGCTAACCCAACTCATCAAGATCTGGCTCCAATTACAAAGAGCACAGACCCCGCTTCAGCTGAAGATAGAGCCCCGATGGCTGCGCAGATCATCGTGGACACCCACGCCCAATCCACTACGGACGAAGAAACCTGTGAAGAATGACTTGAGATTTCCCAGAGCTCCTCTGATCCATAGGAAGTATTTCTCTCGCTCATACCCTCGCGTAGGCGGGTCACAGGTAGCAAGAATTTCATTCCCTCCATCTTGCTGTGTTTCCACCCTCCTCATAATACAGATCCCCTCTCATCCTTATAATTCCCTTTCTACCAAATGGCTGACAGGTATTCCCTCAATCTTTCCTTCCACCTCTCGAACTCCGTCTAGATCTTCTATTATAATCCGGCTCCTTCCTTGCCCATCCCATCTATTCCGCTCCTTCCCATCCCTGGGTCATATGTCCAAGTCCAAGAGCAAGACAAAGACCAAGCCAAGACCCCCTCTCAATCCCAATCAGAATCGCAAAAGATCCCACAGCGAAGAAAAGATGGGATCAAGATTGGAGCCAGATCCTGCCACCCTCCCACTACCAGCATCACCCGCACCGTCACCCATTCCACCACCGACAGAAGCCGAGAATCCAGAGCAAGAAGCAGAGCCGAAGCAAAATGCTAATATCTCCTCTTCTCCACCTCATAGTCAAACTACCACTCGCCCTGAGGGCGGCCGCAAGAACAAGACCCCCGAGGAGGAAGTCACCGGTGTTGCCGACCAGGCTCTCGCCAGCGCGGGCGACATGAAGCTACCCGGTCTCTCACCTAAGGAGGGTGATGACAGCTCGCTGAAGATCAAAATCAGTTTGAACCTTCATGCTAAGGTTCGCTTGGATCTGGACGCTCAGATTTACGGTGATATCACCATTGGTCTGCTGTAAATATCACCAGCTATCATTTTATATGTGATTCGGTATGTTGGATCTTGTCCTGACGCTATGGTCTAGGTCGAAATGAAATCAAATATCTCCAATTCTATGGAATTCGACTAAGACGATAATAGGTCGATGTAGTACCTGGAGTGGCTCGCTATGGCTCGACTAGCTAGGGGCTTGGTATCGCTACTGAGATCCATCGACCGCCGCAGATCGATGAATGTACATAACGGAACAATCGCATAACGGAACGGATGAAATTGGAACATGCATGTCTCGAGTGCAGGCAATCATTACGAACGTAAATGTGCATGTACGTCGTAACCTGAAGGCTCGAGTGCCTCAGGAGAAATTGCTACGTAGCATCTCAATTGAGCATGGAAATAGAGAAGCAAATCACTCATCGATGAGTTGATTGATCTTGACATTTAAAGTGGGCAAAGCCTTTGATTTCAAACTAGCTTTGAGATTCATACAAAGGGCTAAACGAAACAAAGTCAATCTCCATATAGTTCTTTGCTCAATCAAAGAATGTATCTTTTTCTAAGTGACTTAAATTAACTTGAAGCCTCGGTCCTTCAGTTTATATAGAACTAGAATTCCCAGTCATACTGCCCACCAAGCCCAGGTTAGCCCGTGAGCTCCAATTTCGAATTGAAATTTTATAAATCTCGTCTTCTGAGTATACAGGCAGGAAAACCGGATAATCACCAGGATGTCTACCCGCGCTAACTTTTCTCCCACAGCAGAAGATGAGGTCGACCGCTTTCTGAGAATACGCCGCGAGATGTGCGACAAGCTAATAAGCTGGAACGAGAATCTTATAAGAGATCCAAGAATCGGCAGCACACTTTCTGGCAATCTCAGACAACTACTGGAGCAGGAATTCAATGAGCTCACAGCGCTACACCACAGAATTCGGGGAGAATTGGATCATGTCAAATGCAGACCGTGACGGCTGGAACTATTGTTGGCAGACAAAGGCCGATCGGATCCGAGAGTATATGCAGACCTTGATCCGAGATCTGGCCAACCCGCCTGCGCATTACCATCAAGCTGAGCTTGCCGAAATATTGAGTATAGTGGCAGTCTGCATTGGCCAGCTGCACTACCGTAAGCAAGTCGACGACCATGTTCGACAGATGCGGGACGCAGCACAAGAGATGAACCGTCGCCGTATCACACAGGGTTACTTTGGACATCACCTTTGAATTGTCTGGGATGAGCTTTTTGAGTTGATGAAATGTGCGTGTGACCTTTGCTGGACGGGTTATTGACTGTAGAGCTGCTCCTAGATTTGATTGAGTAAATTGTTGGAATTCAGAGTATGAGTTGTCTATGTCCTTGCTGTCAAAGGTCAGTCCAAGGGATTCTTGATGGGTATTGGGTCGGCCTGGTCTAGAAACAATGAAAGGGCTATTGATATAAATATCATTTCATTTTCCTTGGTAACTAGTTCGAACAAATCATGGGCAGAGTTCAAACCTCCGCCATCGATGGTAAGGATCTGTTGGCCTTAGGCCGCAAGGCGGTATACCGTCCGACCGCGGTGGCCCTCCACGAATTCACTGCCGCAGTTGAAAGCCCCGACCAAAACCCCCCGGTCCAATTCATATTCCTCTCGCAACCCTCACAATGGTTGCGCAGACACTGAGCTCGCTCCTGCAGCGGGCTACGATTGACGACCACGAGGAGGTCCTCAAGTCCTGCAACGAGACTCTCAAGAAGTCCAAGAACGACCAGAACGCTCAACACATCAAGGCGATCGCTTTGCTCAAACTCGACCGTTACGAGGATGCTTTGCGAGTTTTCGAGACCGGCAGCGATGCGCTGAAGCAAGCTGCTGGATTGGAGTATGCTTATGCGCTGTACAAATGTGGAAAGCTCGATGAGGCACTTGATGCTGTCACCAAGTCCGGTGCGGGGAGGGGCGCTAGCCATTTGGAAGCCCAAGTGGTACGAATTGAGTCACGACCTGGATGAAGCCCTTGAGCTTGCGCTAATCTGTTTGTCTGGTTGTTAGAGCTACCGAGCTGAGAAATTCCATCGCGCCGCAGATTTATACGAACAGCTGTCCCAAGATGGGTCGTCCCACCACGAGGCAAATGACCTCGGAATCAACTCATGGGCCACGGATGCTCAGCTAGTGTGGAAGGGAGAAGCTGAATACGTTCGCCACGATCGGCCATCGCGGGAAGATCTCGAGTCTTTTGAGACGGCATACAATGCGGCTTGCTTGACCATTGCCAAGGGTGCCTTCGCCCAAGGCGAGGTGCTTCTTAACCGCGCAAAGAGTGAGAATCGACCATCGCTGCCTCACGTCTATCACCTTTCTGACAATTTCTACAGACATTTGCCAAACATCAGAGGACCTGACTTCCGAAGACCGCGCCGCTGAGCTGCTACCAATTGCTGTGCAGTACCTGTACGTCTTGCTTCGGCTGGGCAAGACGGAACAAGCGGAGGCTCTGCTCGAGGAGATTTCAGTAGAAGAGTAAGTGGATTTCCTTCGAAACCGACTTTGACAAATCGTGGCTCGACTCACCATTATTGTCACGATCACTAGGATCCCCGAACTATCAACAAAGAAGATCGCCCGCAACAACATCGTCCTTGCTCGCCAGACCAACATCAACCCTTTCATCCTCTACAAGGCTCTCCATGAGACGCCCGATTCGGTCAACAATGATCGTCTCTTCGACTACCAGGACAGCATCCTGGTCGGTAACTCGCACGCTGCCGATCTACTGGTCCAGAAATACGATGGTATTATTCGATCAACGAACAAGGCGCTCTCAAAGAGCTCCTGCCCCTCAACTACAGCCAGCACCAACCTCCTCTCCGTGTACAATGCCGCAGCACAAGCCGAAGGCCAAACCGGACAAAAGGCTTTGAAGAAGATCCTCCCGCTCCTTGAACGCCGGCCCAAGGATTTGGGCCTCCTCCTTACCGTTGTCCAGCTCTACGTTAACGAGGGCAACACCACCTCTGCGATTACCACCATGGAGCGATCTCTACAGGCTCTGGAGGAATCCATCTCCGAAGCAGACCAAGATGCTCGCTTCAACCCTGGCTTGTTGAGCGCCCTCGTTTCATTGTACCAGCTTGAGGGCCGCAAGCTCCAGATCCGGTCTACCCTTGCACAGGCCGCCGCATACTGGCGCAAGAAGCCCGATTCTCCTGCATCCCTCCTTCGCGCCGCGGCTACTTCCCTTCTCCACTCGGATGATCAGGCGGATTTGACCACCGCTGGTGATCTGTTCAAGGCTCTCTACCAGCAAGACTCCAGCGACCGCGTCGCCATTGCCGGCTACGTCGCATCCCAAGCAACGCTCAACTACTCACAGGTGGAGTCTCAACTTGAGCAGCTTCCCGAGGTGAGCGAACTGGTCGCAGACATCGACGTATCTGCGCTGGAGTCTGCAGGCATCATGCCCTCCGCGACATCCGCCGCAGCTGCCGCCGCCTTCGCCGGTGCTCGCAAGCGCACTGCCGCGGACAAGGACGCCCGTGCCGCGAAGCGTGTGCGCAAGTCCCGGTTGCCCAAGGACTATGACCCGGAAAAGAAGGCTGATCCCGAGCGCTGGCTGCCTCTGCGTGACCGTTCTTCTTACCGTCCCAAGGGTAAGAAAAACAAGCAGCGTGCTGCTGATCGGACTCAGGGTGGACCTGTGAACGAGAAGGCCGAAGAGTCTCCTGCGAGTGCGCAGCAGAAGGCCGGTGGTGGTGGTGGTGGAGGTGGCAGTTCGAAGAATAAGAAGAAGAAGGGCAAGCGGTAGTGGGAAGTTTTTTGGTTAGTCTTACCTGGCCAAGTCCTCGTGGAGCGCGGTGTATTATTTCAATGCATATATGAATATCAAGAAAAAAGACTTGTATCTGCAATGCAGAAATCAAAGCATCTCGCACCAAGCCTGATAACAATGTAACCTGTATTTGCACCGAGTCCATAAAAAAGCCAAACCAGAACTCTGAAGACCGAAACACAAGGTATCCCATAAAATAACATGCCAAATTCCGCTCGCAACATGGATCCTTCAAGATATTAGGGGGAAAAAACGAATTCGCCGTCCGAACTGAGATACCAATTGAAAGTTGTCATTATCCAGCACATAAGCACGAAAATCATCAAACCCACAATATCATATCTCCCAATCACCACCTCAACCCAACGGCGTCCGAATCGTCCCACATTGCCGATCATAATGATCAAAGATCATATGCATAAGCTTGAGATCATCCAGGGCGTCTTCCGCGGTAGTCTTCGCCTCGAGATTCGAGTCTCCAGCGTCACCAGCTAGATACGCATGCATAGCCAAGAATTCCTGCTCGTACGTTTCCCTGGCGGTGCTCACGAATTCGGTGCGCTTCATTCGCGGACGAGTCCGTGCATGTCCATTCGCAACGCCGTTGCCCTGACCGTCGCCGTCGCTATTGACATGTCCATTCTCGCCAGCCTTGCCATTCACCTCAACATCAACATTAACATCAACATCACCAGAATCATCAACGGCCTCCTCAACAACGACCTTAACGGCAACACCCTCCCCGCGCACACCCACGCACGAAAAGTCATACTCCACACTAATCGTCTTCTTCTCCCCGTAGACCGTCAAATGCGCATCGCACCGGGGCACCCCGTCAACACCGGCCTCCCAGATCAACGTAAACGGATACGTCACACCACGACTATCATCCGTGTAATGGAACATGGCCGAGTAAAACGGCTCAATGATAGAGATATTCGACACCGCATCTGGAAACCCCAGACTCTCGCGTATTAACGAGAGATCGTGGCCGCCTAGTGTACCCAGGAAACGGCAGAACGCTTCGCGGTCGCGCGTACAGTCTTCGCCCGAGCCAAAGATGTCGGCGAGGAGGGCGTGGATCCGTGCCGGGCGGGCGGTTGATGAGGCAGACGGGGTGAGGGAAGAAGGTAGACCGCTGTTGCTGTTGCCGTTGATGTATCCTTTTCCAGGCGTGTTGGGAGCGACGGGGGCCGTGTAGGGACCGGTGATATTTCGACAACGGGCATAGTAGACTCGGCCTAGGGTGGAGATCTCCTTTTTGAAGATATCCGTGAAACAAGGTGCGTAGCGACGAGCACAGCCTACGAAGACCTTTGGCCCGGGTGTGTTCGAGACGTTTGTATTTGCGATTGCATTGTCGGGTTGAGAGGATCTTGCGGCGCCCTTTTTGCGCGCATCGCGCACGCGACGGAGACCGTGGATGCTTAGGCTCAGGGGGACTTCGACCATGACGTGTTTGCCTGATTCCAGGGCTGCGAGGGTGTACTGTTCATGATGGTCGAAGGGGAGGAGGTTGATTATGAGGGTTACGTCTGGATGGTTGATGACTTCGTCTGGGTTTGTCGTTATTTGCGGGGTGTGAACATCGGCGTGCTTTTGGGTATCTCGTTCGAGGTTGTTGGACGTTGTGTGGATGATGATGAAGGTGTAATGGTTTGGCAGGGAGTTGAGAATTGGGATGTAGATTGAGTCTGTGGCGGTGGTGGCGCCTAGGATGCCGACGTGTAGGACTGGAGTGGTGGGCATGATGGCTGGATTGTTGGATGGTATGAGATAACCTTGTAGACCACACTGGGTCGTTTGAGGAAGGAAGATTGAGGATCACACGGAGATTCTGGATCCAGAGTTCATGTGGCGATCAAGGGGGGGGGGGGGGGGGGGGGGGGAGCTGAGAAGAGGCGCATGTGGAAGGGAGTTTGAAGAACGCGTGAGATCTTTGTTTGTTTGATATGGAAACCGTGACGATGAAGAGGAGAGAGATTCTTCGAAGTCTGCCAGAAATAGTCTCGCCCCAGTATTTAATAATGAAGGAGGAAAATTATCCTCACTTGAACCATCTGCACTCATAAATTTTCCCAACTGGCCGTTCCAGCTTCGCATGCCAGTTCAGTGACATCAGCGGGCTTCGCATTGCCGCCCAGTCAAGGAGGGCCTTAAAAGGAGACGGGCGTGGGAAGAGAAGGAGCACTTTGGTTGGACCAAACTCTCTCCACCGAATAGATCGTGGCGCATGATCTCTGGGGATATCCTGCCGAACCCGATCCTTCCGCCGTCGATGGTGCCGATCTGTACTACACGTTGGGCTGATGCTGGAGGAAATAAGGTGGGGGTGAGGCGATGGAAATCGGTCTGTCGTGGCATTAGGGCAATAACAAATAAAAATTGACGTAGAATAATCTATAGGGAGAGTTTGGATATACTATCAAGTTAGGCATAAGGTCTGGAGAAGAAAGATCATCTTTAGAAAGTAGATAGAGTCGGATAGAAGAATATGCTCGCGGTATAGTTTATCCTCGAGCTTCTGGAAATTAGGGTGGAGCGAGTGGGCCTTGGAGCTCCCCCAAGCACATGAAGCTAGGACGGATAGGAGTGGCGCTATAGTAAGACAAGGATTGTTGAACAAGTTGATTGAGGGAGTGAGAAGGTTGACTAGAAATGAAAGATCAAAATGGCATACGTCTTCTCTGTAATACCGAGTGTCTCTTTTTCCCCTTCTGGCTACCCAATATGATCACCTTGTCGTCCTCAGGCCGACTACACATGCGCATGCATATGAAGCCCTAGGACTAGCATCAGTATCGCCTACCTTATTTGAACTACCAAAATGCTGGAGTACCTGGACTATAGTACCCTATGCTATAGTACTGTACATTCTAACATAGAATGGTACAAATGAAAACCCCCCTGACAATATCGTTCTCGTACCACCCGTGCACCACAAGAGCGTCGCCCCTCGTACCCCACCGTTCAGCACGGCCGAGAGTGGCCCCCCTCCAGCCTGGGCTCTAAGCCTCAGCCATGCCTCATCCGGTGTGGTGCTGCTCCATCAGCTGGCGTCATCTTGCCATTTTTTGTCTTTCTTGTCTGACAGCTCCCCTCACGAGTCGACTCCTTTATTTCTCCCATCTATTTCCCTGTTCACTTTTCCGACATGGGTGTAAGTTGTCCATTTCATCTTTTTCTCCCCTCTCTTCACCCCCACTTGAAACCACCCAACTGACCGCGAACTCTTCGTTGCTCTCTCCAGTTCGCCGCAAAGCTCGCTGCCGCACAGCAGAACCAGAATCAGACCATGTCGTCGAATTCAGGTCAACCAGGCACGTATGGCGGTGCTCCGCCGTCCGGATATACTGGAGGCCCTCCGCCTACAGCATTGCGCCCTGGTGGATACGTAAGTCGAGAGTCTGATCACCCGTTCACTCACTGTCAACCCCATCTCGACGTCATTTGGAGAAAAGCAAGAAGTTGACCGTGTCTTCTGTAGCAGCAGCCGCAGGGACAACAGCAGCAGCAGCAACCCTCGCAGTACCAGGCTTACCCAGGGTCTCCTCCACCTGCTCAGGGATCGGTAAGCTTCCCCCTCTCTTGATCTTCTTCATCTCTTTCTCTCTTCCTCGTCCCTTATTGTTATTTTTTTTTCTCTCTTTACTCCACATTACCCCTCCACGCTGCTCTCCCGCGGAACACCCCCTTCTCTGTTTTTCTCTCACTCGGCGCTCTCTGGTCCCATCAACCACCCACGGAAATCCAAAAAAAAAAATAATCCCTTCGAAATCCACCATGTCGGGTCATTATTACCCACAAGGTCAACCTCCGTACGGCGGCTCACCTGCTCAAAACTACCAGCCTTACAACGCTCCCTCGCCGGCGGCTTACTCGAGGGCCACTCCACAACAGCCATCGCCCTACCCCGCACAGCAACAGCAACAGCAACAAGGCTATTCGCGCCCTCCACCGCCGCCACCCCAAGGTCAGCCCTATGGATCTTCCGGATCGGCGTACCCTGGACAGCAGCCGCCCTACCCTGGTCAACAATCACAGTCCCCTTACCCCGGACAACAGTCGCCTTACCCAGGACAGCAACCACCTTACCCTGGACAGCAATCACAATCGCCTTACCCTGGTCAACAGCCACCTTATCCTGGACAGCAACAGCAGTCTTCCTATGTACAGATGAGCCCTCACATGTGCCTTGCGTTGATCGTTTTACGCTGTTTATTTCTCCGATTTATGCAGATATCGTCATTTCAGACGATAGATAGCTGACATTCGCTTTTAGAACCAGGCTGCTTATCCTCCTCAAGGTGCGCCCTACGGCGGTCAGGGACGCCCCGGTGCCTCACCCGGACCTCAGGGTGGACAGCAATATGGCGCGCCCGGTGGTCAGTATGGAGCTCCCGGCGGTGCACCTGGACCTCAGGGTGGACCCGCGACACCACAGCAGGTCGATGCCTACCGTCGCCTGTTAGAAGATACCATCCGAGAGAAGCAGCTGCAAAGATTCTATCCTCCCGGCTCCAAGGCCCTGGATGGTCTCGTTCAGTTCCTTGCCAATGAGGCCCCGGCCCGGCTGCAGCGCATCGTGCATGAGCTGAATGTGCCGATGGAAGTGGCCACCGATCTCATGAAGCTCGCACTATTCGACATCGTTCTCTATGTGGATGACAGTGGTTCCATTGAATTCGAGGAGAAGGGTCTCCGCAAGGATCAGCTGCGACAGATTCTGGGTATCGTGGCGACCGTGGCCTCGACCTTTGACCAGGACGGTATTGAGGTGCGCTTCATGAACTCCATGGAGGAAGGTCACGGAGTCCGGAGCTCCGATGATGTCGAGCGTCTCGTCTCGCGTGTTCGCTTTTCCGGTCTGACTCCTCTGGGCACAAGTCTGCGCCAGAAGGTTGTGGACCCCTTGGTCATCGGCCCCGTTCGTTCTGGTCGTCTGCAAAAGCCCGTGCTTATCATCACTATTACTGATGGTCAACCCGCGGGTGAGGCGCACAGCACCGTTCGCGATACTATCAGCTACGCTGTTCACGAGGTTCAGCGGGCGCAGTACAGCACTGGTGCCGTCAGCTTCCAATTCTCGCAGGTCGGCAACGACACCCGTGCGCGGGAGTTCTTGTCCGACCTGGACGAGGATCCGGAAATTGGACAGTTGATTGACTGCACATCGAGTAAGTCACACAAGGTGGTGATTGTAGAGTTGCTGTTGGAACATTGAACCCCGGACGCCGGACTGACCCATATGATTTTGTAGACTTTGAGGTCGAGCAGGATGAGATGTCGCGAGCTAACCCACCCGTACACTTGACTCGTGAGCTCTGGGTATGTTTCGTCCGAGATTGCATCTGAAAACGCCCTCTCGTTCAAGCACTAATCCGATGTCTGCAGTGTGCCAAACTCATGCTGGGCGCTATCGATAGCTCCTACGATACCAAGGACGAGAAAGCCGAGAGGCGCAACCAACCCGGCGGCCCTCCCCAGGGACCTCCCCAGGGCTCGTATGGCGGAGGTGGCTATGGCCAGGCACCTCCTCAGGGTGGCTACAATGCTCCCCCCTCAGGCTATGCTCCCAACACATATAACCAACAGCCCAATTATCCCCCACAGCAGCAGCAACAGCAACAGCCTCCCTACCCAGGTGCCAACCGAGGCAACGCTCCCGCTCCTGGATATGGCCAACCCCAGCAATATGGATACGGTGCTCCTCCATCCGGTGGAGCAGGAGGCTATCCCCAGTCAGGAGGCTATGGACAGCAGCCACTACCCCGTCGCTACTAAGATTGCAGGAAAAGGATACACAACAAAGGCTCCGAAAGGTACGGGCATGAAGTCACAGGCTGCTATTCCCTTGCGCGTTTGCGAGCTTTAATTCCTGGAATGTTTTGTTTCAACATGGGTTTCCAGAACATATGCGTACTCTGGATCAGCTCTTAACAAATTGTATTTTTGCCTCGTTTTCGGAAAGTATGCCTTTTTGCATGGTTGATCATGCCTTAGGATAAGTTAGGTTGGAATGCGATGAATGCAATTGATACACTCGACAAAATGAGGTTATAGATGCCGTATTCTGGTCAGACTGAAGGGAAATGATATGTATTGGCCTGCTATAGCTTGGTCTAGTATAATCGTTATGTAGTCCTTCCTGGCTGAATCTCCCTCATGTGGCTGAATGTTACGTGTGCCTTATAATTAGTTTACAAAATTTATTACAAAAACTCTCAAAGGTTTGTAGTGTGGCCAAGTGGCAATAGGCGGGTTTTGGTACTTTGTGCAAGATTCTGCTATGTGGACAAGTGCTGTTCCACGGGAACTCCAGATTGGAATCGCGTCGTGGAATATTTCGAGCAGATGTGTCAAAAAAGCATAGAGATGGCACAGATATGTACAAGATTTGCAGAACTCGCTAAAGAGTGCGCTTTTTATAACAACAAAGACCTCTATAAGGCTCTATCAGACCTCGAGGAGACGGAGTTACAGCGGACTTATGACGCCTTAAAGCGGCACCCAACCTGGCAGATACGCCATGAACTGGCTCATAGCCATGAGCACAGCGACAAATGCAAGGACGGAGATCATGTGGCAGACTCTCAAACCTCATCGACGATTGAGCAAGTAAAGAGAGCTAGTGAATGCTTGTCGGACTCTTCGTGCTCTTATGACCAACTCGTCGAGCTTTCGGCAAAGATGGACAAGCTCAATGAGAGCCTTTGCCAGAGCCTTCCATCCCATGGTACGGTCAATATGTCGACGAGCAGCGTCAATACTACTGTAAAGCCAGCCGTGGGCTTTTGGAAGAGAGGTTTTAAACATTCAGCTTAGCTTTGATCATAAAGTAGTGATCGCCGAATATCGGGACTCATCTCGTGTTTCCTGAGCTTGAATGATTCATCTATCAATCAAGAAATAATTTACTTTGAGGTGGCTGATTTGCATACAAGTCCAATGCCGTCTTTGTAATTTTGACACATATCTCTCTCCTTCATAGCACGGTTCTATAGTCCCACAGAAAAAAGAAGGATTCAGTGACATATAGGTTGCATGCTCAAAAATTCTAAGATCTAACGCTTAGGTGATAGACCAAGAGCTTACATCGATTAGCCAATTGTATGTCTGAAAAGAAGAAAGAAGATTGAGGTGCTCAAGGCACTGTCAGTGTACATTCCAACATGGGCCAGTTTACTTTAGACTTTCAAACAGGCAAACAAAGGTCAAGATGAGCCTGATCGCGATACATCGGGCAGCACTTAAAACGTGGCGGCGAGTTAACGCAAGACAAAAAAATTTTCATCGCGCAGTGGTTACGATCCACGCTCCAACCTCTTCTGTTTCTGAAGATCTTTCGAAACGTCTTTTGAAACATCTTTTCGAATAATCCAGGCAGTATCTCTTGGATTATCTTTTAAAGGCTCCATCCACCCTTTCCTATTTCAAAAGATCTTTCGGAACGTGATTCAAACCATCTTTCCGAACAGCCCATGCCTTGTCTCTCGAGTTCTCTTTTGAAGTATATTCGATGTTATGATTTTGAAGTTTAATCGGAGGCTTCAAACTTATAAGACTCCACTACATAGTAGTGGGGCATCATCTTTCCGAGTGGGGAGGTTTTTTTACTTTCAATGCCAGTTGACAGGTAATGTGATATACAAAAGAGACTTGACTGATGGATTTTAACTTTTGATTGGTCTGTTTCTTGAACAGAAAGACTTTGATAATGTAGAAGCCTAAAGTACTCCATTACCCACAGCCCTCGGCCTAAGGCCGCCCATGATGTAGTCGCTCCACCAATAATCCAAGGAAATGTTAGGTTGCCTATATGTAGTACAAAGATAAAAAAATGAATTCAGAAATGTCACTACGAGTACTGTAGTACGATTTACCTATCACAGAGCAATATACTTATTCCTTAGGAGTACTAAAAGTACAATCGTGTAAGGTGCACGATGAAGTTGCCACCCAAGTTTTAGCCTTTTAGTACAGGCAGAACGGTTAAAAAAGTATGGAGAAAACCTTACTAGGCGCCTTATTCTTAGGGCGTCTGTTAAAGTGTCTGGCTCTGGCCACTCACGAGTTCAGAGGATGAAACATGGAAGGCCTGGTTCGGTGGAGGCGAAAGAGCGGATTTTCCTTTTTGCGTGGGCTGTGTACACACTTGGCACTTGGCCCTGTCGGTGCGTGAACTCTACAGGACCACTCCGGTTGGTTCTGGAGTCCAATTCCTCCCCCAAGTCTGGATGCAACCCCCAAATTGCCCCCAATTGCGCGTCGCGGGCTCCACACAAAGTTAACCACCCTTCTGTGCCTCTTTTGACAGGCAGTCCCATTTCCCATATTCTCTGGCTCAAGGAACAAGTCCTCACTGCCTGTCCAACTATTTTTGGCCTTTTGCCTTACCCTCTAGAAAAGAAAAAAAATTCAAAACCTGGAGAAAATCAACCTTCTCGACCGCTTCGGGCATCTTGCCGCATCCGGTCTGGCTTTGCCTCCGACTCTCACTTGAGCGCTCCCGTCAACAATCATCCCCCACTCCGCATATACCTTTCGTTTTCGAACTTATTCTTCAACAACAATCCTCGACACTTTGTCGCGACCGCTTGAACTTTGCGCCGTTCATTTGCCGTTGGCTTTCGTCCTAACTTGCGGTCAATCAAACCCTCATTTTGCGACCATCAATCGGAAACCCCCCGAAATCCTCGCCAAATAAGTCATACTTACAACCTGGTCAATGTACTAGAGAAGCATGACTGCGACCTCTCCAATCTCTAATACGATCGATTCCCTCTTTCACATCTAAACCACAACGCCGGTCTTCACAGATCTCCGATCGGAATCAGGAACGAAGAAAAAGAAGAAGTGATCGTCGCCTGGGTGTGTCCCGCGCCAGGCACGACCTTTCGTCATGTCCAACCATGACGACCACCCCCTAGATGACGGCCGCCCGTCGCAGGAGCAGAATCAAAATCAGAATCAAAACCCGCCCGACGTTGTGCGCCGGCCGTCCCTCGTTTCTTCACGCACCATGTCCGACGCTGGCCGCCGCACTTCCCAGCAGTACCACGTGCGGTTCTCGACCGACCACGACCGACCGGCCGATGAGCTGCCACAGCGTCAATTATCGACGACGGAGGACCGACGTCCGAGTTCGCGAGGCCTGACGATCGATACTACGCTTGCACCGCCGACCACCCACCTCCCTGCTCGTTCACCAACGTCTCCCCTCTCGCCCCCGAATGCCGCTGCCAGCGCAACGCTCTCGCCAATCTCCCCGCCGAGTCCAGACTCCGCGGATGGTCGATCGCGATCGCGAAATCGTGGATACTCGCTACGTCGCAGTATCTTCAATAAGAATATTCAGACGCAATCTGATCAGGATGACGGTGTGGAACTGGATGAGACTGGGGGCTCTGGGAGGAGTCCCGAGAGGGAAATCGCCGTCGCACCAAAGACCGTGGATGCTCCCAGTCCGGTGGATGAGAAGAATGAGTTGGCCGTCGCACCGACGGCGACGGTGGAATGGACAAAGGACGAAGCCTCGACGTATCCCTCGTCCCGTTCTGACCTGCCTCTGAAGGATTATTATATGTCGATCGCGCAAGATAACTGGGTGAAGAAGAAAGCTGCCACGGCAGGACTTGTCACCCGCGTGGAGACTGTCTTGACTGCGGTTCAGAAGTTCATTCTCCGCATCGAGGATATTCCACCTACCAAGGATGGACGGCATATCGACCTGAAGCCGTCCTTGGTGGAGACTCTCATCGATGAGCGCACTGGCAAGGCCTATTGCGCCAATTGGATTCGGTCGAGCCGGTACAGTTTCTGGAGTTTCTTCCCCCGTCAATTGTTTGCGCAATTCACCAAGTTGGCCAACTTTTACTTCTTGGTTGTCGCGATTTTGCAGATGATTCCCGGTCTGAGTACGACGGGAACGTTCACGACTCTTATTCCCCTGTTAATCTTCGTCGGTATCTCGATGGGCAAGGAAGGATTCGATGATTGGCGCCGGTATCGTCTGGACAAGGAAGAGAACAACCGCTACGCTTGTGTGCTTCGTCCGGGTGAGGCGCCCATCACCGACGGTGCGTCCATGGCCAGTGGTGCTCATGGCTGGGTGGAGATCAAATGGCAAGATATTCGGGTTGGAGATGTCATCAAGCTCCAGCGTGACCAGCCCGTTCCCGCTGATTTTGCTCTGCTTCACGCCAATGGGCCCAATGGGGTCGCCTACATCGAGACGATGGCCCTAGATGGAGAGACCAACCTGAAGAACAAGCAACCCTGCCAGGCCGTGGCCAAGGTGTGCTCGACCGTAGACGACATTATCAGCAACTCGCTGCATTTTGTCGTCGAAGACCCAAACATCGATCTATACAAGTTCGACGGCCATGTCACTGTTAACGGCCAGGAGAAGCTTCCCTTGACCAACAATGAAATTGTCTACCGTGGCAGTATCCTCCGCAACACTGACCGCGCTATTGGCATGGTCATTTACACTGGCGAGGAGTGCAAGATCCGCATGAATTCCAACAAGAACCCCCGTATCAAGAAGCCGGCCCTGCAAGCCAAGGTCAACCGCGTTGTCATGTTGATCGTGGTTCTGGTGGTTGTCCTCGCCGTTGCGTGCACCGTTGCCTACAAGTACTGGGCGCAAGACGTGGAACGCTATTCCTGGTACATCAGCGATGCCAGTGTCTCCTACGGACCCATCTTCACCTCTTTCCTGATCATGTTCAATACGATGATCCCCATCTCGCTCTACGTCAGTATGGAGATTGTCAAGGTGGTCCAGATGCTCCTACTGAACGATATCGACATGTACGACCCGGAAACCGACACTCCCCTCGAGGCCCGCACTTCTACTATCAATGAGGAGCTCGGCCAAATCAGCTACATTTTCTCTGACAAGACCGGTACTCTGACGAACAACTCGATGCGATTCCGCAAAATGAGTGTTGCAGGTACTGCGTGGTTGCACGACCTTGATCTCCAGGAGGAAGCTGCTCGCGCAGGTGAGAAGCTTATTCACAAGAAGCGGAACCTAAAGGGCAAAAAGGCTGCTGGTCGCAAGTCCAATGTCTCCGAGGTTCGCATGAGCATGGCCCGGCCTTCCAATGTTTCCGCCAGCGCGGACCAGATGCGCCGGTTTACGCGGTCAGCTCCTAGCCGGACCACTGAGATGCTGGAATACATTCAGCGCAAGCCATACACAGTCTTTGCGAGAAAGGCCAAGCTGCTTATCCTGGCTATGGCTCTTTGTCATTCCTGCATTCCCGAAGAGGATGAGCATGGCAACGTGTCCTTCCAGGCTGCTTCGCCTGATGAACTGGCTCTCGTGATGGCGGCGCAGGAACTCGGATATCTGGTCATGGATCGCCAGTCGAATGCCTTGACTATCCGTACGTACCCCAACGGCATGGACGAGCCTGCTGTCGACGAGATCTACGAAGTCATGGACGTGATCGAATTCTCCAGTGCGCGGAAGCGCATGTCAGTTGTCGTGCGCATGCCCGACCAGCGCATCTGCCTCTTCTGTAAGGGTGCCGACACTACGCTCATGCGCCTCCTGAAGAAGGCCGAACTGGCCCATGAAAAGGCCGCCGAGATTGAGCGTCGTGCAAGCAAGCGCAAAACCGCCGAAGCCAACCAGGTGATCCGTCGCAACAGCGAATATCACAGTCGCAAGGATAGCGGTGTCCGCACCAGTCTGAGCCGTCCCAGCTTCACTCGCCGTCGTTCTTCGGTCTCTGGGCATCACGCTTCCACATTGCGTCAGAGCATCGATGTCTGGCTGCGCGATCGTGAGACTGACGGTGGTATGCTGAATCGTGAGACCGACAGTGCATACTACAGCCCTCGACCTTCTACCCAGCTTGGACGCAACTCGACTGCTATTTCCGACTCCGGTAGCTCGACGAATGGTGGGGAAGATGACGGTGACCTGGTGGAAGAGGCTCTCGTCGTTGACGAGGCTGCGGTCTTCGAACGCTGCTTCCAACATCTGAACGATTTCGCCACCGACGGACTGCGCACTCTGATGTATGGACACCGATTCTTGGATGAAGCTACTTACCAGAGCTGGAAGACTGCCTTCCACGATGCTTGCACTAGCCTGGTGGACCGCCAGCAGAAGATTGAGCAAGTTGGCGAGGAAATCGAGACCGAGCTTGAGCTGACCGGTGCTACTGCCATCGAGGACAAATTGCAAAAGGGCGTTCCCGAGGCGATCGACAAGCTGCGCCGTGCGAATATCAAGCTGTGGATGTTGACCGGTGACAAGCGCGAGACTGCTATCAATGTTGGACATTCCTGCCGTCTGGTCAAGGATTACTCTACCTTGACGATTCTTGATCACGAAAATGGTGATGTGGAGGAGACCATCGTTCAGTTGACCGCAGATCTCATGCACAACAAGGTGGCGCACTCCGTGGTCGTCGTTGATGGACAGACTTTGTCGGAAATTGAAGCCGACAATGTCGTCCGTGAACGGTTCTTCCAGCTTGCTATTCGTGTTGACTCGGTGATTTGCTGCCGCGCCAGCCCCAAGCAAAAGGCATTCCTGGTCAAGTCCATCCGCAAGCATGTCAATGATTCGATCACCCTGGCTATTGGAGACGGCGCCAATGACATTGCCATGATTCAGGAGGCTCATGTTGGTATTGGTATCACGGGCAAAGAAGGTCTGCAGGCTGCTCGCATTTCAGATTACTCGATTGCGCAGTTCCGCTTCCTGCTGAAACTGCTGCTTGTCCATGGCCGGTGGAATTACATGCGCGCCTGCAAGTACACTCTCGGCACGTTCTGGAAGGAAATGCTCTTCTACCTGACGCAGGCACTGTATCAGCGCTGGAACGGATATACTGGTACTTCGCTTTACGAGCCGTGGAGTCTGAGTATGTTCAACACTCTGTTCACTTCTCTGGCTGTTATCTTCTTGGGTATCTTTGCCAAGGATCTCTCTGCGTCGACTCTTCTTGCCGTGCCCGAGCTTTACACCAAGGGCCAGCAGAATGGTGGCTTTAATATTCGCCTCTACCTCGGTTGGACATTCATGGCAACCTGCGAGGCTATGATCATCTTCTTTACGATGTATGGCCTCTTCGGCATGGTCCAGATCAACCCATCTGGCACGGACACCTTCGCGCTCGGCCTACTCACCTTCACGGCTTGTATCACGGTCATCAACATCAAGCTTCAAGCCCTCGAAGTCCACAACAAGACCTACCTCTCCCTTGTCGTGATTATCATCTCCGTCGGCGGCTGGTTCCTTTGGGACATCATCCTCTCCGAACGATACAAGATGTCCTCCGGCAAAGGTGTCTACGCTGTTCCAAGCAACTTCCTCCACCACGTCGGCCACAACCTCCTCTTCTGGCTCGTCCTCCTCATCTCCGTCGCCGCAGTCATCCTCTTCGAAATCACCGTCTCCACTCTCCGCGTCCTCTTCTTCCCTACAGATGTGGATATCTTCCAAGAATACGAGCAAGACCTTGACATCCGCAAACGCTTCGAAGAAGCCGCCGCCGCCGAACTCCAACAAGGCTGGGACCGCGGCACGAAAAAGTCCTCCTTCGAACTTGCTCGTGAAGCTGCCGAGCTTGCTGAAATGGATGCTCGCGAGCGCCATGTTCAGGAATTGCTTGCGCGTCCTCGTGTAATGGCGGATTCAAAGCCCGTCACGCAAGAGACTGAGATGGAAGGATACTCGAGTGCCAGCGTCACTGCTAGCCACAATGATAGCGAGGCTGTGGATCGCAGGGTCTCGGTCTCCGGTGCGGGACAGGGGCAGTCCGAACCTATGTCTCCGACCGAATCTTGTGCGCCGAGACGATCGGTGGAGATTCACGAGCTTTTCAGTAAGGGCTTTGGAACTATTCGCAAGGGTCACCTGAAGTGATCTGTGATCTGTGATCTGCGATCTGTATTTTTTTTCTTTCCTTTCCTTTTCAATACCCCCGTGTTCCCCACTCGAAGCGGCTGTATATCACGTCTACATGATGGCGGTTTCGTTTTTCCTTTTCCCATTCTTGGTTATTCCCCTATCACACATCATTCCCTCATAGCGTGCTATCCGTCTCGGTCTTGCATTTTTATCTCATCATCACCCATCACGCTTTCATGTGATCCGCACTCCCTGATCTATAATCACTCTCTCAGTGTGGTTTCATTCTCAAGAGCGTCGGTGTTGGTGGGGGTTTTTTTTTCTTTTTGATAGAGTTCCTTCATTCCTTTATTCGGACTTTTGATACCCCGGCTCGATGTGGTCTGGTTTTTGTTTTCTGTGCTTTTGATTTGTCTTTGTATATACTTGTTTGATGTTATACAAGAGAGTTTCCAGCCGCGATATTGAGTTTTGGTTGTAGATGACTTGCTACGGTAGCATTTGACAACTCACTTGCCTATTCCGGGCATACGACGTGCAGCTTCCTACAATTTCACACGAAATGTAAAATCATGTATCACCAACAAATATATACTAAACAGATATATATACCAACACCCGGCAAATTTGCCGGGGCATGGACTAAGAAAAGGATGCATCTGGGATCGAACTGACCAGCTGTCAAGTCTTTAGCACGGATACACTGCGTCCTTTGCCAGATTTATGGGTGTGACTTTTACAGGAGAAGGAATTGAATCTACCGAATGACGACCCTGACTACAGTACAGTACCCAGCTACTAAAGATACTAAGAATAACTCGGCGTCCACATGGCACAGTGGGACATGGGCAACAGAACTCTGCATGGATCTGACACCCCACCCACGGTAGGACTGCATAGAACAGTACGACTTGTAGGTCTGTACGACGTTATGATTATGATTCCTTGGGGGAAAATGTATTCAACCCCTCAACCCAAAAGCAAAGCCTCACTCGATGACTGGAATTATTGCTAATGGGGCCGAGGAGTTCAGGGTTCAAGCAAATTGGGGCCAGGGTCATGGATATGGGGCTCAGTGGGACTATGTGCATTATAGTGGACTTTGTGGTGTTGGGGGCCATGATGGCGTTGTACTATGTACGTTCATACGGTACTCCGTGCTTTGGGATGGTTTACTGGAGTTGGTCTCTTGTATGTTCTTCATGGGGGGAAGCCTGCGAATAGAGAAGGGTCCGTGAATGGCATTTGTCGTTAGTTATTACATGATACTGGTCGGATCCAATAATGTACATATTCTGGTACTATGTGGGCATCAGTGACGGCATTGGCTTCACTGACAGGGATGGATCGAAGGATCAGCGGTGGGGAACAAGGGTCCGAGGATTATCGTTGCAATTTCCAAAAAAAAAACTTCTTACCCTAATCGACAGAAATATGCCCGGAGTGATGTCCGAATGTATGCGGGGATTTATCTATACGAAAGAAAAGGTCAATTCGGGGGGATGGCGAATATGTCTCAGAAAGCCAAGAAGAAAGTGTGGTGCCGAGCCATACGGAGTACAAATGTCTTTCGGGCTCGACTCCGACAGAACAAAAACTACTGTACATGGAGTATGGGTAGGTTAATTAATCCCTGCCCACGGACGACCGGTAACAGGGCAGTGTCGAATTGACGCGCGGACGTGGAGCGGCGTGGCGGGACCTGCGAGTTTCGGCCAGTCGCGGTCAAGGGGAGTTGGGCTCCGCAGTTCTTGGCACCTTAAGAGGGCAAGGGTGGGCGCTCGGATGGAGGAGAGGGGTGTGTGCATGGTGATTGAGTACGTAGAGTGATCGAAGGAGGTGGTCACAGGATACGTAAGCTTCCTGTTGAGAATGGGAGGCTGATAAGGCGTTGCTGGTGTCTGAAATCCAGGAGCGGAGTTGTCGAGATGGTTGTATAGCTTCTTTTGTATGAAAAAGTCCAAAAAAAGTCGAAAAGGTACAATGAAGAAACAGAGACACGTGATAAATACGTCATGGTCCACGACCGACCTCAAACAAACTCCAGGAACAATTGACGGTTGAATACAATGCACCCTACGCGAGAACTGTCAAATAATGAATAGACATGCAATGCTAGTTTGATATCATGATCCCATATGCGGAGTACATAGCACGTTCCTTGATTAATTGCCGTTTTTGGCCCGCCCCATTTAAACGCCTCTGGACGCCTCTTTTTGGACATTTCGTTGGCTGTCGTGGAGCCGGGCCCTGTTCGACCTCCCGTGGAAACGGCCGATCGTTCCTCGCCCGTCAATCACCCGCTCTGGTTGAATTCCCCTGTCGACTCGTTTTCCCTCTTTTCCTCAATCCTCGATTCATCCGCGACACTCGTTTTCTGTTCAGCCCTGCGCCTGCCAAGCGAACTCGTTCTCGGCGCCGCGTCGTGATCTCCGCCCTTGAGACCCGTTCGAGACCCTTGAAGACTATCGGAGCCAACGGTCTCCGCAATGCGGATGCTCCCCCCAGTAATCCTACCTTAATTCTGCCCTTCCACTGTACGATTATAAACAACGATCGAATCCGCGACTTATCTCTCCCACGACCGTCGCTACCAGAGTCCTCCCGCACGAGAACGAGACACACGACACCACGCGATGCTGCTCAAGGGTCGGGAAGGGGTCATTCCCGCCTCATGGGCATGGAAGAAGATGATGCGATTTGTCGTCACAATCATTGCCATTGCAGGCTTCGCAGCCTTGCTCTGGCCATCTTCCCCGAGAAAGACTACCACCGTCGCCCCGACGCACGCTCACTCCAACATCACCATCTCCGCCAACGTCAAATGCGACCCCGACCCCGACATGTTGGACCGCCTGGGCGTCCGCAAACTGGCCCAATATACCCGCCGAGAGTTCGTGGTCGACTTCACGGAGGATCCTCTACAGATGAGACAACGGATCGATCAGCCCCTGCTGGATGTCAAGGTTCGCGGATCCGGTCACAAAAACGAACTCGGCGAGCCGCAGGACGGCTGCACGATCCCGGCGCCGGTCGCAGTCGTGGCCCCCAAACCCCCCAAGATGGCCGATGCCTCTCACATTGACTTTGGCGTGGCGACCTCGGTGTCCCGATTGAATGAGTCCCTGGACCAATTCGCCCATTGGGCGGGATACACTCGCACGCGCATCTTCGCTCTCATTGAACCTGAAGAGTCAAAGACCAAGGCCGGCATTGCCTACGTCAAGGCCAAGGCGGATAACCTCGGTATCAACCTGTTCATCACCGAATCGGAGGATGACTATTTGCACCGGTACTTTGCCCTCGTCGCCCTGTTGGAGGAGAACATGCGGGAAGGAACACGGTGGGGATGCATCATCGACGACGATACGTTCTTCATCTCCATGCCGGCATTGGTCAAGGCGCTCGCTGAATACGACGACACCAAACCCCTGTATATCGGCGGTCTATCCGAGGGAATCCCACAGATCGCAGTCTTTGGTATGATCGCGTTCGGAGGCGCCGGCGTCTTCCTCTCGCGACCACTACTCTCCGACCTAGCCACCGTCTACGATGAGTGCGAACAGATGACCTATACCGGTGATCGTCGCATTGCAAACTGCATCTATCAATATACGACCACCCGGTTAACCGTGGATCACCGCCTACGTCAACTCGATCTGATGGAGGATGCATCTGGTTTCTTCGAGTCCGGCCGTGAACCCCCACTTTCAGTGCACCACTGGAAATCCTGGTTCCACGCCGACATGCCCAAGCTCAGTGTGATTTCTGAGCTATGCGGTCCTTCGTGTCTGCTGCGCCAGTGGCAGTTTAGCGATGGCTGGTTCTTGACCAATGGGTTCTCCATCGTTCAGTACAGCTTCCCCCCGGAGCAGAACGACCTCACGATGGAGATGACCTGGGAACCGCATAACGGTGCGACCGAGGAGTCATATCTGCATGAACTGGGTCCACTCCGTCGCAAGGACGATCATAAAGTCAGTTATCTGTTGGAAGACTCTGTGATCGAGGAGAATGGCCGTGTTACCCAGTGGTATATCAAGCGCGACAAGAAAGAAGGCGATCAAATTGTCGAACTCTCCTGGCGAAAGCGGTAGACTCGGGGGTACAATATACCTACCTAGTCACCGCTTTATGCTCGAGAGTCATGTCTGAAGTACCTTTTGTAAACTTGCTTTACCTCTGTTTCATTTTGGCTTCGACCCGTCTCTTGTCCCGCTCCTGCATACGCCCTCCCCTTATCGAGGGCCAAACGAGAAGCGGCGTCGGCTCAGGTCCCGACATTTTCATGTTCAAGCCCACCAGTGTTTTGCTTGAGGAATTGCGCTCTTCCCCTTTTGCTTGTTTCTTTTTCCATCAGTCTGGCGCATTTTGGTTCATGGGCAAAATTTGCATTTCTGCCTCCTTTTTGCGCGCTTATAGATTCGGCGATACACCTTGATGTCTGCTTATTATAATGATTAGGGATGATTCAGTTCTAATGTGATATGGAAGATTTGACTTGCATCTCTCTCTTTCTTCTCTAGACGCCGCTTATAGTAGTTCACTGTTGATTTCTTGTATCCATTCCGCATCGTGAGTCCGATAGAGAGCTTGGTAATTAACATCATTGCTTGTGAGAAACCTTAGGTCACGGCGCAACCAAATCAATTCAACGAATATGCGGCTGCCAATACATGATATGATATTCTTCTCGCCATAGCTCACGAGCCTTCTGCTTCTCGAACGACTCCAGTACCCTCGTCATTCTTATGCGGAATCCAAGCCAGAGTCTCTTCTAGCTATCAGCGATGTAGTCAATCACAAAGGCCATGATGAGTTTCTACTTGGATAAAAAGAATATATATCAAGACTACACCGGATGCCTCGACATGGATTTGGCGCCCTCTGAGGCTGCAACTTTCCTCTGCATCGACAGCCTCGGTTTATATTTTTATGCATTTACAGAGACAAATCATGGAATACGACCCTAGGAGGACTTTTTCTTACATATCCCCCATATACTCTTCCATACTGGATAACAGGCTCGCTACACCATCATGTCACTCAGGCTGGGAAACGGCTCATCCATTAGTCTGGGAGCCCTAAAAATGGCTAGACTGATCACACGTCACAAATTTTCCAAATGACAGACTTACCAGACGAGCTAGAGATTATCCTGTCCCCAAGATAGATAAAATTGGCCGACCAAATGCCATCACTCACCAAAGATGAACCATGGTCTGTTCGTTGAAGCTTTTCAGTACATGGCAGAATATATCCGTCAACATAACCTCAATGTAACAATCTATCTGGCCAGGGGAGCAGTTAACACAAGCTATTTCTGTTACCGATAGACTACAGGCATGGGAAGACATTTCCAAATACACTAATAACGTGTTTAGTCCGAGTTACCTGCAAACTAGTTCAATAACTCCATGTCACTTTTCCTAGTCATTATTGGCATCCACATTTCCTCTTTCGCCGATTGTCTCTACATGGCTCTATGATTGACAGATCCTACGTAGTTGACCGCAGAACGGTCTTTGAATAGTATGCTAAGATAGCCGTTTCTGTGTGACGTTGTTAGGACCTCGTCCTTCCCAATGTTATATACGCTACTTGCATCGGTTCCAGTCATGTCAGAACGTAGCGTTCTGGCATATTAGGTCTTTGGCTTGCCAGAATAGCGGGCTGGGGCGCGAATCTTCATACATGTAACCTACATAAAACTCTCTGATAACATGATCAAGAGAGTATACGACGATGCCAAAGCCTATAAGCTGACTCAGATCGCTGTAGGACGAGGAGGTAATTGAAAACTGTCAAGATATTCGATGACCCGTGATTACGATGGGAGTCTATCGCGCCAGTTAGATAGATCCATGAAGATGAAAGCTTCATGTATTTCGGATCGCTTTTGGGCTATCAACTTGCGATGTTAACCTCTCTGCTTATTCTCATCTATCGAACCCCTCTCAATTGCCATATCTTTCGTGCCATCGGGCCGAGTATATCATAATTACCGCCAGCGCACGACACCCTACTCGGGCTAGCATGCTCCACGTAGCCGGAAGTATTTCCATTATCAAGGATCTTCGGCTTCATGAATTGTACAGAATCAAAATCACCACATGACCTGGATAAGCGGGAATGTGAATACTACCAAGAGTCAATTGCCCGACTTTCGGCCCCAACTAAACCACAGCGAGCCCTTGAATATTAAGATCAGACGCGCGATGCGCCAAAAAATGATGGTCGCCTAGATAACGCAATGCGACACTTCAGCATGATTCCCTTTTTTTTTTCACCTTCCATATTGCTTTTTCCCCGATCATCTGATTAGCTGTACATACCCAAGAAGCCAACAACAGTAAACGCGTGCGGGCCCCCAAAAAACCAAAGCCAAGCAATACTCGGCCCCAAACGATCTTCGCTAGGTTTTACCCTAGTGTCATCCCTTTTTCCGAGCAAGATGCGATCGGGATCATTGATAGGCAAGCGAAATGAACCAGGGTCGATCTAAGCTATACTAGTCATTACTAATCTCTACGGAGTACAAGTACGGATCCATAGTTTGGAAATGTTCTATGGGTACCCGTCTCCTGATGAACCGCGTGGGCCAGTGCACGATTTCCCCAGTGACATCATGCCAGGGCCAGGGCCAGGGCCAGGACCAGGACTAGTGGTCATAGCGTTCAAGGGCAATGGGCCCTGGCATCGCAATGGATGGGGTACCTGTATCCGGACAGAGGCACGACCTGTGGCTCAAACCCGCCACGCAATGCGCCATATTGATTGGAAATCACGCCCCGGCAGCACTGGGAGTAATGTTACTATGAGACAAGGGACTACGGAGTCCCGGGAACAAAAAGGGAGGGAGGACGCGACGCGACTTTCCTCGTTTTGTTTCTTTCTGTTCTACTAATAGTAATGGAGGTATGGAGACCAGTTCAACTAGCGTGGAACTTGATACACCAACGCACGTCTCAGCCACATCCATGTGGGAACCGCCCTGTGATGGATTAGCCAATGAGGAGCGTGGTGATCGCCCTCTTGCGTTGATGATGAAGTGAAGGGCTGCGAGATTTTGAATTTCGCGTTGCGGATTGGATCATTGGGGGTGTACTTGGGGAAATTATTTGATGGATCGTTGGCTAGACAGGTGGCTGGCAGTTTGAGACATGGATTTCGGTATTCGGAAAGGAGGGTCGGCAGTACGCGGGAGATGTAGTTAGTGACATAATATTGTACTGTACTGTAGATGGCTTTCAGGGCTTTCGGCGGGCCTCGGATAGAATGTCTCCAGTCTCCGTGACTCGCCGTTCATCCGGAGGAGGGAAGCCGTATCTCCCGAGAAAAGATGGGAGTGTGGTCACAATGGGTGATCGACGGGATGCTGGTCAGGGGATGGGGATGTCGGGATGTCTTAAAGAACTAGAAGGAAGATCACGACTACGAGCCAAGAAGCAGGGACAACTACTGTCGGACGGCAAGGCTGATCCAATCGAACAAGCACCAGAAACTTGGAAATTCTCCTGCCCAACCAACTCTACCTTCCGTATAGGTACGGCTTGCTTCTCGTTCTCGTGTCTCCCCTGATTTTCTCGCCTTGGGAACCAACCATAACGACCTGTGGCTTGTTCGGGTATATACCGGATTCTTTCCTGGCGAGAGTTGGGCATCAGGTCGTAGAGCCATTTGCAGTACGTACCGGACTGCACTGTTCAGGAAAGAAGCCACGAAAGGGATAGGGCGCAAGTGCACAGCCTCGGACCGGGTCCTGATAATGCATGCATCTGAGCCGTCCAAACCAGCCAGGTCTGTAGTGTACAGTATCACCAACGACCTTCAAAACCAGGTCAGCCCGGAGGAAAGTACTCGGACCTCCGGCGCACCGTCCAATTCCAGGATGATGCGCAAACGGGCAACTTGTTTTTTTTTTTTTTTTTTTTTAATTTCGGCGGCTTCGACGGGTCTTCGAAACTCCTTCTGGAAGGCGACCAGAAGGTCAGGAGAAGGCTTGGCGTGGGCCGTTCTGCCAATCCTGAGAGGTCATTTTCCGTGCCGTGTGGCAGAGTGGAGAGCAATGGAGAGGCTGAACGGCGGCTTTTCTTAGCGTGGAAAGGGGAGAGGGAAAAAAAAGGGGGTTATGATGGATCATGGGGAGCGATGTAATTACCGACGCTTAGGGTGGGCTCCACTCGATTTCTTATGTTTTTTTTTTCTTTGGGGGGCAGATCGTCACGGATAACAGGGATTATTGTTTAAAAAAGGGGAGGGAGAAGAAGAAGACACTGTACAGACGTATAATGAACGAGTATTCCATAGCAGGTGGTATGCCCATCTAACCTTTTCAGCAAGTGGAAGCCGATGTCGAGATGAAACTTGAGGTTGCCCGATCATGGATCATGGATCAATTGACATGTGCCGTGGTGTCAGTAACGAGCCACCTCGCGTCCTGTGTTTGGATAGGAGGGGCTCAGAGAACTTTGGAGACCTTCTAGAAGGTGAATTAGCCTTTCACCGTCCGTGTTCAGGTCAATAATTGACTAGTGGGAACTCTGGGAACGGACTATCGAGATGGTGAAGCACATCCCCCCCCCTCTTTTCCTCCGCTTTATTCGGAAGGTTGGTTGTCTTGGTCTGCAGGGCTACCGTTTAGATTGATTCATTTCTTAGGAGCCTAGGGACCAAGCTCTACGGATCACTCTCGCTGTGTATCCTTCCTAGTTGTAGGTAGCGCCTAGGATCCAGGACCTATGACGTGCACCTCACCCTGTAATCATAATCATATAGTCATGGGGTTACTCCCTTTGCCCTCGTGTCGCACCATCTCCTCCGTGTAAGTCCGTATCAACATGCAAGTCATCATACCTTGGTAACCTGAAAGTCAAATGGCCTAGTATTGCCTCCCTCGTTCCTTTTGACCATGACATAGGGGAGGGTTCCATGGTTGTTATAGAAGTCGTGCTTTATACGATCTTCTGTCAACGAATATACAACCCCCGAGAGCAAAGACCATTCAACGACCATGTGGTCACCACATGTCGTGGTTTGACAGCCCAAGGGCCCCCTTTCCTGCAAGTTCGAATTTAGGGGAGCCGGGACGAGGCGCGTCAAGGGGGTCCCACATCCGATCACATCTTTCCTTTATGGTAATGGTCAGTCGCGGTAGTATAACTAGTCTACATGCACTCCGTACGGAGTGCATTAGTGAGTTACATGATATGAGGTCAGTTTGGTATCCTCCTTGTTCTGCTTGGCTCTGGTATATAGGAGTATACCTAGCATACTACTATCCGGAGTACGTGCGTCATGATGTATGCCCGTTTCTCCCATGGGAAAGTCTACTTTGCGCTCGTTTCACACGAGGCTAGTACTAGTAGCGTATTATCTACCAGATCATGTCACATTTCCCTCGCGAACTCGAGACAATCCAATCAATAAATTGCATGAACTCACAGAGCAGAGAACCTAGTTCCCCCTAACACGTACATATAGGAGACAAAGAGAATAATGACCTCTACAGCTTTAAAAAGACCAATAAAAGAGTTCTTTACCCTCACTAGCCTCCAAGTCTAGGCCGGGAACCATCTCCCTTGGAGCCGTACGGACGAATCTGGGATTCAGATCTGCGTCGCCATCTCGTATCCACACCGGTCGTGCGGCCGCAGGGACGGGGGAAGACGCACGTTGTGGAGCCGGGATTGCTGACGGTCCTTCTGGTGCGGCCTGGTTTCCTTCTAGCGCTTCTTCGCTGGAGCAGCTGGAGTCCACTAGGGGAGAAACTAGAACGAGTCGGGAACTTGGGAAGTCTTGCAATGCAGGGATGAACGAAGTCTGAGGATTTAGTGTGACCGATCTTTTGTTTATTATTATTTATTTTGATCCCATTATTTTCTTGGGGGGGTTTATTGTGACGGCACTGCTAGGAAAAGGGAGGGGAAAAATAGGAGGCATTAGTGTCAGCCCCCAAGCTGTTCCTCCTCAGAAGTTGATGTTGGACATAGTCATCAATCAATGTACATCGTGGGCAGTGTATTCACAATGTTTCTGCTAAATTTACTTCTTTTTTTTTTTTAGGGGGACATGGGGGCCTATACAACGGAGCAGTCGGGTAGGGTAGTCAGGGCGGTTGTTGGCAATTAGGCAGACAGGAAGCCTAAGGCAATCATGAAGGGAAATAATAATAATCACGAGCAAAAATGGCTAGGAGCGTCTAATTTTAAAGAGAAAAGAATTAGTAAACCGCCCAGATCGTCATGGGGAATCAATTTCCAGAACAACTTCCGAAGGTCTCAAAGTGGAGCTCAGTACAGTAGTCTCGTAGTTAGTACGGTAGTACGGAGTGTACAGGAGCAAGAAAAAACGATGTAAATAATGATGTATGCGCTTTGCCAGTGGCACCTACCACACCTAATTCTCCTAATTCTTCATTCTTCATTTCTTCGTTCTGGCCCTTTCCCCTGTTCCTGAAATTGTCTTTGAAATCCGTCATCCTAAACCTTTTTCCTCGTTCCCTCTTTTCTGGTCCTCTATCTAATCCTCCTCCTCCTCCTCCTCCAACCCCAAATTTCCCCTACATTCTCGACTCCGACACGACTTACTTTCCGCTTGCTCCAACTGGACAACCAACTTCCCTCCCCACCAACTTTGTTTTCGCGTTTCCCTCCTTCATCCTCCCAACCAACGACGCGCGCCTCTTACCGGCAGGCCGTTTAACTCGATCCTGCCCTTTCGGCTTCCTTGAAAGGTTGGTTCCCTATTGGTCTCTGCGACCATTTCACCCAACGCCGCGGTTCTTTCCGAGTTACCCATGACATTGCTGCCCGGCCGACGACACTTTTTTTTCCCCCTTCTCCTCTCGACGCCCGACTGGCTCGCCCTATCGAACGGAACGTGCTAGACTCGAAGATTCGGACTCTCGGACAGACGGGCTGCTTGTCTTTCATCTGCACGGATCCCTCGTGCGTCCTGCGTCCGCGCCTACATCATCTGGCTGGCTGCGAACCACCCGAGAACAAAGACGGCGGGCCTGCGCTCCAGTTTCGAAGGGACTGCCGGGGTCGAGCGCGAGGGAGAAATCGCTCAATCTTTTTCCTCTCAGATTTCTCACTTCCAGGCCTTGAGCTAATTTGCCATTTTTCGTAATAGCCACCTTGCCCCCTTCCTCGCTCCTGCATCGCGACAACCTCGACCACCGACTACACTCCCCTCGACGGTACTCGGTTGGGTCTCGCCTGGAACTCTCGACTTTTGAATATTGTCTCTGTCACGATCTACGGACCTCTGTTGTCTGATCAGACATCTGCCGGAAGCCCGGAGATCTCCACCGATTAGACGCGTCCGACTTCCGAAACACGCTACCCGAAGGCGAAGACAAAATCTCGGACAGGTTTTCAATCCAGAACGAGAGACAAGGGGACTTTCCAAGGCGTGTGCAGAACTCTCCTCTCTGGCCTAGGGTTGCTTCCTTCTCCCCAAGAGTCAGTTTCCGCCGTCAAAGACTCGTACTTTGTGCGCAACCTTGCATTCCAGTGCATGGGAATTGAATACCTGCTCCATTCTTCGCCGCAGAGTCAGCTAATCAGGCGTTGATCCGGTACGGTTCAGGCAGGACAGGAGGCTTTTATTGGAGCTTTCCTTGGCTCCGGTTCTTTCAGCATCCTTCATCCGGGTCGTGTCCATGGACTTCACGACCATTCTGAACCGAAAGAACTCTGCCGCCGCCGCAGCCGCTGCCGCAGAAGCACAACTGCACCAACAGTATCTGCAAAACGCACAGTTGAATCAACCACCCATGAAGGCGGAGCCTGGTGCTTCGGATAACCCCGTTAACGCATACCCGCCTCATCCTCCCCCCGGTGTCCCCATGGATCAAGGACTCGCCGAGTCTTTCTACTACGGGCAACCCCCGGCTGCGACCCCTCGGAACATGGGTTATGTCCCTGGTGGATATGCCGGTGAACCGCAGATGCAGCAACCACCTATGCCCTCTGGAAGGACTAGTGGTGATGCGCCCCCGAAGACTTTCCACTGCGGAACTTGTAACAAGGGATTCGCTCGACGCAGCGATCTCGCACGTCATGGTATGTACACACTGCGATAGGGTGGTTTCCGGGTGATCCAGTTTGCTAATCTATTCTCGCAGAGCGCATCCATACTGGAATTCGGCCTCATGCCTGTGACTGGCCGGGCTGCGGGAAACAGTTCATTCAACGCTCGGCTTTGACAGTACACTCGCGAGTACACACTGGCGAGAAACCTCACATGTGCGAGCGATGTGGCAAGGTATGTCTGCCGAGGACGCAATCTCCCCGGATTCGGGATGTTTAATTCTAACCTCATTTTGTCCATCTGTTTAGCCCTTCAGCGATTCATCATCACTCGCTCGCCACCGTCGAATTCACTCTGGAAAGCGGCCCTACAAGTGTCCATACGCCAACTGCCAAAAGACGTTCACGCGCCGTACAACCCTCACCCGCCACCAAAATCATCATACTGGGACTATCGAGGAGGCAGCGGCTGAGACGGAGGCCAATCTGCGCCAGAACAAGGAGCGAGGTCGTGGGCCGGAGGGAATGTTTCCCGATCATACCTCCATCCACTCTACACCATCTCCTGCCCAGCACGCGTCCATGTCACCTGGCGGTGATCTTCCGCCGCTGACGATGCCTCGCTCGGCCGGCGATTATTACATGGGTAGCGGGCCCATTCCTCCTCACCTTCGAGGCGATTTCTCCCAGGGTAGTCCCCGTGCTTCCCCCACAGCCACCTCCCCTTCGCTTTCGAGCTTTGGAAGTGCACCTCATGCGCGACCATCGATGACTTCCAATCCGTACGGTCCTCCGCAGCCGCTTGAGCCCCCAGCGAACAGCGACCACCGGCCCAACAGCGTCAGTGGCAGCCCACATATGACCAGCCTGGGTTGGGCCTCGCCTTCTCACGGGAGCATGCCTTCGCCTGGATCGGCCAACGATTTTGCTTATCCTGAACCTACAGGCCCGGCGTACCCAAGCTCTATGCCTCCTCACATGTACTTCCCCAACTCCACCATCCGTCGACCCACCAGCACTGAGCCCGAAAACTACGAGACCAAGTCTCGCATGGGTGATCATACTTGGTCGACCCCGGTATGATGTCGGCTGCCGCTGTCGGGAGGTTTGATCCCAAACTTTTTTCCTTTTGTTTGAAAGATATCCCACCATCCACCTCTACACTCTCTATTTTCTTTTGTCGAATTGCTTCATCTGCATTATCCCTCGATTCCCATGGAAAACAAACTAATTTTCCACCGCTCTTCGTTTCATCCCACTATGTGTTTGTGCTGCGCGATTGCATCTTATTTTGTGGATAATTTTTTGTATCTCTACCGAGGTGGGCAGTCATACCGTCTCTCACCCTTCTCCCTCTGGAGTTTGATCGTGTGTGTCTGCGCATCACTTTTTTCATTATTTGCTTTTCATTTTTGTTGATCAGGTCGTCATCCTCACTGCCCTCACAACAATGAACCCCTATCCATCATCTCTTTTGTTTTGATTGCTTGCGTGCGGATGACATGGCTTTACCGAGACACGACCAGACGAGGAAACAGCATAGATAGAGCGCAGGACTGGGGAATTCTTATGGGCTACATTGTACTGGATTTGGGAAACAGGGAAATCGGGGTTCTTTGGATGATTTGGCAGAGGGTCCCCATTTGTGGTGCGGTGTCTGGTTTGGTATTTGGGTTATTCATCTGCTATTTGTTGGTCTTTTTGTGCTACTGTTGCGTCTGTCTTTTCCGTCTTTTGCTCTCGTTGCTTGCGTTGCATATCTCCTTGTATCCCCCTTGTCTTTGTTCTATCTCTTTTCCTTCTTGTGTTCTATATATATCTTCCTACTTAATATCTTTGTTTTGGGGTCGATGCATCTTCATGCTAACCCTTCGTGTTGTTTGTGGTTTCTTTCATTTTTCCTATCCACTGCTTTCTTGCTTTTTTTTTTTTTTTTTTTTTTTTGCTCTCGCATCGAATACCATTTTGTGAGTGCGGTCTCGACCTTTTGGCGAATCCGATTTTGTACGATTAGTGTGTTAATAGACCAACTGCTATCCTCCATATTGCCATCAGACACTCCTACGACCTGGTAGAAGTAGATCTGCCTTGTAGAGAGGAATAGACTAGGCTGTCGAAGAAAGTGTTGGAGATGAGTAATTCGATCAGAGCAGCCGACAAGAATGAGGAATTTACAAGATCCATCAGCCAGCCATATGCAAATAAAGAATAAGGCACACTGGAGCAAAGGTGCTACTGCTACTATAAAGCAGGGCGGCAGTATAGCGCGCTGCTCTATTTGATGGCCTGATTCTGCCCTTCCTATTGAGGTACCTGGCTATAGAAAAGAAGAGTATGCAGACAAAAGATGGACCGTAATTCATTGGAAGACAAACAACGGAGCCAAGAGTGTGCACTGGTATAGAACGACCCCGAAGCTTATGAGGGCGATAGAGTTGATAGACCAATGACCCAAGCACCCTTACCAGTCAAGTCATCCTTGACCAGTCAATTCCTCAAAGAGAATCAAGCGCATCGAATACACAGGTATCATACTCCAGCCTACTGCCCTATTCCATCCCATAAGCCCCCCAGCCCCCTTTCCACAAGGCACGCAACATGAAACAAACGGTAGGGTTGATCCTCCTACTCTATTCGTCCCTGGATACCCGGACTAATCCCTGAATCTAAATTTGAGCCCAAGAATATCCTACAGGTTACAACACCATGTCCAAGCTCCCTCGATCCGGTATCTATTTATGGGTACAGCACCTAGACCTACCGTACCCATACTAGAAATAACTACGGTACGTACCAGGCTTAGACTAGGCTAGACTAGGACCGTTACGGGAGACAAATGGGTTCTCCGTAGGGCGCTAAGCCACGGCGGGAACGGTAGCCAGCATAGCCAGTATCGCCGCAGGTTTCTTTGTTCCGAAAGATTTTCGGGGGGCTTCGTGGATCAGGCTGGATGAGTTTGATTCGTAATATAATACGTATTGTAACTAATTATGTCAGCTTTATTGTGAGAGATGGGAATGGGGCTGAATCGTTGGGTGGTGGTGGTGGTGGTGGTGCTTGTTGGATTAGGCGCCCGGGGTTTCCCGTTGAAACATCAGCCTCAGCCCTGGGATTCTTATTCAAGATTCCCGGATTCCTGGGCTTGATGGGCAGAGTCTGGTATTAGCGCTGGGCTGTTTGTGGGATATTGCTTCTTCCTTGGTTAGGGTAACTATATGTTACCTGTTTTGTGGAAAGGACATGGCATTTACAGACTGAGGTCTTTGCACGAAACGCTTTGGCCCGACAGCATCCTTTCAATCGATATGTGTAGCTTCCTGTTTAGATACATAGATCTGTATCTTTTATCTTGCTTGGAGCAGCACACCAGGAAACCCAACCTCGAGGAGATATAATCACATTCCTCTACTTCTCTCCGCTTAATCCTGAGCACGCCAAGGGTCTCAGCCCACTCTACCCCAGAGAACTCAACCATTGATAATGACAGACGCCGAGACTTTCATAACCGAAATGTCTCAACGCCATACCAATTGTAATTCAGCACGTTCGGCGGTGGGAACAGACTCCATATTAACTTTCTCGTATTTCAAGTGGCGGGGAGCATTCTCGACCGCGGATTGGATTTCCCCGCGAACGAAAACCCCCGGAATTTGGGTTACCTAATTGCTTAAAATTGACCGGTTGAGAGTGATATCGAGCTTCGTATTGTAAGTCATGAATGTCTTGGATCACGATAGACAATATCAAATGACTTCAATCGTATGACTTGCCCTTGTCTTGGATATGGGAGGGTGGAAAAATTGCGGGGATTATAAAGATGGTGGGTTGAGGAGGGGGGAAGATGTCGTACAAGGGACGAGGGATCTATCTACTTTGTTAAGAGACTCGAGAATCATATCTGCACACATTCAATATCAATCATGTATTTGTCGAAAGCCCTAGTCATCCTCGCTTCTCACCTCGCGCTGTCTTGTATGCTTTTCATCTCCTCAGTAAACCTTTCTATCACAGATATACTTGCTGACTAGGCCTTCCCTTCCAATCTATACAGCTGCAACAGGATGCGGCACCGCCGATGCCTGTGTTGGAACAGATATCTGTACCACGGTCACATTCACGAGTCCCACTTCCACGACAGTGACTAGCTGCGTGCCCACACCCACCTGTCTAGGTGTCTACGGTAAGCCTTGATCCCAGCCCTATAGCCTAGGGGAGGGTGTCCGCACCGACTGATTAAAGTGACAATTGACCAGCCGACTGCTACTTGCCGGACAATACGATCGGTAATTGCTGCTCGGGCTATTGTGCTGCGAGTAAATGTAGGTCGACGGATGAGAAGTGGCCGAGTTGCCAGGAAGATAACGGGCCTTGTCTGTCGGATGAGAATTGTTGTTATTCGTATCGGAATAAGTGTGTGAATGGAATTTGTACTCGGCCAGCAACGTGTAGTAAGTCATGATGGCGATGCACAGGTATGGTTGGGAGATGGACTGGAGATTAAATTGCAGGCTGTGGATTTGATGTATTCCAGCAGATATATGCCATGATTTCATGAATGTTAATTGTTATTTGATGATATATCTCTTGCACCGCACAGCAGTTTCTTCTTCTACTTTAGTTGGTAAACATTGGAAGGTAGCTACACCCCTATCCATACTCTACCAAAGTATATATACACTAACTATACCTCAACCCTATATACCTACTTCAACAACAACTCAGCCTGCTCCTTCACAGCCTTCATCGCACACTTCCACAACTCCGGCCCCAAACTAACCCGCGCAACCCCCAACTCCCTAATCTCCTCGACCCCCAAAAAGCCCTCCCTCAAATTCATCTTCACATTCACCCTGCCCTGCAACTCCCTCACCAAAACCTGCACCTCCTCCCTCGACACCCCGCGCCCACCAGGACCCCCCCAAACAAACACCGTCCAAGCCCCAGCCTCCAAAAACGCCCTTCCCCGTTCAAGGGCATCCTCCAACGTCTTTCCGACCTGGAAGAGCACATCTGTCCGCGCATTTAATGCGAAATCAGGACACCCGGCTTCCCTTGCCGCCTCGACGACCGTCCGTACCCGCGCAACGGCTTCATCTAGCGGGCGCAGTGTACCGGCCGCATTATCCATATCCTCGATGTTACAGCCCACGGCGCCGAGTGCGATAGCGTCCTTGATAGTAGCCGCTAGCGCGGGGAGATCATTGCCGTAACCGTCTTGGAGGTCGACCGTGACGGGGAGGGTAGGGTTAATGCGGCGCACGGTCGAGACGATGGTTTTCAGGGCGGAAAGGTTCTGGGCTTTTGTTAGGTCTTCGTCGTCTACGCCGAGGGTGGCTGCGACGGCGAAGGAGGCCGTTGCTATGGCGCGGGTTGTGGGGAGGGAGGCTATGACGGAGGCGGAGCTGGCGTCGTATATGTTTGTGAGGATTAGGGGGTCTTGGGGGCTGTGGAGGGTGCGGAAGTGTTTTGCGATGTCATTTTGAGTGGTCATTTTTGTTGGTGGTTGTTTTTCTGGAAAGATTGATGTTTGTTGTAGATGGGTTTTGTATGGTGGGGGGTTTGGGTTGATCTTGAGCTGGCAAGAAAATAGGAAATTGTAAATGCCTAGAGATCGGTTCCTGGATTCAATTAAAGCCGAGTCATTGCAGACCGGTCTTATACTTTCAATTCGCATCTCTGAATCTCAATGGGTCCCGTATAGTTCGTGACTGAGTCATGGGTCAACACGAGAACTTTGCTGTCAAAGTGACCAATCCGAGTGCTTCGACGGTTTCGGGTCCCCGTCGGAGACGGGGCTCGGTGGAGAGTAAGGTTATAAACTCTTTATGCGATCATGAATCATGGATTAATCTGGGGAAATCGTGGTCCCTCTAACAATTCCATTCTATGCAGTATTGACCGTGCTGGGTAATACTACCTCGCTGACTACCTCGCTGACCCTGGAAAAACCCTGGAGATGTACGGGCGCTTGATTAGTACAAGGTTGTAGGTATTTCTGGAAACTCGGGACTTGGTGGTCAGCCAAGAGACCATGGCAGGCCCAGAACTGGTTATTAATCATTCTTCAACCCTGTCTTACAACCCCACTCGGAGTCACTACTGTTGTCACTACGGTAGCTAGCTCAATACAGTATGCCAATAATTACCTACTGTAGTAAGATCAGTTTCCAAGGCTACACAGCCAGGCGCGTGTGGCAGGTGCGTGTGGCAGGCTGAATCCACTGAGGCGGACTCTGCAGCAAGGGGATCCACGTCTAGCATGCCCCCCTCTCGGCCGGAGTGCTGAGGATTGCTTCATCGGTAGACTGGTTAGATGAAGAGCTAGGAAAGAAACAGAGGCTATGTTAGAGAGATAGGAATCACGGTAGTCCTGATTATTCCCGTACACGTTCATCATCAACAATGCTCTATCGTAGGGGACCACTACTTACTATATACCACGGTATGGCCTTCTACGGGACTTCTAACCCTTCTCACGGTCAGATCAGATCCTGATCTGCATCCGATCCGATTTCCCCGTGCACCACCCTACGTCCTACAGGATATGTACGTGCTCCGTACAAAGCCAGACTACATATGGCGCAGGACAAAACCCCGTACTGGAGGTAAGACTGATGGAACCTCGTCTCGACGCAAACATCAACTAGACGCATGCACTCTTACATCAACGAGTCGGCACCGTGATCGGATCTAGCTGATCGACTCGCACGACGGAAACCCAGCCGAACAAGTAGCCTTGTCCTGTCAGGGAACGCCCGCCCGGAACCCGGCTTATTGGGCGGTCGCATTAGATTCAATGGATTCATTGGAGGGAGGCGCATGAACGGAGCCCATGCGGCCGTGCAACGGAGAAATCCCCAATCAGAGTCCGGCGAATGCCTGATCGAGGGGGGCGCTGGCCGGTTCGCTTCTGGTTGGCTGAGAATGACTGAGAAACGAAATCTTGCCCGTGCCTGTCGCTGAAGTTGGATTTGTTCATCCACCCTGGTTTAATTTGCCGTCGAGGGTTATGGGAGGGGGGATTGATTTATAATTTTTCGAAGGAGGGGGGGGGGGAGGGTTTGTTTAAGTTGGGTACATTTGCTAGCCAACTAAATAGATTACCGCAGTACATACATTCTGGAGTAATGTAGATTACCCTTGTAATCGGTACAGTACCTGGTTATGCCTAGGGGAGTTACCGGAGTGATGATGGATTTACGAGTAGTTCGCTCGGTACATGTACGGAGGACCTCCCTGCTGGAGGAGTGGGCACTACTGGATTCTGTACGCCGTACTAGATGAGACTATGTGCGACCTACTCCGCAGTCCTTCCTATTGTATGCATTCCACAATGTCCCGAATATATGATGAGGAACCGGGCACTGCGTGATAGTATTTGATCAGGTCTGTAATTCCTCCCCCTCACGGTCACTGACTCACTAGTAATTACCATTCACATTTGGCCCCCCCAGTGGACCATGGGCTACTCCGGAGGAGAGGGCCAACTCAATAATCGGCCTTATCAAGCCTAGTCTCTTCGTTAAACGCCCGTCAGTCCGTCACCGGTGGAGTGGACAGAGGAGGGCCCGACCGGAACAGCTTAAACTGGTTCAACTGGGCTGGGCACCAGTACTCCGTACTCTGTAGATACATCAGCAACCGCAACCGGGCAATTTGCCTCTGTTATCTACGGTGACTCGTTAGCCCCTCGGAGAGTGTCTACTCGTCGTGCGCAATTCAAATTCATTCACGGTACAATTGATCTCAGGGTTTACGACAGAGTCGGAATAGAAAAGGCGTTCTAGTAAGCAGAAATTTAACCCAGTATCTACTGTAGAAATACATTTATTTGCCGTCGTTCTTGGCAAAGGCACTTGTACTCTTCACGAGCACAATCCGTGTTACCGACACAGTATCACCTCTTAGCCCAAACGGGGGCCCCGGTACAGTACTATGAATGCGTTTGTAGTTAACACTGAACCTACTTAACCCAGGTAACGAGTACCCAGGGTGATCCCTCACCAAATCACCACGGGCCGGCCCCGCTGTAATCGCTGCCTGAATCCGTGCCTGCGTGCATGAACGAGGGGCAAAAAAGCCACCTGTGTACTGACATTCCTCGGGGATCGAGGGTGGTTGGAAGGCGGATGATCGACCGTCATCGAGGCACGATTAGTAAATGATCCCCCCGTTGGCCCTGGCACCTGGCCCTGGCCCTGGTATGTCCCATACCAGGATTAGGAGGGACCACCAGGGTTGATGGAACGACCGTAGTCTTACCTTGTCTCGTGCGTCTTGTTTTTTTTTTTTTTTTTTTTTTTTTGTTCTCTTTACCTTGCCCGACGGAAGCTTGCGGTTAAGACTGATTTGCATCGTAGAAGCGTGTTATACACTCGTACCGTCGTTCAAAACCATGGAATAATCTACCGACGATTTAGTTGTTAGCTATTAGTTCTTCGTGAGCACGAGAGGGGAAAAAAAAACTGGAGAAAGGACCCGAGCCACCAAACCACCCGGAGACACCCGTTTTTGTTTTTCTTTTAACCTTTGGGAGTTTCTGAGGGGTTGTGGTTACTGGGTGGATTGGGCTGGACTCGGCAAGCCCCATTTTTTTTTTTTTTGGGTCCGCGGATGGAGACAGGTTCTCCTCACACGACTTCGCCGTACCACTTCCGAGGGTAGCGCGGATGATGAGGAGGAACTGGTAGAGTCACGGGCAACTCTATCATTCTTTTGTCTTTCTTTGAAAGGACTCTCCGTTGTAGTGTACATTGTTATGGACGGTATGGAATACATGCGATATGTCTATACAGCAGGGTAGAGGCTATTCAAGGCTCGCAATTGGACCGTACTCTGAGCCTGACGACCATCGAGAGAAAGAATCCGTCAGCAATTTGGTCCCGGACCTCCAATGTTCTTAAGTAGTTTATTCGTATTGCCTGTCTACCCTCCTCTGGCGGCATGGCGTTAGGTCAGGTCGGCTGCGCTTAGTTCGTATCGTCTCGGTTGGACAGGGTCGGCCAAGGTGTACGGAGTACAGCGTTACAATCTGCCCGGACTACGTTCGGGGCAAAGGGACAAAGTAACGAGGGACAGGGGGCCGGGGGTTGGATGATGTGCATGATAATAGACAAGAATGAAAGAATCTTGTTATCATTGCAGTTCGTCCAGTTACAGATTGTAGACCAGATCAAACACGTCAGTCAAAGGGTAATCAGGGCTCGAGACAAAAGGAATGTCAGAATGGAATAGAAGAGACAATTTGAATGAAAGAATCAAGAGAACCATCGTTCGTTTCGGATCTCTTTCTTCCTTTTCTTTTGCTCCTCGGAGAGATAGAGAGAAAGAGGGGGGGGGGAGCGCGGGTTTCGATTTATTCTTTTTTTTTCCCGACATCAATTATGGATCTGACCATATTAAAGGAAGGGAAATTTATGGAGCCAGGGATGATGAGACAGAACGGATCGCGCTTTCCGCCTTTTCACAATGCGCCAGTTGCCACGGTGTTGGAGCTTGGAACTGGGGACTGGGGGGAAACGAAAATAGATTGTAGGCAAATTAAGGCCCTGAAATTGTCCTGATTAGAACAATTTAATATTAACAATGGGGGAGTAAAGTAAGAAGACGAGTAGGTACGGAGTAGTAGGAAACTAATTAGACTAAGAAGATGAGTACGGAGAGGGCTGTGGAACGAGTCGAGAAATAAAGGCTCTCCCCCCCCTACAAGACTACTTCATTTGCACTGATACCGATCGTACTGAGTCTCTTTAAAATTCCTCCTATTATACTCTATAGTTAACTTCATTTAACTTTCCGTCAATAATTAACCAACAACCAAGACGAGACTCCGACAACGCCCTATTCCAGTACCCGAAAAAAAAGTAACGAGGCGTAATTTACTCATACCGGAGGACCGTACAGGATACACCTCGTTCTGTATCTCCCGTACCTCCCGTACCTCTTCTTTTCGTACGGAATTACCCTACGGGCCCAGGGCCTCCCCCCGTCAGCTCCTCCCCACTCTCCGCTTCGCCTTGCTCGCCCTCTCCTCATTCCTCCCTCTCACTCTTTCCCTTTCTCTTCCCGATCAACTTTTCCACTCCATCCCCGCGCTCTCTCCTCCTCTCCAGACCTCTCTCGTCTCCTTACACACTCCCCAAATCACCCTTCACCTCCAATCTCTCTCGCCACTCTCCGGCACTCTCTCCTCGGCTACTCGATCTGATGCCGGTGGTGCCTCACTTCCCCGTGCAGTTGGCCGCCTGACCTGCAGCTCTTACGCTGCCATCCGACCCTCTTCACTCGATCGATTCCTCTCGAATTTCCTCCCAATCTCCCTCTTCCGATCTTTTGGCTGGTGAACTTCTCTCACCTCTTCACCATGACGGGCCTCGAGATCCCCGAGACTGGGCTGTCTCTCCGCCCCGGAGATCAGCCGGGTGACGCAGCCGCCAAACCGGCCCAGTTTATGCGGCTGAACCTCGCGCAAAACACACTCGACGAACTCATCTCCAGCCTCCGAACGGATGATTCTACTGTCAAAGTCCGCCTGGGAAAACACCCTACCCTCCATTACGGCACCAAGACCCAATCCTTCCACGCATACCCTGAAACTCACCGCTCCGAGATCTACCACACCTCCGATGACAAGCAAAACCTCTACTTTACTGGTGTTTTGAGCCACCGTCTCGAAGTCGAAAAGGCCAGGGAAGCGACTGCGGCCACCGATCAGGCCCTGGCTAATTTGGAGGAAAGCCTCAATGCCTTCGAGCGAGGCAAGGCCTCCAAGTCAACACACATGATTCAAACCCCCGATGAATTGAAGGCTCTCCGTGCGGCAAACTCTGGAAGCACCATGCATCGAGGCTCACGAATCAAGTCGGTCTTGGAAAAAGATCGATTGATCCGGAATGCCGGCAACCGGTCTCTGACTTCGAGTCCGACCTTGGGCACACCCAGGTCTCCTCTGCCGGGGATGACCCCAACCTCTGCACCGTCCTCGCAGCCCAAGGACAATGCTCGCCTGCAGGCCCTGAAGACCCCCCTCATCCACCTCCTCGCGATCCGTCCCGTGTCGACCAAGTTCCTTGCCCGTCAGACCCGATCCACGATCGAGGACTGCATCGCCCTCGTCCAGAAATACGGCACCGAGAATCGCATTGACCGCGAGAAGTACGATTTGAAGGACAAATTCTACAAGGACCTGGACGTGTGGAAATTCCCCTACCCGAACCAAGATGACCGACAGGCTGCTATTGACAAGGCGATCTCTGCCTTTGATCGCATGCGCCTCTCGCGAACGGACAAGCTGTGGCAGGGTTTGCTGCCAAAGGAGGAACGGGGCAAAGGGAAATGTTTGTCGAAGCTCAATCTCCAGAGCAACCTCCAGAGTGGACTTGCGGGTAAGAAGCCCGCCACGCCACGGCTGGGCATGGATGGTGCCGACGATCGGAAAGACGGTGACACTACTGGCAATGAAACCGATCGCCCCAAGGGTACCTCTGCTGCGGCTGTCAAGAAGTCGAGTACCCCGGCAGCCAAGGCACGAGCAGAAAAGGAACCCGCCAAGCGAACTCCCAAGAACAAGAATACCAACAGTACTTTGACCGGCCGAATCACCAAGAAGACCGGTGGAAAACCCGCAGCAAAGGCGGCTGCGGTCGAGACCAAGTACAAATCTGCCGAATTCGTTCACGATTCGGACGATTCTGACGATGAAATGCCGGATGCCTCGCCCCCTCCTGCACCAGCGCCTGCACCCGCACGAGCTTCCTCGCCAGCTCCGGCTCCTACTCCAGCCGACCGCCCGAAGCCAGCCAAGAAGATGACGCAGCCCCCAGCGAAGAAGCCCGCACAAGCCCCGACCAAGCCTCGAGCGAAGGAAGATACACCTGCAGCCCCGATACCCAAGGTCTCCAAGGTCTCCAAGGTCGAGGCACCCACTCCCAAACTCGAATCTACAAAGGCAGCGGCCAAACGACTTCCCTCCGCCCGACCCTCTACTTCCCCTCGGAAGCCGTCTCCCCTCTCATCTCCACCGGCCAGTGCCTCCAATGCGACCGGTCGCAGCCGCTCCGACAGCCAGAACCAGTCTTCCAGCTCTTCATCATCCTCCCCACTTATCTCCCAACTTGGCCGGGCCAAGGCCTCAGGAGCAGTATCTGGCCTTTCGAGCTCCACGCGGCCAGCCAATGGCACCGGCAAAGGAGGACCCGCTTCCGTCAACCCCTTGAAGCGCAAGGCGGAACCCGAGCGACCGGCAGCCCCGACTCCCATGGCCGCCCGCGCGACGACTGGCAGCAATGATCCCAAGCGGCGCCGAGCGGTCAGTACCTCCAGCGGGGGCAGCACGGGCAGCGCATCTCCACCCATGAGCCACAAAGTCGCGCAGCGGCGACTGTGGGACAAGTCTCAGCGGTTCAAGAAAGCTTATGCCAAGTACCACTCCTTGCATGACTCCCTGGCGGGCCAGGCCAACCCTCGACCGGAAATGATTACGAAACTGGAAGGTTGGCACGAGCAGCTGACGCAGATGAAGAATGAGATCTGGCAGGAAGATCGAAAACTCCGTGACGGGTCTTATTCGTGAGGCTGATTGATTTTTTGCATCTCGGGTTTCCCCCCCCCTCCCCTTCCGCACTATTGCATGGCGATGACGATGATCATTCTCACACCCAATCTCCTGGCAAAAATCGTTCCAATATCTGGTTCCCATCTACTCATTGTTCTCATGGAGCTACGACGATCTCGGTGAGCCTACTGAAGCACTCGACGGATCGACAATTCGGCGTTTTAATGGTTGTTTTTTTTTTCTAATTTCCTATCTATTATTCCCTCTCCGTTTGAACTTATCTATTGCATCGTTTTCCCTGACAACCTCTTTACTTCCTGTGCCATATATAGAATTTTGCATTTCTGCTCTGAATAGCACGAGAGCAACTAGTACCTCGACATCGAGTATCGATAACACATTCTAAATGAATTATGCCTATCAAGCCATGTAAATCCAGATTAAAATGTCCTATTAGCTCACTTAAAACGCATTAATCGCATTGAACGTAGCAAGTCCGTGAAGTCTAGACGATCTGCTATAGCAAGCTTACCCCGGATCCGCGAATCTGCGAATCCTTGGTTCCGCGGCGCCGATGACCGGCCGAAACAATGTGATTGGATCGTAAAACACGTGGCACATCACGGGACCCATTACTGAAAGATTTCCGTCTCGATACACCCGCAGTACAAAGTTACGTCATCAACGTTGACCCGGTTCTTCCGCAATGAGACTAGCGCCAGTTGGAATTTGGGACAAGCTGGGCGGAGAGGAAGCTGGAAAGAAGCAAGTCCAGAGATTCCCGAATTCCTTACAATACGATATCGCTCTCCACAACCCCCTGTTCTAGCAAAGATTGTTCGGGAATTGGCACACGCAATTTGACGCAGTCTCAGAAGGAGTACCACAATGACGCCCCCTCCTCGTGGACGGGGTACCAGCCAGCGCAGCCCGACCGTCCTGGTAAGCTACAAGCTCTATACCCAGCCGCCATCCCCCCTCCCGAAGACCAGGAAAGAAAAAAAAAAAGCAAAATTCAAATGGCAGCAGCAGCAGCAGGAATCTACTGCATTGCATGCGAGACAAGCACCACCGTGTCATTCCAATGCAAAATATACTGATGCGCTGCCAACTTCCTAGGTCACCGATTCCCGCGACCAACAACCCGCCGCAGCCCCCCGGCGCCGCCGATCCCCTTCCACCCGCTTCATCACCGTTGATAACGTACTCCAATATGCCTCGGACGTGCCGTCCATGCAGCAGCGGCACCCACCGCCAATATCACGCTCTCGCCGCCTTGCATCCGCCGCGGGAGGGCTAATCGCCAGTGCCAGCGGTAGCAGCAGTGCCAGCGCCGCAGCCACTGCTGCCAGCAAGGGTGGTCGACTCGCCGCGCAGCCACGCCTTCCTCCGCGAACGACCAAGGTCAGCGAGAAACTAGTGTTACTCCCCGATACCGGCGGTGTCGGCGAGCCGGATGAGGACGAGGAGGAAGATGAGGCTGACGTGCGGGACGAGCTGGATCTTGTGGATGAGGAGCTTGTGCAGCGGTTGGCGCGGGACAAACATATCGATCCCGAGGCTATTCGGCAGCAATTGCTTGCGCAGAAGAGGCTTGGTGGAGATTTTGGAATTGACAACGAGATTGCGCCGCTGTTGGCGGAGGAGGAGACGTTGAGGAAGAGACGTGTTGGACCTGAGAGGGCGAAGAGTTATGCGGAGCGATTGCCCAAGGCGCGGCGGACGGAGAAGCTTGCGCGGGTGACGGCTTATTGTACGGCGCAGGCGTACAAGATGGGGTCTGTGGCGGCGTTCGTTAAGGAGGCGCACCATGCGAGGACGAAACTTTATGATGACTGCCTGTACACGGCTTATCATTTGCCGTTGTTACCGGGCCATGACGGGTATCGGCTGCGGAGTAGCCCGGTGTTGAAGTTCCCCGGTGGCAGGTCTTTGCTTGATGAGGAAATTGAGCGGAATGAGCTGCGCGATCATCATGAAGATTATATGGGGGAGGTTGAGGAGCATTCGGTTGTTGGGCATGGCCGTCATGAGGATGATCATAATGCCGAGGCTTCGCCAGGTGATGAGAATGGTCATGGGGCGGGACAGGAGCATCGAGAAGGCTACCTTGCTCGGATATCTGAGGAGGATGGTCGGATCCAGGACAATCATGAGAACGTTACAGGTGCCGCTGACAATGGCACAATGCAAAGCGCGACTCATCCGAACATTGAACGGCCTCAAGATATTCCCGAGCCACAGCCTCGGCGCCGTCGTCACAGCTCTGATGATGGGCATACCCGCATCAGGGACCGCCCATCCCCTCCATTACACGCTACATCGGCTCCTAGACTCGAAACCCCAGCCCGTACTCTGTACAACGTTGCCGAGATGTTTGTCTTCAGCTACGGCGTGGTCGTCTTCTGGAACTTTACCGAGCGACAGGAGAAAGATCTGCTGGCGGATCTAGCATTTGCCACGTCCTCGGCTACAGGCACGCCTATCCCGTTGACGACTATGCCTCTCCATGAAGAAGACTTTGAGACCGAGGAGTTCCATTTCGAGTACTCGACTGAAATCTCTCGACCTCGTGTGTACAATGATATGATCACGCTGCGCAGCGGTGACCATATGATCAAGCTGGCTATCAGCCACGGCATTTCTCAAAGTACGAAACTGTGCTTCTTCGAAGAGGTAATGGCTCGCCAAATGGCCGATGCAAAGGACGTTCCGCGCCGACTAGCAATGACGGGAAAGTTGGGCATGAAGCGTGAAGAAGTCTTCCGTATTCTGGGCCGGCTTTTCAAGAGTAGAGTCGAGGTCAATCTTTGTAAGTACCGTTTTCTCGGGGTTACTCCCTCGAAGAGTGAGATTTGCTAACTTTTGTATCCCTTAGCATCGAATATGCTCGACGTCCCCAACTTCTTCTGGGAGAGCGAGCCCAACTTGTACCCGCTTTACATCGCGGTGCGCGAGTACCTCGAGATCAAGCCTCGCATCCAAGTCCTCAACGAGCGCTGCCGCGTATTCCTCGACCTGGCAGAAATCCTATCAGACTCAGTTGCCGACAGTCGCACTTCCCGTACGTCTCTTGCATTGAACCCCCATACTTCTGCTCATACTAATCTATACCCCACAGACCAAACGTGGATCATCATCGTCCTAATCATCATCTCCATCCTCGTCACAATCTCCGAAGTCTTCTTGCGTTTCGGCCTCCTGCACGCCCGGGAAGGCGCCGAAGCCACCCCTGCAGCCATCATTGCGCGTGCCATGGGCCGCTCTCCTCGCGCTGCACCCTCGGGTTTACCCTACAGCACTGCTAATCCTCCACCGGGTTGCATTTGTCCGTCTATTCCGTCCGCAGATGGGTCGGATATGGGGATGAGTGGGATAATGGGGCTGGAAATTTGATCGAAAGGGTTGAGGGTTAATAGTGTACATTCAATACCTCGGTAATAGTCATCTGGTGCGATTGGTGTTTAGGTTGGGATATGGGGATTGCAAAGGACAAAATTTGGATCTTTCTTATCGCATATTTTTACCACGGGTTCAAGCCTCCATATCAATGTCAATATCACCCAATTTGATCTCTACCAAATCGCATTGCTTCAAAACCCCAAGTCAACGATCTAAACGTCCACCTCCAACCCACGAACTGCCTCCTCAATCCTCTCCCAGGCCCCTGCCCTCGCTAGAATCTGCACCCACCAATTCCCAACCCCATCCCTGCCCGTCACAGTAACCAGATTCCTCGCAACATGCGGCCCCAACGGCGTCGGCCCCGCGGTATTAATATACGACGGCCTACAAGCCCCTATACACGCTCGATCAACCCTCGCGGACGAAAAATCCAGGTCAAAGAACCGTGCCCGGTGCCAATTCGTACACGTAATCGAGATTTGGTGCGGAACACCTACGATGGGGAGGAATCCCGTTTCACGGAGCGTTTTCTTGCGCAGGGAAGACATGGCGTGGACCTGTGAAGGAATGCGTTGCTCGTTCAGGGCGTTGCGGAGGTGTAGAGCTGTGTTACTGGTAGGACTTTGTTGAAGGGATTGTGCTGTGAATGTTGTGCAGGATGGGATTGTGGCGTTGCCGGTATACGCGCCTGCTTGTGAGATATTCAAGACAGCGCGGGTGTCGAAGACGTTTGATATTTGGACCGGGGTCTGGGGGGACGGGTTTAGAGCGTTGATGAGTGTTTTGGAAAGCCATGCCAGGAGGATATCTCCCTCGCTGACGAAGATATCTTCGGACAAAGAACGTGATGATTGTGATGACTGTGCTCTAAGCTCTTGTAGAGCCCTTTCTCGCATCCTTTGCACGTGAGTACCCGGGATCGTGATGACTTTGTCCAGGACATCCGGATACCGGTAATTCTCCCACCAGCGCGAGAGTACCAGCACCGCCAATTGGAATCTGGTAAATGTCTTCCTGGCAAGGACGTGTTGTTCTGCGGGGACGTATTCGGTTTTCGCCTCGACGATGTCCCCATCGAAGCCTAGGAATGCGGGGATGCGGTCTTCTTGGTCGGAGAGAATCGCGGTCCATGCTTGGAGGAAGTAGGATAGACCCATTGCGTCGAAAAGGGTATGTGGGAATGTCACTGTTATCAGCGTTGTGTCTGTGAAGGTCACGATGTGGATGAAGAGTTGGGGGATGTCGGAGGAGAGATAGTCTTCAATTTTGTTTGGAGCGTCGTCGTGTTTGGTTATGGAATTGAAGCTGGACATGCACCCCAGGACGGAGATTTGGCTTGTTTCTTGGGTTGACGGGATTTGTGAGGCAAGTGGATGCGAAGAGATTGGGTTTGGCTGATTGGCAGTGGTGAATATGATGCCTGGTCGGTTGTTGGTAAACTTTGATGGGAGGTGGTATTCTAGTTTTCCAGCTTCCTGGTGATGGATTAGTAGTGGGACTTGACTGTCAGGGTGGATGTTGATTTTCACATTCTGGTGGAGACGAGCTCCTAACTTCCTCCAGTCGCCTGTTTCTAAGAGGCGCTCTATGGATCTCTGAAGTTTTGCAGTATCCAGAACTTCCTCGAAGCGCAGGGTCACGTTAAGGCATATTCCACGAGTATAAGGGACATCGTCCCAAAAGTGGAATGGGATGATCGTATCATTTGGGTTCGTTTGGGCTGTTCCTTGGGACGTCATTGTGTTGAGAAAAGAATGTAAAAGAGTACGTTTTCTGTATGGTTCAATGTCAGACCCCAATATTAAAATTACCAAGATCTCACTTGAAAAAAGGACCTTAATCAGAACCTACAGGCGACGGCATAGAGACCGGTGCTAATTGCTTACTCCGAATGATAAGGAACTTAAGCCTAGATTTCTCAAATCATTCAGGCAGACCTGGGGCGGAATGTCATCCTTGTGACTAGTGTCGAATAGAAGACGGGGCTTACATCGTACATGCGAGTAAGAAGCCGATAAGCCCTAGTACAGAGTCGACGATTTTCCTATTTAGCCGTCCTACACCTTTCCGCGCGCCCAAACGGGAAGTCAAGCCAAGGGTTCAAACAGCGAGGTGAATTCGCTGAAGAAAATCAAAGCATACTTTGTCGTCGAAAGACCACGATGAGATGGTGGATATAACCAACCAAGAAAACACGACTCTGCAAGGGTATTTCCAAAGACCATTCTCCCTACAAGGTAATGCGAGAAGCCTGACAGACTGATAGAGATGATTCCATCAATTGTCCTACCCAAGATTCAACGACGGTAGAGCTGGAAAAAGATATCGAGCCTGGTAATCCTGCACATACAGCTGATAATCAACCAAAGGGGGAACAAGCAGAGACTCGACCTGATGAAGAAGCCTCTGGAGAGTCATCGAACTACCTCAATGGCTCCCGATTATACATTCTCTCCGCTGCATTTACGATGGCCGGTATCATGCTGGCCATCGATGGAAGCATCCTCTGTGAGTCTTTAACGCATATGCTCAATGCCATTTCGTTCCTCATCACTGACCGTTCCTGAAAGCTACGGCAATTCCACGAATAACCAGCGAGTTCAATTCAATCGACGACATCGGCTGGTATGCTAGTGCCTATCTCCTCGCCCAGATGTGCCTCCAGCCTACCTTCGGCCGCGTATACATCTATTTCGAAGCAAAAATAATGTTCTTGCTATCATTGCTCACTTTCGAAGTGGGCTCGGTTATCTGTGCCGTGGCACCCAGTTCTCCCATCCTCATTCTTGGCCGCGCCATTGCAGGAGCAGCGGCGGCGGGAATGTTGACGGGGAACTTGGCAATCTTCGGACAGGTCGTTCCACTGCGGAATCGACCTCGAGGAATGGCTATCATGACCGGGTTATACTCGATTGCAACACTCGCGGGACCCACTGTCGGTGGACTGCTTACGGATTCGAGATTGACTTGGCGCTTTTGCTTTTGGATCAATCTGCGTAAGTGATATGCAAACCAAGAGAGAGGAAAAGATGTCACAGAAGACTAATTTGGATACAGCTTTCGGCTTTATTGCTGCAGTGATTGTCATCTTTATTCTGCACCGAAAGCCAGGCAAACTTTCCGCCTTGCCATTGAGAGAGAAAATCGCGCGCCTTGATTTTGCAAGTGCAGCAATTCTCACTGCGAGTCTAGTGTGTCTTTTCCTTGGGCTGCAATGGGGTGGCTCGACGGACCCCTGGTCTGCGCCTCGTGTCTGGGGCTGCTTAATTGGGTTTGCAGTACTATGTGTTATTTTCATTGGGCTCCAGGCTCACCGAAAAGAAAGGTAGGTCATGCCCCGAAACTGAACTTTATGTCATTCTGAGTTTGAAATTGGACAGAGCAACTATTCCGCTTCGGCTGTTGCAACAACGAACGGTGGCCATCTGTTGCATATTCTCCGGCTTGTATGGGGTTGCGATTGTAACGCATAGCTATCTCCTGCCAATCTGGTTCCAGGGCGTGAAAGGTACCGATGCGACCCTGTCTGGTGTATACATGTTGCCGTTCACCGTAGCCAGTACGCTGGCTATTCTGGTGGCTGGGTTTTCGATGACAGCATCTGGCCACTATGTACCCTTCATGTGGGCCGGCTCCTTGGTCTACGTTGCAGGTAGCGCCTTGTATGCGACCTTGCAAACTGACAGCAATGCTGGATGGTACTTGGGAAGCCAAGTCCTCGCCGGTGCGGGATTCGGTACTGCGATTCAAGTCACCTTCATTGGGGTCCAAGTAGTCACCCCCGCAATTGACATGCCCACTGTCTGTGCTCTCGAGGTATTCTTTCGCCAGCTTGGTGGGTCCGTTGGGATTAGTGTGGCGCAGAGTATCTTCTTGAACACATTGACAAGTCATCTTGGGAGCGTTTCTGGGATTGATCCCGAAACCATCATTCACGCTGGGGTTATCGAAGGATCATGGTCAAACGAACTAATGAATCCTTCGACAATCAGCTTGGTCAAGGACGCATTGAACACGGCAATCACAAAAGCATTTTTGCTCCCAATTGGGGCAACGGCTGTTGCAGCTGTGATTAGCTTGGGGATGGAGAGACGCCAAATTGAGGATGACAGGGTTCCTTCACCGGAGAAAGGGACTGGCGCTAGTGAGAATGAGGGCATTTCGTCGGATGAGCGGCCCGCCGTGGCGTTGGCTGATTGTCAGCCAATGAAGGAACATACCGTGTGCGAAAACGAGATGAAAAAGGGAGAAGGAGAAGAAGTAAGCGCTACGCGGTAAGCACAAGCCTAGAGGGCTGGGCCAGAGAGGACAGCGAGTTCAATCCGGGTACATGGGTCCGGATCTACAGAGGTTTAGGGGTTTATGCAGCTTGATCCTGGCACCTCAAGGCAATTCATTCTCTTAGACTCGATGAGAGTCTACCGATTAGTATCCAGTTCAAGTACTACGCGGGAATCACATCTTCGATTTCTTCCTAGTGCTTTTCCAAATTAGATGTGATTCCCCCGTAATGATTTGCTTCTGCTTCACACTGAAATGGAATATGATTAATCTAAGAGTAAATGGAACTTTTGCTCTTGGTTGAGACAAAATATGTCTTGCACTTTCAGAAGCACTAATACTTTCTGGCATAGGATACAGCTTTGCTCAGCCCATAACCGGCAGCCAATATGATTAACCATATTGCAGCACCTCTCCACCAGTAGGGCGCCCAGCTAGATTTCATCGAGGCTCGATCGTGTACTTGAGGAAATGGCTTCTCGGGCACTGGGACGCCTAGGAATTGACAAAGCGGTTCCCAGCCGTCTTTCATGTTGAAGAAAAACAGTCGATCCTCTGGCACAACTCGCTTCAGATAGTCGGAGTGAATTTCCATAAAATCTAGTCGGATAGTCAATTAGCAGAGGACTTTCAGAGATTAGACTCAGGTACTGACGAGGACCCAACGGCTCGAATTCTGCGGGATAGATCTTTCTCCTTCGCTTCAATATTGCCAATTTCCATGCCAGAGAGTACCTCAATGTGGGCTGAACCAGCTGCAACAGGATAAAGAGTGGATTGTCGAGTGTGTTGATGAGCTCCTGATAGCTATCCCACCATCGGTTGGGCTCTCGAACTGTACAAACAACTTTTGCGTCTGGGTACAGCCGAACTAGTTCTTCGACAAAGAATATCGCTGGGGCATCGGTAGTCGCGACGTAACCGGCTAGCAATTCCTTCAAAGTGTGGTCGACTTCCTCCTGTGACACACCTTTCCCCGGGTCCAAGACTTTTGTCCACCCTTTGATGATATCTAAAAAGGGCTTCAGCACTGAGTCATGAAGTTTGTTAGAAGTTTTGCGTACGCTCTTTCCCTCTCAGACAAGCTGAACCCCCATGGCAAACATCGCCGTGGAGAGCCCACGACAGAGCGAGCGTGAGGGAAATCGTCCCAGTGCGAGGTAATCCAGCTCCTATTACCTGTAGAGTACGGGTTGGGTCATTAGGCGGCTCCCCAGCGAACGGATCCCTCCACCGTTTCTGTTCTGTAGACCCTTCCATGTGTAGAATATGGTGTTCTTCCACAGAGAAAGGAAAATGTCAAGGGCTTGATCGAAGGATAGCAAAGGGGATTTACCACCCCCAGCAAGGATTGTACACAACGAACTATTCTGCCACGGACTCTGATTCGATATGATCTCCTAATCCGTACAGAAAAAACCTTTGCTTAGGATTGGTGAATGCAAGCATATCTCTGCTTCTCAGGCAAAGCCTCGACTCGAGGCTTGAAACTCCGCGTTCAGCCCGAGAACTCCACGGGAATTCGAGCCAATATCCGGACCCTAGCTTATGCTTACATGCATTAGTCTCATGGGTCATAAAAGGGTTTCGCCAAGGTGTCAAGTGTGGAGGTACCCAAGATCGGGAATGTCCCGGTCAGCCCGTGATAGATTCGGGATCCCTGCCGCCACCAATGGGGGCCGTTTATCGAACAGCAAGTCCCCACGAGCTTAGCGCATGAGAGCCTGCCATCGGAGCTATCTACCCATAATCTGGCTAGACATGGGGTAATTTAGCCGGGGAGCGTCAAAGGTTGGAGGAGAAATCCATTGCATGGGTATTCTTGTTCTTTGTTCGAAGGGGTAGAGGTTCATCCTCACTATTCTCTAAAGCAAGACCCTTGTCCTTGACACTGGACTGCGGTGTTTAATACTACTCTCCAGGAACCTATTTGCAGAGATCAAACTGTGAAGTCTCCATTTCCAACTACCCCTATTATCCTACGCAAAAATCATCGCAATGGCTGTTCCGCTCATATGCACTCTGAAAACATGCCCCATCGAATGGGGCTACGTACACTATCAGCCCTCCATCGGGGGGAATGCTGTCATGCTAGCGGCCTTTGGCTTGCTCACTGCCCCAGCCCTCTACCTGGGAATCACCCACAAAGTCAAGCTATTCACATTCTGCTTCGTGATGGGACTGCTGGGTGAAATTATCGGGTATATTGGGCGGCTTCTTCTACACAACGATCCATTCAGTAAAGACTATTTTCTCATATACTTGATATGCACGACTATCGCGCCCACATTTACTGCTGCCGCTGTTTACTTGACGCTAGCTCGGATTGTGGTTGTTTACGGAGAGGGGATCAGTCGAATCCGCCCCCGAACGTATACCCTGCTTTTCAGTGGTCTGGATCTCATCGCTCTGGTGGTTATAGCAGTGGGAGGAGGCATGGCAGCCGTTGTAGTTTTGCAATGGAAGGTTGGTAGATCTCTGAATGCTTCTGACTGGCAGATTCGCCTCTACTAACATGTTGGTTATCTCTAGATTGATCGTGGAACGCACATCATGGTAGCAGGTCTTGCGGTCCAGGTCGTCAGCCTTGTCATTTTCCTTGCTCTGTGCTTCGAGTATTCTTTACGAGTACGCAAGTATCGAGGAGATCTGAATCCTAAATACGCAGTTCTTCGCCAGTCTCCTCGTTTCAAGCGATTCCTGTATGCGCTCGCCGCGGCAACTATCTTTTTGTTCATTCGGGCTGTGTACCGAGTGGCAGAGCTTTCGGGTGGGTTCAGAGGCAAGCTTGCTCAGGACCAGGTGTTGTTCATGGTTCTTGACGGAGCAATGGTTCTACTGGCATGTATCATTTTGACGGTCTTTCACCCCGGATCAGCCTTCGGGGGTGCATGGAAGGACGCATCGTTCCGTTGGGGTTCGAAGAAATCGAGTAATGAGTCGTCGATGCAGGATATTCCGGCAGAGTCTGTGGCCTACAACGGAAAGCATTGATCTTGGCATGGATGGAATTGGATGATTTAGATATCAAGGATGAGTCGTGCGTGTCTAGCAGCAATCGCTCTCGCATTTACCCAAAAGAGAGCTAGAAAACTACAGTAGTCAGAATGCATTTGAACGAATTCCGGATAACATGCCTATATGTGATTCGGTGTGCTAGTGGATAAATTCCCCGTACTTCAATTTTTTCAACCTCTATATTGTGTACTTGCTTCAGAGATACTCCACTCTTCTTGGACATGTGCAACGTGGTGTTATGCCGGATAGCGTACCTGAGCCTGAACTCCCTCTCATCATTAGTCCGACGCCACCATGCAGAACCCAGTTATGAGGATTTCCTAGTCCTTTACCGTCCTAGTTCTTATGTCAACATCTCACTTTCTCGCAGATAAGCAGAAATCCGAAATAGCAATCACGAGGCTGACTCTCAAAATATAGCACGATTTCCTTAAATTTCTACGGACTGTCCTCCGCTGGGTCATTGCCGATGCAACGCTGATGGGTCTACAGATCTATATCCTCTCCCTTGCCGAACGCGAACACGGCATGAGTGCCGACAGTCATTCTTACTAAAGTTCAAAGGATTGAGGCGCAGAGCTAGAGCGCCTTTCATCACGGAAAGATAGGAGTTTGGGTCAGCAATGGTTAGATGGCCGAGTTTGCAGTCATCTTGTCTGACTAGTCTGATTGCCTTGTGAATCTCCAGCGTGAGATTAGAACAGACTAGGAAAACTACAGATAGCGATATATTTTGGCCCCCAATATAGCTCTTAAGAGCTTGATGGCGGTGCCGGCCATTATATAGAATGCTGCGAGTAGCAGGCAAATCCGTGAATTTATCACGACATTCTTCAATGATCTGTCGAAAGAATTCGATCTGAGCTAAAATTTTACCTATCTCTTCACATTATCCTATCATGTCTGAGCACACTCCAATTGCCGTCATTGGCATGGGGTGTCGACTTCCCGGAGGTGCTAGCAGCCCCGAGAAGCTCTGGGAGATGCTCGCTGAAGGCCGGAGTGGATGGGGTGAAGTTCCTGCAGAACGTTGGAACTGGAAGTCATTCTACCACCCGCACAATGAAGCCAAAGAGTCACTCAATTCAAAGAGTGGCTATTTTCTGGATCAAGACATTGGGGCATTTGATGCCAAGTTCTTCAACATTGCTTCATATGAAGCCCATGCAATGGATCCGCAACAGCGAATCCTGTTGGAGACAACATACGAAGCGCTTGAGAACGCCGGAGTATCTTTGGACAGTATCAAGGGCTCCAATACGTGTGTCTACGTGGGGCTGTATGCCCGAGACTATGATCGCATGGGATTTAAGGATCTCCCCCAAATTACGAAGCTTCACATTACTGGAACAGGCGAAGCTGTCGTCTCAAATCGAATCTCGTACCTCTTTGACCTTAAGGGCGCGTCTGTCACGGTTGACACAGGCTGTGTAAGCAAATATTATTTTGCGTTCAAGGAAATCTTCTCCAAAGTTACTGACTTCGAGCTTTGTGTAGTCTGGAAGTATGGTTGCCCTACATCAAGCTTGCCAGAATCTCAGGACCCGGGAGTCAAACATGGCCATTGTTGGAGGAACACAGCTCCTTCTTCATCCGGATCAGGCTATCGCGATGAGCACGGTTGGGTAAGGCTGCCTTTTCAAATGAAGCACCACTTCAGGATACTAACTATTCAATAGCATGGTGAATCCACACGGTCGATGCTTTGTCTTCGATAGCCGTGGTTCTGGTTATGCCCGAGGCGAAGGTGTCGGCACAATTATTCTCAAGCGCCTAGAGGACGCCATAGCAGCTGGTGACCCTATTCATGCGGTTATTCGGAATTCTGGATTGAACCAGGACGGTAAAACAGCAGGAATTTCACTCCCTAATCCAGATGCGCAGGCAGCTCTCATGAAATGGGTCTACTCTTCTGCTGGCGTGGATCCTCGCAACACAGTATATGTGGAAGCTCATGGAACCGTCAGTCAAATTTTACATCCAACTTAGATATTACCATATCAAAGCTAACTATTCTTCACAGGGCACACAAGCAGGTACGCAGAAAAGATAATTTCTCAATTCTACTTCAATGAGCTAATACAGTCAAAACAGGTGACAATGCCGAGATTTCTTCTATTAACCAAGTCTTCTGTGAGGAGGCTGGACGGAAGTCAGATATCTACGTTGGATCAGTCAAATCCAATATTGGACATCTAGAAGCTTCCAGCGGTATCGCGGGCCTAATCAAAGGTATCATGATTGTGAAAAAGGGTTTCATTCCGCCAAACTTGGATCTTGAAACACCCAAGCCGAGCCTCAAGCTTGATGAGCGGAAAATCAAGGTGAGGATGATATGTCATGTAAACGAAGACTCAACATCTAATATATAATTTTTAGATCCCGGTCCAGCTTACTCCTTTGCCTCAGCCAGAGCAACCTGGGCCTAGCCGAGTGTCTTTAAACAGCTTCGGCTACGGCGGAACTAATGCACATGTCATTCTCGAACCAGCTCCAGCCTTGGACCTTTATGGGTCTGGCGTGAATGGTGACTCAAACCAAGAAGACTCAAACGGAGTTCAAGATGATCGTGAAACCAAGGACACTTCGAATGGTGATGCAGATGCTGACCATCGACCAAACAGTGATGAGAGCCATGCTAGCCTCGAGGAGACGGCTGAAGCCAATCCTCAGCTATTTGTCCTCAGCGCTACTTCGGAAAAGTCTCTTCTTGAAGCCGCCAAAAACGTGCAGAGCTGGATCTCTACCAGGGCCTCAGAGCAAGATTACCTGTCCGATCTTGCATACACGTTGAACGTTCGACGATCACTTCTGCCACTCAGGCTGAGTGTTGTTGCTTCTACCCCAGATGAACTCATTTCTGCTTTAGAGCCAAAGAGTCTCCGTATCACAAAGCTTCCACACTCCGTCTCAGTGGCTTTTATTTTTACTGGGCAGGGAGCGCAATGGTTTGCCATGGGACGAGAGCTATTGGCCCTAAACTCTGCCTTCAAAGATTCGATTCTTCAGTCAGACCAATTGATCCAAAGCTTTGGTTCTCAGTGGAGTCTCGTGGAGGAGCTCTCAAAGGACGAGCAATCCTCTAGGGTGAGTGATAGCGAGCTATCTCAACCTTTGACAACAGCTGTCCAAGTCGCTTTGGTCGATTTGCTTGCCACATTTGGCGTTACTCCGCAATATGTCTGCGGTCACAGCTCGGGAGAAATTGGTGCGGCCTATGCGGCCGGGGCCTTGACGCAAGATGCTGCGATTGAAATGTGAGTTTCTTATTATCTACCTCGCCAAGATAAACTTTGACCTAATGACTATTGAGCTAGTGCTTACCGACGAGGTTTATGCTCAACTGCTGCCAAAAAGGCAAACTCGACCAAGGGTTCCATGCTGGCCGTGGGAGTTGGCGAGACCGAGATGTTGCCATACATCCAGCAGGTGAAGAATGGCCTGGTGACAGTGGCTTGTTCCAACAGCCCAGACAGCGCTACGATATCTGGAGATGAAGCTGGTATTGACGAACTGAGCACCATTCTGAATAATCAATCCATCTTCAACAGGAAGCTCAAGGTGGACACAGCCTATCACTCTCACCACATGGAGAAGATCGCGGGCCAGTACCTCGAGTCCTTGAAACATGTCCATACTGGTACACCACGAGGCAATGTTACTTTCTATTCCTCCGTGACAGGGGGGAAGAAAGTTTCCGACTTCGGACCTCAATACTGGACAGACAATCTGGTGTCAAAGGTCCGATTCAGCGATGCCCTTCAACTTTTGGCCGAGAATATGGCACGTTCAAAACAGTCTAGCAATGTTGCCAACTTCTTTGCCGAAATTGGCCCGCATGGTGCATTGTCTGGACCCATCAGGCAGATCATGGCCAAACTCAGTAACGGAGCTTTCAAGTTTTCATACGCATCTGCACTTACCCGAAATAAACATGCGCTTCACTCAGTTCTGGAGCTGACTGGCAAGCTGTTCGAATCTGGATACGGTATCCAGTTTGAGCAGGTCCTTGCCTTGCATAAGGCCAAGCGTTGGACTACAATCGGCGATTTGAGTCCTTACCCCTGGGATCACTCACTATCCTACTGGTACGAATCTCGACTCAGCCGGGATCATCGTCTGCGCCAATTCCCGTACCACGACCTTCTGGGATTATGGGATGTGGGGAGCACTATACATGAGCCGAGATGGCGGTATCATCTCAATGTCGATGCTCTTCCTTGGCTGAAACATCACGTTGTCGATGGCTTCATGATTTTCCCAGGAACGGGATACATTTGCATGGCCATCGAAGCGATGAAACAGATCGTCCAACTTCGGAAGACACCTGGGGAGATATCCAATTTCCACGTCAAGAATGTGGTTCTTTCCAAGCCTATCATTGTTCCAGATCAACGACCGGACAGCTTCATCCCAGACGTGGAAGTTCAACTTACCCTGACTCGTATGAAGAGCAACGATGGCAGTCGATGGGAAACATTCAGAGTATTTTCATATTCGCCCGAGGGGTCTGGGTCATGGAATGAGCATTGTTCCGGAATCATCACTGTCGACATGAGTTCCAAGGTTGACGAGGTTGAAGGCACTCGAGAAGAAGAATATCTGGTTTCATCCCACAAGCGCAAATTTGAACAGATTCAGCAGGCATGTCACTTCGATACCACGGTCAATCCAGAGAAATTCTACAGTGACCTTCGTGAATCTGGAAATGATTTTGGCTCAACTTTCACTTGCATGACCGAGATGCAACTAGGTCGCCATCAGGGTTGGGCCAAGGTTGAGGTCCCCGATGTTCCAGCCTGCATGCCTCGCCAGTTCTTGCAGCCACATGTGATACACCCGTCACTTTTGGACTCGTTGAATCACCTTGCAGTTGTCTTATTCAAGAAAGAATGCAGCAATGCACCACTAATGGCGACGTTCTTTGGAGAAATCATCATTTCTGCGGATATAACGTCTACCCCTGCCGATGAACTGGTCGTTGCTCTCGAGATGAATCCCGAAGGAATGCGTTCAGCATCAGGTAACACATACGCATTCCAACAGAAAGAAGATGGAGAACGATCTCTTGTTCTGCATGTGAGAAATTGGCAGCTGAAAGCTGTTGGAGAATCTCAGACAAAGAACGAAGAGACTCCATTCCATCGTAAGATGAGCTATCGGATGCAGTGGCAGCCAGATGCGTCTTTCTTGAACGCAAAACAGCTTCGGGATGCAGTCGATAAAACAACGAGCCCTAGTGCGACGGAGCAATATCTTACTGCCGCGACAGTTGCCTCTGAAGACATTATGATTACCGAAAAACTGACGTTTGAGCAAATCATTGCTTTGAATGAGCGCGCGGCGGCAATCTATATTCGAGAGGCCCTGTCCCAGGTATCCTTGGAGGCACCATCGATGACTACCCATCATTTTGCAAAGCTTCTCGAGTGGATGAAGTCTTCTAGTGAGTCTGAGGTCTGCAAGTCGATGCTGAAAGGGTTGACCTCTTCCGAGGAGGAACTCGTCCTTCAAAGGTCTCTGATCTCCGGTCTTGAAGGACTGATGCTATCACATATTGGTCTCAACCTGGCCTCGCTTCTCAATGGAGAGACAGACGCCGGGGAGCTGATGCGGCAAGACAACCTTTTGTCGAGATTCTGCATCGATGATCTTTTCTCACGAAGCCATCAATTCATGGTCAGGTATCTCGAGTCAGCTGTGTATAAGAGGCCACACATGAGAATTCTTGCAATTGGCGCTAGTATGGAAGATGGAATTGCCACTCTTATGCGCGCGATCGATCGTCCAGAGGGACTGATGGTTGACCACTTCGACCTCGCTGATAGCTCTTTGGCGGCCCTGGAACGCGCGAAACCTCTTTTCCAAAACTGGGCCCACTCCATGGACTTCAAAATTTTGGATCTTGATGAGAATCTTAAAGATCAGGGTTTTGAGATTGAAGGATACGACATGATCATCGCAGCCAACACCCTGTATTCTGTGAAGAACGTCACCGCCTCGTTGAATCAAATTCGTCGATTGATGAAGCCGGGTGGAAAACTGGTCATGGTTGAACTAATTCGGCCACCGACATTGGCTATCGAGACTATTTTTGGAGTCTTGCCAGGGTACGTACTGACTTGCATGCTTATCAGCAATTTGTTAACACGTCACAGATGGTGGGCTTCTGAGGGCGATCGCCAGAATTCTCCCTTGCTTTCTGAGTCCCAATGGCACGATCTGCTGCTAGAGAGCTCATTCAGTGGCACGGATATTGTGATGAATGAAAATGATGGGCCAAAGTCAAGATCTGCCCTGATCGTTTCAACTGCATTGAACCAGTCTAAGGTGGCCAACCCCGAACCTTCGCAACGTGTGAAGGTCCTCTCATTTGGCAAATGGTCTCCAGCGTTCGCAAAGCTCGCCGAGGATATTTCATCGGCTCTCAGTCAAAGAGGCCTTGATTGTTCAATCAGCATTTTAGATCCTCAAGCCATCCAGCAAGACGTTACCTACATCGTTCCGGACGACATGGAGAATGCTCTTCTGTCAAGTCCATCTGCTGAGGAATTTGAAGCGCTGAAGACTATCTTTGTCACTAGCAAGTCTTTACTTTGGATTAGCGGACAAGAAAAGGTCACTCAAAATGGCAACGCTGCGAAGGGTCTCATCAATGGTATGGCGCGCGTGGCCCGACGCGAAAACGAGGGGATTAAGCTCGTTACCATCGACATACAACAAGATATTGCAAACTCTTGGTCTGAGATCTCCAAGCAAATTTTGGACATTGCTGAGAGCTCGTTCTGGCCAGCTTCTGAAGCCGAGCATTCCAATGAACATGAGTTTGCGGTTCAGAACGGCACCGTCATGATTCCCCGAGTTCAGCCCGACACCAAGTTCAATGACTGGATCGACCGAGCCGTGGGAGATGATAGACTGGACACTCTGCCTTATCACCAGTCCAACCGTAGCCTGAAGCTTCACGTGGAAACGCCCGGTCTTTTGAGCAGTCTCCGCTTTGTGGAAGACGAGGCTTTGATCTCGCCTCTGCGTGCAGATGAGATTGAGATTGAAGCCAAGGCATATGGTGTCAACTTCAAGGATGTCTTTATTGCCCTCGGTCAAATGCTTCCTGGAGTCAACATGATCGGAGAGGTCGCCGGTGTTGTTACAGCCGTGGGATCAGCTATGCAGGGCCGATTCAATGTGGGAGACCGAGTTGCCGGCGTTGGTGCCCAGCCCTTTACCAGCAAAGCCAGAGTCAAGGGATTGATGTCTTGTCGACTCCCTAAATCAATCACCTTCACCGTTGGTGCATCGATTCCCATCATTTACATGACAGCTTATCATTGCATCGTTGAAGTGGCTCGTCTCCGAAAAGGTCAAACCATCCTGATCCATGCAGCATCTGGCGGTGTTGGTCAAGCTGCAATCCAATTCGCGCAACACATTGGAGCTGAAATATTCGCAACCGTCGGCAGTGCAGTCAAGCGGCAGCTACTAGTTGACAGGTACAACATTCCCGAGGATCATATATTCTCAACAAGATCGAGAACATTCAAACATGGGATTATGCGCCTTACAGCCGACAAGGGAGTGGACGTCGTACTCAACTCCCTCTCTGGAGAATGGCTCAATGACTCTTGGGAATGCTTGGCTCGTCTTGGTACGTTTGTTGAGATCGGTAAAACGGATATCTATAAGCGAAGCCACCTCAGCATGGCACCATTCGATCGAAGCATTACCTTCGCAGCCGTCGATCTGGTAGTCCTGTTTGAGAGTCAAATCGAACGGATGAACGATGAGTTCAAAACAGTCATTTCGATGTTCGAGTCTGGCATTCTTACACCCGTGGCTCCTGTTACCGCGATTCCCATCTCAAATATTGAGGAAGCGTTCCGCTTGATTGCCTCTCGAAAGCACACAGGAAAGGTTGTTGTCGAAGCTGAGGCAGACGCTCTCGTGAAAGCAGTGATTGCCAAACCCGATCCATTGCAACTGGACCCTTCGGGATCCTACGTTGTAGCTGGAGGGCTCGGTGACCTGGGGAAGAGGATCTGCCGACTTCTAGCGATTCATGGTGCAAAGCACATTGTGACTCTGTCTCGTCGATCTCTCTCCGACGATGATCGAAAGACATTTGAGGCCGATATTTCTCAACTTGGCGCAGTGCTTCACATTGTCAAGTGTGATATTGTTGACGAGACCTCTATGATGGAGGCTGCAGTTATCTGTCAAGAAACTCTCCCACCCGTCAAGGGTGTGATCCACGCCGGCATGGTTCTGCGGGTGAGTATAGTATCTTCCCTCTTATCGAGTTCACACACTAATCGCCTCTCAGGATCATCCTCTGGAGCTCATGACACCGGACGACTATCTAACCGCTACCAAGCCCAAGACCCAAGGCACCTTAAACTTGCATTCAAGCTTCCAAGGTCCTGCACTTGACTTCTTCATTACACTTTCCTCCATCACATGTATCGTCGGCAAGACTGGCCAAGCCAATTATTCCGCGGGAAATGCCTTCCAGGACGCTTTCGCTCATGCGCATGCTGGAAAGTCTCATACCCGCTACATCTCTCTCAACCTCGGTGCAATTGATGGCTCCGATGCTATCACGTCACTGCCTGTTCGCCAACAGGAGCTGATGCGTCAAGGTGCGATTCTGGTCAAATTCGAAGAACTCTTCAAGGTCCTCGAGTATGCCATGGGACCTCAAGCAGTGGTTGACGACTGTGTCCAATCCATTATGGGCTTTGATCGACAGTCTATGGAGACGGTGCAAGACACATTTGGATTGAGTAACCCAATGTTCAGTCAAGTGCCTTATCTTTTGGATCAGAATAGCTCTGGCGATGGCGCGTCCGATAAGGTAGATACGGAGAAGGCTATTCGGAATGCCACTTCCATTGCCGAAGCTGAGGAGATCATCACCCAGGCAATTGCAGAGAAATTCGCTCTATTTATGGACCGAGCGATTGAAGACGTGAATCTTGACCAGTCACTTGCTGCTTTCGGACTTGACTCGCTGGTCTCGATCGAGTTAAAGAACTGGATGGTTCGAACATTCCAAGTCACTTTGCAGACATCAGAGATTGCAGATGCGCTTAGCGTGGTTGCTCTGGCAAAGACGATTACGTCGCGTTCGAAGCTAGTGAGCGATGAGATGCGTGGATCTCCTTCTAGCCCAGACGAGCCTGAAGAAACACCCGTTCAGCAGCCAGTGGCCGAAGTACCCTCCGGTCCAAACCACGGCTTTGAATGCTGTCGATACGCAAAGGATCTCCCCAAGCAGCCACTGATGGATCTAGATGAGGCATTGAGTTCGATTTTAAAGAGTACTCGCCATTTCGCAACAGAAGAAGAATACACAGCTCTTTGCCAAGCAATCGAGAAATTCGGACAGCTAGGAAGCACAGGACGTCAATTGTACGAGAAACTCGTCAACATGGCGAATGATCCAAAGGTGGACAACTGGATGGTCGACTTCTTGACAGATGCGTCATTCCTCAAGAAGCGGTTCCCCCTGGTGCCTCTCTCCAGTTTCTTCGCTACACATCACGACGCTGTAATTCCCCATCCTCAAGCAGAAAGGGCGGCTCTCATCGCGACAACCGCTTTCCGGTTCAAGGAGGCCGTGGATGCTGGGGCTCTAGAGCCTCACTGGTATTTCCATATCCCATCTTGTATGGATTCTTGGCAATGGCTTTTCAACACCACCCGTGAGCCCCATCTTGAAGTTGATCGTATGAGAAAGTACCCCGGAAATGACTACTGCGTCGTCCTCCGTCGGGGTCACGTCTTCAAAGTGGCGCTGAAGAATGGTTCAGAAGCTGTCTCCTACTCCAACATCAAGGCACACTTCGATATGATATTGGAGAGCGTTCAAGATGAAGGCTTCTGGACAAGCATACTGACCAACGATAACCGAGACTCCTGGGCCACGGTAAGTTGACAGCCCTATTCCCGAAACAACCTGTATTCTAACAACCATTCAGATCCGCGAAAAGCTCATGACCATGAACGACGCAAACGCAGCATGCATCCAAGTCATCGAACAAGCAGCCTTTGCCATCTGCCTCGACGACGGCGCACCAACAACTAGCTCTGAGCGAATCCGAAAGGCTTACCTAGGCGACGGCTTCAACAGGTGGAACGACAAGGGCCTCCAATTCATAGTCTTCGAGAACGGTTCATCAGGCTACCAAGTAGAACACACCATGATCGACGGTCTGACCGTGCACCGCATGAACGAGTGGATCCACGAAGCCATCCACTCACACATCCCCAAACAAGAAACCAACGGCCACACAAACGGCACATCCAACGGATTCCACCCAGTCCTCGAAGAATACACCCTCACCACAACGCCCGACATTGACGAACACATTCTCGTCGTGCGAGGCGAGCACTTGAAGACCACCTCCAGCCGCGAATACGGCTACCTTACACTCTCACACTTCGGCAAAGACTTCCTCGCCGAACATGGCTGTCCCATCAAATCCGTCTTCGATGTCACAATCCAACTAGCCAGCAAACTCTACTTCGGCCATAACCCGGCCTCGTGGGAACCAATGTCAATGGCGCATTTCCACAAGGGCCGCACGGAGATCTTCCAAGGTGTCCTCCCATCCGTAGCGCAGTTCTGCGACTCGGCAACGAACACAGACGTTCCCGCCGGACAGCGGCGCGAGATGCTCATCCGCGCTGCGAATGAGTATACCGCTGGCCTGCAGAATTCTGGGAAGGGAAACAATTATTTCAGACTGATGACTGTTTTGGAGGGTATGTGGCCAGGTGGTGAAGAGTTGGCGCCGTTGTTTACGGATCCAGTCTGGTTGAGGACGTATCCGCGGTTTATCATGTCTGGGTTGACGGATGGTGGGTCGTTGGATTCGGCGTTTGCGTTGATCGACCCCGAGGGTGTTTGGATTTGTTACTCAATTGGGGAGAAAGAGTGAGTTTCATTGATCCGGAGATGAGGAGAAGCTTGAGCTAACCTTTATTCTTTAGGGCACGCTTTTCTATTGTTGGCCCAACGGGCGAAGTTTCTAGGTTCGAGGAAGTGCTAGACGAGGCTACGGCCCTTGTTAAGACACTGGTTGAGTCGAGTTAGCTTCTTGCGTTCTAAAATAGGCGTACGAGTAATTTAAAGCCTGTCTGAAACACTTAAGAATGTCATTTACGAGCACGATTGTAACTCCCATTCGCATCACCTCTCCTATCACATACGCTACGCAATTACAACAGTAACCAAATAAATGACCAATCCAAAATCTCAGTTGAGATGGACTAAAGCCGAACCATGCTAAATATAAAACACAGAGACATTAGATATCAGTACATGGGCGCGCCCAAGAGAAGAAGCCATCCAAAGAAGCTTCTTCCCATCTACACAAACCCGTTCTCGTTTCGTCGCACATTTTTGCCTCGCCTCTTTATGCGATTGGAATCTCCCCTCTTCGGATTCATTTTTACCCGTTTAACCAGTGACCTTGAAGATGGACTCGGCCAGGCGCTTGACGTTGCCGGTGGTGATACCAGCGACGGAGATACGGCCGTCCTTAGTGGCGTAGACGGAGTGCTGAAGACAATATTAGTATACGAGCAATAGGCTGAAGAAATGCGATGCGATACGTACCTCCTTGGCGAGAACGTCCATCTGCTCGGGCTTCAGACCGGTGTAGGCGAACATGCCGATCTGGCTAGTGATGTGGGACCAGTCGTGCTTGCTGCCGAGCTCCTCCAGGTTCTTGCGGAGCAGGGAGCGCATCTCAATGATGCGATCAGCCATGCCCTTGACCTCACCGAGCCACTGCTCGTTCAGCTTGGGGTCGTTCATGATGGTGGAGGCGACACGGGCACCGTGGATGGGGGGGTTAGAGTAGAAGGGGCGGATCAGAATCTTGATCTGAGACTCGACGCGCTTCTTCTCCTCGGTGTTCTCACAGACGAGCGAGAAAGCACCAACACGCTCACCGTAGAGACCCTGATTGAATAATCATATTAGCAAAAATGAAACACACAATCCCCAGTCGTCTAGCGCATTCGGATAATTTCTCACCATGTTCTTGGCGAAACTCTGGCACAGAGCGATGTTGTGGCCCTCCTTGACGAAGTGGCGAGGTGCGAAAGCGTCCTGGTCAGCGTTGCCGCTGGCGAAGCCCTGGTAGGCCATGTCGAAGAAGGCAAAGTGGCCCTTCTCCTTGACGACATCGCTGATCTGACGCCACTGCTCCTGGGTAGGGTCAACACCGGTAGGGTTATGAGCGCAAGCGTGCAGCAGGATGATGCTGTTGTTGGGAGCGGCCTTGATATCGGCGATCAGGCCCTCAAAGTCCAGACCGATGGTGTCCTTGTTATAGTAGCGGTACTTCTCAACCTCGAGGCCCGAGTCCTTGAAGACGGCGTTGTGGTTGGCCCAGCTGGGGTTGGGGAGGTAGATCTTCTTTGCGTGAGGGTAGAAGCGCTTCAGGAACGCACCACCGATGCGCAGAGCACCGGTACCGGAGATGGTCTGGGTGATGACGAGACGGTCCTCGGTCAGGGCGGAGGAGTCCTTGCCGTAGGCGAGCTCGGCAGCGGCAGTGGTGAAGGCAGGGACACCGGTGATGCCGGCATATTCCTTGTCGAAGCGCGAAGCAACGACCTTGTCCTCGGCCTCGCGGACGGAGGGCAGGACGTAAGGCTTGCCCTTGTCGTCACCTAATCAATGATAAAATCCAGGCACCAATTAGCAATCCATGCAATTCTCCCACTGTTTTGTTTTTCAAATTTTTGTAATCGTTGGTGGAGGACTCACGGTAAGCACCGACGCCCAGGTTGATCTTCTCCTTGAAGGAGTCGGCCTTGAAGGCCTCGGTGATACCGAGAATGGCATCCTAAATCACACGAGCTGCGCATTAGCATTGGTCCCATAAGAATCGTATTGAATCCCATTGAATCGCATTTCCAATGTTTTCCACTCCAAGTCATAGAGTTCATCGATTGACACTTACTGGAGGGCCCTGGGGCACGTTAGACCAGGCCGAGGCATGTCTAGCACCGATGACCACGGTGCGCATGTTCGCATCGCGAGCAACAGCCGAGCGGCTGGCAACACGCAGAGTGGAGAGCATTGTGTGAATGACAGAGAACGGATGAAGACTGGGGAAGGAAGAGACAAGAAGCAGGACTAGAAAAGCTGGGGGAGGAAGGGAAAAAGCCGGAGGAGAAATCGGAGATGCTGCGTGTTATGGGCCTGACTCATGTGATACTGGGAAAGGAAAGTATCGGGTACTTCTCGTCAAGTGTGGGGTTCACCCATTTCGAAGTAACGTCTACTTCACCGCCCGGCGACAACTACAAGGCCGAACCCGCCGGATTGGCTGCATCCTCCGCAGGGCGTAGGATTTCGAATTCCCACAACAGTAGTATTCCGTGCGGATTGTACGGAGTAGATCATACGGTAATTGTTGGAGCTACCGGTTGAATAGAATTCAAAATAAAATATCCATTAGTCTTAAGCATTCCCAATTGAATTATGAGCTCTGAATCCCACACGTATTCAAAACATTATACAATCTAGGATCATCACCACCCCTTCGACTATGTATTTCAATAAACAATCTCAGTCCGACACGTCGACCTCGCCCTATTTTCCCCGACGTCGTCATTGCACCATGTCGGGATGTCAAGCCCCGGTGAGCTGAATAAGGGCTAAGAGCTCCACCTAACAAATTTCCCCTCACGCACAGAGTTGGGGTAGATCCCGTCGTGCGGGCAGGCAATGAATGCGAGCATCTCGGGAAGCAATTTACCCAGAGGAGATAGTATGACGTTTCAAGGTTTCTAACCCCCTACATGGCCTCTTGAGAATAATCAATACAAGCTGGCTATCCAAATAGTGTCCAGGAAACTGGAGGGCCCCGTATCCGGGCTTAGAACCCCGGTTAAATAGGGTGACGAAAATGTAAATAGCCGGGGATCACGCGAATGTACGGAGTCCTAGGTACAGTACACACTCTCTATGTCTCCCGTATACTGTGTCTGTGTCTTGTGCCGGGTGGGCTTTCCTTTCCGAGCTGCCGGCACTTTAATGAGGGCGCTCAGGGTTTGGCTCACTGAGTAGACTTCAGTCTCACCGATCGGCTCAGTGTGGTCACGTGACTGACCAGTGAGTGTGATGGGGTGCTGACTAAGTACTCAGAGACTCATCAGAGGCATCTATTGAGCACAGACTCAGCCCGCGTTTAGTCTACGCCCGAAATAGCATGCCCCACGTGGTTATTTGCTACCGAAAGGCGCGTGCAGAGCGCGCTACAGCCCTGAAACGATGTAGTGAGAGGGATTAAATGATAGGCCCGGTCCTATTTGTGAGTAGGAATGAGCCGTGTCGTAATGTAATTCGGTTAAAGTAACCTCATTAGACTCCATATGTAGTGTGCTTTATTCTACCTAAACCTACACGGAAGTACACTATTTATATGAATATCAGGGCTCTCCAGATCAACGACGTAATTGTACCAAGTTGTGCCGAATGAGTTCCACATCCTCCGAAGTCAACCCGCAGTGTTCTTCAGCGTAGCGATTAACACCGCCAAATTCAATTTCCACCAGCTCAAGAGTGCGAAGCATCACCGCCTTACTAGAAGAAATGTTAGCGTTTACCAGTATATTCGTAGCTCAAAATTTACCTTGTTTGTATCGCTTCTTTGGCAATCCGATGGCAATCGGTTTCACTAGTACCGCATGGAGCCATCTGCTGCGCGAGAGCAAAAACTTTTGGGAGAAGCGGTTCCAAAGCCGCTCCGCTAAGGCAATACTCCTCCGAGACAGTCTCTTTCGAAACACCAGCTAAGATCAATAGAACCGCAAGCACGACTCCTGTGCGATCTTTGCCCATCGAGCAATGGATAATGAAAACTTCGTTGGGGTAGTCGCGGATCTGAAGTAGTATTTTTCGAATCACAGCGGGTCCTTCTCGAAGAAGGGATACATAATCTTGAGCAATGCCCTGCAGTTATATTAGAAACACACATCTGTGAGAGGGGAGAGTACAAACAGACATCATAACCCTCAGAGACATATCCACAATATTTAGTGAAAAGGCTTGTCTTGTCGAACTCTTTTTGGTTTAAGGGAAGGTGAAGCAATTTGAAGCCCTTGGTCCTCTCCGAACGTTGAGCGTCATTAGCGTATAGTGCGTTCGCTTCGTCCATGTCCGTCAGGTTGACTATAGTTGATATATGAAGCTCCCGTATCTTTTCCCAGCCATTGTTCGTGATGCTCGAAAGATTTCCAGAGCGATAAATGAACCCTTCCCGTGTCACTGCATCCTGAGAGACATTGCTTGAATATCCCCCGAAACTTCGGAAATTCAAGGCCCCTTCAATATTGGCTTCCGAAGCTTCGGGGCTTTTAAGATAGGAATCAGTAGAGGACAGCTTGGTCATTCTTGAATAATCGCGTGTTGTGTCGTGTTTGAGGCGATAAAATAAGAGAGTTTGGGGTGCAAGTACAATCACGAAGCTACAGCTTCCTCGTAATTTAAACTTTCTGATAAGTGGAGCGAGCTTGCGGTGAGAAGGATACACGTCAACAACGACGAAAATGAGCTATCTATTCATGACCCGCTCTGCCTTTGCGTCGTCATAGTACGATCGATTGCATACTCAGTACGATCGATCTCATACTCAGTAGGTAATGATCTGCAAAAAGTCGGGAAGCGAGATCATTTAAGAAGATAACCTTTTTCGTCTCGCCGCGTATAAATGTCAGATCAGGTAGCGTACTTCTAGCTCATTCTGCAAGATCTTTTTTCGAGGTCATCCGTCCCCCATGACTATCCCAACTCCAGAGTCTCCAAAACGTCCTGGCTAAAGTCAGTCGGGAGGTTGCGGGGCATTTATCTTCTATGGGGCTTGGACCTGAAGCAGTAGAAAGGATTTACCAGGTAAGAAGCGTACAGAATATGGCAGTCTAAGCATTTCTTATCAATTAATACAATTCAAGTGTCTCGTTCTCAACACCAAAGGGGGGAATCAATTGCGAGGTCGAACACTCGTTGACGCTGGATTCGTACTCAATGGCCATGATCTTTTGCCTGCCCAAAGAGAGGATCTCGCAGTGCTCGGATGTCTAATTGAATTCTTCAACGCGGCATATCTAATGTGGGATGATATCATGGATGGATCCACAACCAGACGTGGTCAGCCATGCTGGTACCTCCGAGAGGACGTTGGCATGACAGCTATCAATGATGCCTGCCTCCTGAAGTCTGCAATCTACGTTATTCTGAAGAAACGCTTCCGGAATCATCCACGTTATCTAGAACTTCACGAATTGTTCGAAGAGGCTTCTCTCCGGACTGAACTTGGACAACATTACGATCTAATGGCTACGGCAAAACTGCTGAAATTGGACCAGTTTTCTTGGGGCCAATATGAGTTCATCACTGCCCATAAGACAGCTTTCTATACTGTCTATCTCCCTATGGCCATTCCTCTGGTATATTTTGACCTCGCCACCCCCGAGAAGCTAAGTGAGCTATACGAGACATCAATGCTGTTGGGCCACGTCTTTCAGGCACGGGATGACTTTCTGGATGTCTATGGTGATTCGTTGGTTACGGGGAAGATTGGGACCGACATTCAGGAGAATAAATGCAGCTGGTTGTCTGTTTCTGCCTTGGAACACTGCAACGAAAAGCAAAAGAAGGAACTTCTGAACTGCTACGGATCCAAGAATGAGGATGATGTTGCTAAGGTAAAAGGCCTCTTCCATGACCTTAAATTGTCCAAAACCTTCAACGACTGGAACCAGGAGATGTTAAAGAAGATTGATATCACGGTTGAGGGAATTACAGATGCGGCTTCAAAGGAGGTGGTCGTCGCTTTTCTGTCCAAATACAATCGAGATCCTCGAAGAGGCTTGCCACCGTCTGTCGAAAAGCATACATGTACTAGTTAATTTACTCATTATTTGGCTTGCCCAGGGAAAAAGTGCAATTGCATAGATGAATGGCATTGGTAGGCTTTTATTGGTACAAAGGACCTCTTCGCATGTAAGCTGCAGAACAGATCGAGATGGAAGAAAAAAGCTACGTGGTGCGATAATGCATGAAATTAGGTGCATATAGGAAATTTAAGTCGGAGATTTTCCTCGCCGCTCCATATGGGAATGAGTCTGATGCAAATAAGACCGGGTTGCGCCTGTGTTTACTGATTTTATCGCGTATATGCATAAGATATGAAAATAATGACCGGGCATTAGGAAAATTATGTCGAGTCATTAGATTGCCATTCAGCAAGAGTGCTCGGCTCCGGCGCCTGCAGTCTCTGCATCTCACTGAGTAACTGAGGATCTAGGGCGTGGTGTAGGTCATTCATTACAATTTGATATAGGAGATGAAGACCAGCCAATAATGGCTGGCGGGCCCTATGCACGTAAGTTGAGTAGAATCTGCTCTGTGGGCGTCCTGCCCTCGAAAATTTTGATAATTCTTCAGATCTAGTATAGCGGATGCGAGAGTCGTGCATCGGTCTGCGTAGAGGATCTGATGCGGGTGTGGAGTGCGGGGGATGTTAAAATCCTTCGAGGTCTTAACTGGGCAAGGCGCTCGATCTGGAAACGATTTATCATATAACGGAGCGAGTTTAACTCAACGACTGCCGTCGTGGCATAAAGACAAATATCTTCGAGAGTAATTATGGCTTTTGAGTTCAACGCCAGAATATCATCATGTATAAGTGTGGCAGTCCTCGCGTGAGTCAGTATGTTCTGATATGTAAGTCCTCCGCCTGGCGCATCTGCTCGTGGAGGATAACGACTTGTTCGATTACTCAATAGTCGAGTTATCCCCCTTTAAGCAAGGTCAAGGCCAATCTCAATTGAGGATAAGCCACACAACCTGCGTCACCAAGGCAAGAGCAGCCCATCGGCCTGTGTCCGCGAGGGAACACACCCTCCCCGCTGCACCCGTAAATCCGATGTTTTGCGAATTGTTATTGAAGCCAACCGTACGCAACCAGGTCGGGGTGGCTGTGTCATTGACCAAGACGTCCGAGTGGTAGGTATCTATTTTGCCCGTGAATCGCAGAGTGAATTGCCCTTCTGCAGGGACTCCGCCGAATCTGTCATTATTTTCGCCATATGCTCGATAGGCCTTGAAGTAACCCTGGATGGTATAGTTCGCCGCCGCGCGGTCGAACTCCAGGTTAGCTGCCATACCTGGCCATCCGGAATCCCCGGCAGAGGTGCCATTCGCTAGGGTACCGGAATTCAAAAAAACCCACCACGGAACAGCTTCCGTGTTAGTACAGTTCGTCATGTTGACTAAAAAACTATCTTCGCCGCCATAGTAGTCGCTGGTGATGGTGCTCGAGAGTCGGTATGGATCGCTAGCTTTGAGTGCCCAGTTGAAGTAGTTCTCAGGATATAACCAATCAAGCCACATAGGTCTTAGTCCCTAAAAGTCAGCTTCTGTAGCTACAGATTCAGTGTCATAGGGAAAGAGAGACTCACGCAGAAGAGCAAATACTCGATTTCAAAGACGGGAGATCAATAAGAAAATTACTAAAAGTGGTAATAGAGGAAAAATCGAAGCCGGTGTCCCAGAGAAGGAGAAAAGCATTCACTGGGTCGCTGGCACCGTTCAGGAAGGAGCTCGGCTCGGTGAGGGCGAGAATAGTGTCATATTGCACGGTAGTGGTGGTATTGGCAAGTGACGGACACTGAGAGCTATTCTCCGCGACGAGGCTCGTAAAAGACATCAACTCTAATTCCGCAGTCCCATTGTAGTAAGACCCAACCCAGTAGTACGGGTCATGAAGAGATGACACATTATTGGGTCGAAAGGGCAGGGAAGCGTTGTAACTCGGATCATCAGCAGCGCTTGTGAGGAATGGCAAAGCAAGGCTGATGAGTACAGCGTAAAATGGTGCAAAGACACGCATCCTGTCTCCCTTCTGGGGATTGCTAGGGACTTGAGGGCCCAAGGTCAATCATATATGAGCCGTCTGTTTTCATTCTCCCAGAAAGGAATAGGCCGGTGGATCCTGATCCCTTGGTCGAAGCTTAGTCTCGGCTATGGCCCGGTCCTAATGGCACAGCAGATTGAGTGAGAAACAGGCTCCGTCGCTTCGTGACATTGAAATCTGGTATTAGCACTATTCAGACAGACTAGTAACTCGTTACTACTACAAACCCCATCCAGACCTTCTCACACAAGGACAGCCCTAGCTCGGCCGCGAACAAGTCCGAAAATACAAATTAAAGCCCATATCGGGTGAACCGAACACCCCACCGTGAAATCCTGCCAATCCGCGAGATCACAACTTTGGCAACTCTATTTACGCTATTTGACATTAGCCGTCTGCATGACCTTTAGTCTACCCTTAGTCTAAATTGGCTCGGCATCGCAGAGAACTACTCGATCTTGATCCACTTTTGAGCCCCTGGGCTAGTACATTAGCAAAGTTGGATGACGCGGCCTGTTGTCCCTCCTCCTTCCTTAGCCTATGTACCCTGGAATTACAGTACCTCCAAGGTCTTCAAGTCTGGTACATTTCCGGGTTACCGCGCCGTCAAAATCAGACGCCTAACGGCAATCTCCGTGATGCAAAGTGCCAGACTTTTTCCGCACTGCAGAAAGTCCACCCTTCTTTACGCAACGCACCGAGGAATGGAGACGCACGCTTAGCGACCGGACACCTGCCGGGCCTACAAAGTCTCGGTGTAAGCCCAGCGTCGATCCAAGTGTTCCCGTGAAATGTGCCCAACAGCAGCGGGGATGTCGCTTCCCAGACCAGATATCCTCAAACTCGAAGAAGCCGCGCACTCGACCCATGGCAGTCAGTCGCGAGCCCCAATCTTTTACAGTCCAATTTGGTGTTGAATATGGAAACCACTTGTCTGGCATCATCGCTACCAATCAGACCCGGCAGACCATTGCAGCAGACGCAAAATATTGCGGCGGTGCGCTAGCCAAATTGCTCAAAAACACATTTCCTCTTGAGGCATATTAGGAAAAAATAAAGGTCAACAGCTCATCGAGTTAGTGCTAGATGATCGTCGGCTCGTCAAAAAGCCAAAAGATCATACTTCATTGGATTACCTCGCACACTTGAAATACGCTCTATTTAGGGGCACAAAAGCAAAGGTTAACCAAATAGAGTACACTTGAAAAATCGCCAGTTCTTTGTCCAGCAATCGACCCGAACGCTGATCCATATAGTCATTTATACGGCCAACTAAGAAGCAATAACCTCAGGGGAAGTCATACTTTGGGGGCAGACTTAGCTCAATTTATGGTAGGAGAACTTCTTCCCAACCAACTTCTCACCTGGTCGCCGTGATCTTTTGACCTCAAAGCTGCTGGTAGCCCATGGTAAGACCGTGTCCACGAGAGGATCAGAACCTGACCCCGTTATTAGTCTGTCTTTTCTCACTCAGTCCGTTTTCCCCCAGCCAACTGCCATCAGATGGGCGAAGAGAAAGAGTAACTAAGTCGAAGCTATAGTCATGGAACTGGCATAATCTCACAGATATGACAAGTTTTCAGATAAATTAAAATAACCCAGGTACTGTACCGATTTCGAATGATATTTGTTCAATGACATACGATCGTAGGTGATTTTTCCTATCCCTTCCTCACCGTTCCATCTCTTGGCTAGAATCTGTGATCCACGGGCGAATCGCCGCCAATGCTGTAAGTGGGTGGCCTTCATACACCAACTGCTGGGATACTAGTTGGATGTGTTACAATCAGTGGCCATGCTACTTACAGGGCGAATCGTCGCCAATATTGAAAGTTGCTAATGTGATTGGCACCTTTTTAATCCGTGAAGGGGTGCCGTAGAATCATCGTAAAACTAATAAGAGTATGTTTATTCGGGTCTAGATCATGCCGGTCGCATGTCTTGCTGCCTAATCAGCCGCTTCCCCTGTTCTTTTGATACCTAATCAACATCCTTACTTCATCAAGGTATTCACCCCAACAGTCTGCATGTTTCTTCGACATTTCTAATTTCATTTTGTCACCTTCGTAAGATGAATCCACGTTTGCCCTTCGATGACGCTGCGTGGGAAAAAAGCGACCAGATTGGAGATTCCTGGATAGATTATCTCTTCGATGCAGAAATCTACAATGAAATTGGAATATTTCTTGCTGAACATCATTGCCCTCGCCAATGGGCCGATTTCAAATTTTTCAAAAGCGGCGGTTTCAACGCTTGCTTCCTCATGACATTCACCGATAACGATACTGGCGGTGTTCCAAGACTTCCACTGCCTGGCGTTCATATGTTCCCTGAGGAAAAAGTTCGTAATGAGGCCTCTATCATGCAATTCATCGCGGAAAGAACTTCACAAACAATGCCGATTCCAGTTCCTATAATCTCCCGCTGGGGGGAGAGAAACGAGAGCCCCTCAAATTTGGGTCCCTTTATGATCATGGGCTATATTGACCACGAGAGAAGCATGTCTGATCTTCTCGAGACGCCGGGACGCCAATCACAACAACGTCCGGAACTAAATCCGGACATCAGCACAATAAAGCTAAAATCTCTTTATAGAGAACTAGCTTATACTGTCTTTTCTCTATCTACACTATCTGCGGACCGGATTGGTTCTCTGAAACAGACCAGTAAATCAACGTGGGAAGTGGCATTCCGACCATTAACCATTTCTATGAACGAAATTGTGCGTCTAGGGACGCTCCCTCGATCGGAACTCCCTACCGCGATATACGAAAGAGCATCTTTGTACTTTGAAGCCCTCGCAGAGCTGCACATTTCACACCTCAAACACCAAAGAAACAATGCTATAGACTCGGCCGAGGATTGCCGGCGCAAGTTTGTCGCTAGATTTTTATTTCGGAAACTTGTTCGAGATCGGGAGCTTAAGGACAAATGGATGTCTTATGAGCATGGCCCATTTCCAGTTTGGTGTGACGACCTTCGACCAGAGAATATCATGGTCGATAAAGCAGAGAAAGTCGTTGGGGTGGTGGATTGGGAGTTTACTTATACCGCCCCAGTTGAATATACTCATGCTCCACCCTGGTGGCTTCTTCTCGAAAAGCCGGAATATTGGACCAAAGGCCTTGATGACTGGTGTGTACAGTATGAGAGACGGCTTCAGATTTTCCTTCAGGCAATGATGGATTGTGAAGAGGACGCGTACCAGACTCAGAACGAACGACTCGAAGAAAGCCAGCGACTCTCTAGTCGGATGCGACATAGCTGGGAGAGCGGAGACTTTTGGATCATGTATGCGGCAAGGAACAATTTTGCCTTTGATGCAATCTATTGGAACAAGATCGATCAGCGATTTTTCGGGTCCAATAAATCTCACGACAATATATGGGATGTATGGAAACAAAGGCTTCATCTTTTGGAACCTGAAGAAAAGGAAATCATGGAAAAATATGTGGATTTGAAGCTTCAAGAGAATGAGACAAAGCTTCTCTCTTGGGATCCAGATCAGTATACCCTAGATTATATGGCAAAGATGGAAGCATGATCGCTCTTGTTGGATGATCCGGGAAGTAGATATACTAATTTGCCTCCTGAATATAGATAGAGTGGATGCTCTTGTATCCGATGCTTCGCATTCAATTCAATTATTGTCGCTTACTGAGACTGGTTACCCGGTTTGAAAGAAATAGCCGTGCCCTCAGATTGAACTCGCTGGCCCTTTTTTTCTCTTTTTTTTTCATTTGCAGGTTTCCTTGAACTGCTGGTTTCAAAGCCTTGGCCCGGTAATTTCTACAAGCTATAGTCGCGCTGCCTAACTTCTTACGACTGAGCATAAGCCTCGACGCAATCGTGTGGCGGATAATATGGAGATGGCTCGTCAAATCAATACTTTTGGTTCCATTCGGCAAGCTGGGGAAAACTAAGCTGGTCCGATTGGACTGATCGGTAAGACAAACCTGGGCAGGACTAGGAGAGAATACGGATGGGGTACGGTTAAAGTAACCAGGACGGGGGGCATATGTACTATGTATATCCCGAATGTAGTATTTTGTATAATTACCTAGGACTAGCCTCATTATGCAATGAAATTTTTTGTCGTAACGTAATGTCACCACGCTATGGACATGCCTACTTGGAAATACGATGTATATATAGGACTACTTAGGCGGTAGCGCGACTCGACTATATACACTTTAAATTCACATTATATCGCAAGGGAGGCCTATTAAAGTAATGCTACTACACTCTTTCAAACTAACTACCTCTAATATCAACCGCTTTATCATACTTTTCAAGGGTGAGTCTGTTGGCACTACATGGGGCCTGAATTTAGCCTGAATTACCGCATTTCTACCTGATTTCTGCCAAGCCCGTCATGGCTGTTAATTACAATTCTCAACACCTCCTTCTCATACCCACGCATCCTTTCGGATTCAATTCAATTCAACTAAGCCTACCATCTACTATACGCATGTCCGCCGCCTTCCCCCAGTCACCGGTCCCCGGTCCCCGAGGGCCATAGAGCAATCAGTCCATGATTAGTAGTTGTCCTCAACTAAGCTCACACGGGGTTCTCGGCCGAGTATATCGCGGCCTACGTATTACTGTATGTTCCTATTGACGAGTACCCTGCGTGGTCTGTGGAAGCACAACTAAGCTCAATTAAAGGAATTGATAGTCAGTTACAGACTTACATTAACACGCCTCATCGGGTGCGGCCGCCGGTTCAGGGGGCAACTGCCCTGCAGCACCTCTCCGCGGGGACTTGAGTATTCCGCACGATTGAGATCGGTGAAAATCTCTCTACGAAATCGATGCTACTCCAAGAGCGCGGTGGATGGTCCGGGAGCGAGATTGCTATTTAGTAAGCCACGGCGGCCAGCTAGGTGCTTAGTCGCGGGTACAAAGTTCGCAAGCCGCCCCTCACTTCCAGCTCCCTGCTCTGGTTCTTGCGGACGCGAGGTCGAGAGTCTCAGAACCCTGCATGATGCCATGTGCCGACTCATCCGTTACTAACAGTATGCGACAATGATATACCTTTCCCAACTGCCAAATGAATTGCTCCTTTTGGTTGTCGAATCTCTTTCCGACCAGAAAGACATTGCTGCTTTGTTACGCGTCAACTGGATGTTATATCGTCGCTTGCACACATGTCTGTGCCAGTGCAATATTCGACAACATCAAAGCATTGGACTTCTATCAGCAGCCAGAAACGGACAATCGTCTCTGGTCCAAGATTTTCTTGATCTTGGTGCTTCTATTGCATCGTTTGAGTCATAGTCCGACGATGCTATTCATTGTTACGAGACATGGTGCAACCCGCTTCTCCTAGCTGCCCAAAAATGTGGAGACCCTACAGATTTTGCTGTCTGAAGATCGACCAAGTCGTATGTGTGTACCGTCGCAGCTGCGCACTGTGCTAGATTGGGCCATTGGCGCTGGCAAGCAAGCTATCGTTGAGTTGATGATTGCACACAAAGCCCCATTGGGCCCTTTAGACGACAAGCACAATTCTACGCCCCTGAGCATAGCAGTAAAAATGGGTTGCGAAGCTATTGTTGAATGTCTTCTACAAGCGGGCGCGAAGCCACCAAGCGCATATTGCTTGGACGACCCTCTTACTATGGCTACTCACGAAAAGAGTGATATCCTGTTACGACTCCTCAAGCATGGGCTTCGGCCGAAATCTGAGGATGTCATGTGTCACATGGCTGAACGAAACGATATTGCCTCCCTTCAGACATTGATTCAATTCGGTGTGGAGATAGCCGTGTATGGCCATGCTGCACTTTTTACAGCTATATTATGGGGGCATCAAGCCATGGTAGAGTTTCTGATTCAGCAAGGGGCAAATCCACACCTGTGCTTGGCTCAAAGCAATGGCATTTATTACTCTGCAATCGGTCATGCAATTCTATGTCACCAATCAAATATCGTAAAGCTCCTGCTCGCTCATGGAGTCCGCCCTGATCATCAAGACCTCCAGCTTGCGATTGAGATGAAGGTCTTGGAAGTCGTCAGTGCTCTGGAGCATCTATCTTATGAGGATGTTCCGGAGAAATTGACTTTGGAAGACTGTGTCCGACAGCGAGAGGACAAACGGCTTGTGGATCCTGACTTCCAACCGATAGAATGGGGTCAGTATGTTGGCCTAGGTAGTCCGACTCTCGAGGAGTATGAAAATTATCATGAGCTAACTGTGTTTTGTGTGGATGATGGCTGTGATGAGGACGTGCCACGCCTCGGTGGTTTTCAATGGAACGAGGACTTGTATGATTCGGACCCCCCTGTGTCTTCCGAGTAACAATGCAAACCCAGAGACAATATCATTTTGCCTTTTGCTGAATTGGGGATCGTCCAATTGCAAGTTTCGACAAGAGACTCACCAGTGAATGAAGACTACTGACCATGGCTTGAACCCAACAGGGTACTTGAAGGGCTTCGACATTAGCGGAATGGCGCCATACGTGGACTACTTTAATTTCATGTCCCATGATATTCACGGGACGTGGGACGGTAATAGTCAATGGACAAGCTCTGTCGTCGATCCCCACTCAAACCTGACGGAGATCTCTGAAGGACTAAGCCTGCTATGGCGCAACATTGTTGATCCTGTCAAAGTTCTGCTCGGCCTGGGATTCTATGGTCGCTCTTTCACGTTGGCTGACAACTCATGTGCTACTCCGGGATATAACTTCAATGCCGAGGGTGGCAACGTCGGCGGTGGTGTATATCAAACCCACACGCATGGGTGCATCTTCCCGATGGCTTGAAGAACATCTTCGAAATCCTACGGAAAGCGCGGCAGCAAGGCTTAAGGGGATATATTTGACAGAAGGGTATAATTTAAGTGTCTTTTGAGGACTCTGCCGTGTCGACAGCTTGGCAAGGTTACATGGACGATTCCAGTACCATGATACTATCGACTAACCGGCCTCAAAAATACTATTTTTACAAGGGGCCGGGTAGGAGATACTGTAGTGTATAAACAATGGAAGCGACGTGAACAGCGCTATAGCCCTATACAGCGCCAACATAATTGGATAAGTCTGTGGCGCGGAGCGCGGAAGGAGACGGTACCAAGCCGCTGTTGTGCCTCTTTTCAGGTCGGCCGATCACTCTAGTTACATCGTCAGGTGCGGTGGCATCTCGAAGTCGAAGGGACGTTTATCGCGAGACTTCTGCTGGATCTCGCGTGTGATCGGGATGCGCAACTCGGCATAGTCCTGCAAAGCGACTGGGAATTGATCGGTTGTGGCACCGCTCAAGCAGTCACCAAGAATCTGTGCATCTTGGATCGCCATGTTCGCACCCTGCCCTTCGGTGGGCAACATCGGATGTGCGGCGTCACCCAGGAGCGTGATCCGATTCTTGGTCCACACAGGGATCGGATCACGGTCGTACATGCTGAAGGCAAGTACCCCATCCTGGTCAAAGCGGCGCACGATCTCCTGCACGCGCGGCTCGAACCCAGCTAGGCGCCTGATGAGTTCATCCCGGGTGGTCGTGTTGCGCCACGATTCAGAGACCGCCTCCTGGGCGGGCAGGACAGCATCGAACGCAATGTGTTCGCCGCCGGCATAGGGCAGGACGATGAATAGCGACAGAACACCGTCGGGGTTCATCAGCAACCAGTTACAAGGCAGATTCTCGGGCAGCATGTCCTTGACTTTCTCGAAGGGCAATGTACCGCGATGTCCTTGCAGACCGGAGAACACAGCTTCGGTTTGCATAATAACTGGGCGGATCCGCGAATGGATACCATCGGCACCCACAACCGCCGCAGCGGTCGTAGTTGTCCCGTCAGAAAAGGCGAGTTCGACGTGGTCACCCAGGTCAGTGACGCGGATGCACTTATGCGATAGGTGGATGCGCTCGTGCGGGATTTCGGAGCTCAGCAGGCTGTGCAGGTCGGCACGGTGGATAATGTCGGACCAGTTCTCATCCGGATCGTCAGTCTCGCTGGGGATGACGATTTCGCCGATTGGCGCGCCAGTGCGGCCGTCAAGCGAGAAGATGTTACCGACCCGGCTGGTGCAAGGAAGATAACGATCCTTCAGACCCCAGCTCTCAAGGATCTTCACGGTTCGCGGACGCAGGCCGACAGCGGCCCCTAGTTCGCGCAGTTCCGATGCCTGTTCATAAACATCTACATCGAATCCTTCTCGCCGCAGCCGTACGGCTGCGGCGAGACCCCCGATCCCGGCACCGACAATCGCAATATTCTTATATCGGGACATCGCGGTACTCTTCCCCGAGCTTTCTGGCACAGAATCGTGCACAATTGGAGGGGCGACCTTGTTGATACTGCTCCAGTGCTCTGCAAGCTTTCCATCTTCGATACGAAAGGCGTCAAAAACGTAGTAGTCGTAGGTCTCACCCGGGTGCTCGGCGTCGGGTTGAGGAAAATAGGCTGAGACGACCACCATATCACCTTCCGCAATCATGAGGGTGGGAGGGTTGCGCATCTCCTTAGGTTCCGGTACGGGACCATCGGGGAAGATCATACGTACGAAGCCTTCCAGCCCAGCGCGACCCGGCGGCACATGGGCACCGTGCTGGATATAGCCCTCGGTCACGAAATCCTTGACTGCACTGGCATTCTGTCCATCGAATACCCGCCGGTAAAAATCCTTCACGAGTTGCTTGTTTCGCTCGAGTGCGTTTTGGTCAATCATTTCAGTCCTAATACTGGGATCACAGTCCGACACCGATGTCTCAAGCCGCTTCTCGATGCCGTCCAGATGCATTGTGAGTTTCTGACCAGTTACTCAGGGTGTAAATCAAGCATTTTCGTAAGAATAATGCAGTCACAGGATTATATATTTCCTTCTTTCCTGGGAATCATTCCCTATAAGGATGAGTAATAAGGAAAGCAGCGGGAACTTCCCGATGTTTCCACGGTAGTTCCCCGGTATGAGCGGTCTGAGATGCTGATATTTTCACCGTACGGCGTTCCTGAACTGTACAATAATCTAAATAGCGACCAACTGATCGTAAGTTTGCCAGGTTGAACTGTAAGGCAGTTCTTAGCCTCGAGCTCGATATCCGCTTCCGGCGAAAAGCAACCGGGTGAGACAAGTATAAGCAATCTTCGCATGACAAGATTGATTGATTGAAGATTGAAGCAAGCCGAACACCATAGGGCATATCAAAATACGCCCGTTTAGGTGGTAAATTTTAGTCCACGTGTCGATATTCGATCATAATGTGACATACACGTAGCCTATTTGACCTTAGGACCGTGACACACAAGAGGGTATCTTGTTGAGTCGCACCAAGCCGGCATCGTATACTAGATAGATAGATGGAAACAGTGATGTTGCGGGCTGAAAGTGGAGTGTGAGCGTGACGCTGGGTGGAGTATGCGTACTTCCCCGGTTGCGGGCCGAAGTGCAAATCCGGGGAAAGAGCGGAGATCCTTGGCCAAGGGGCTAGCGTTTGTTCAAATCCACGCCAGGCTCGATTCTCTACATAGGCCTAATCAGTGGAATTTGACGAATATGGGCACGTAACCACCATGCAGGAGAAGATTCTCGTAGAGATGATTTAGTTTCGGTAGTCTAAAGGACCAATCAAGTGACTGTCCTCCGTACAGTTCTTCTGGATGCAAAGGCGCTAGACTTGATGCAGTATTAGCCCTGCCCACTTAGATAGGCTTCTAGCTTACGATATAAATTTAATTGAGAGAGCGGGGATATCTGTCATCTTGACGCGTCACCCATTTCCACCAGCTCCCACGGGGTCGAGCCTGTTTCGGAAAAACGTGCGCGCTAACTTGGTGGAGAAGTTATGACCATGGCTGCGGGACAATCCAAAAGTCTATATTACTATGAGTGGAGAGGTTGAGATTGCCACTTCTTTCCACCTGAAAGGATACAGGATGAACATGCGAATAATCCTCTTGGCGTACTGTTTCCGTGTGAAGGAACAACCCATTAGCCGCGTATTAGGGGACCAAACCCGTCCCTTCGGACATGAAATTTTCCAGCCAGGAGACTTTGGGCATCACTCATACCAATTTGAAATAGCAATCTGATGCTCTAGGTGATTCGCGTTGTACCAGAAATCATACCCCGTTGCCGAGTGAATTACTGGTGAGTGTGGCAGGCATCGCCGTGACGTAGTGCGTCTGCTAAATGTCGTACCAGTGTTTTTCGCGGGGTTTAGGTCTTCGTATGATCTTACGCTTCCCTTTTAGGGCAAGGCGAAGTTGGGGGTTGGCGAGGTGCTTTACTTTGTCAGAATCGGAATTGCATCCGCATATCCCTTGAAATAATTATTGGGCGGGCATAGGTCGGATCGATCGTGAAGTCCGGGGTATAAGTGGCCGTTTAATAGTTTGACATTCATGGGAGATGTATTTCTGTCTCGACTAACTGCTGGACCTCCATCTGCAAATCGTTCCTTACTTGTTATCCACTACCTTGTCCTAAAAACATCCATCAAGTGAAACGTTGCAGTATTGGCAATGCCTTGGGGAATTATCGATGTTGAGGTGGAAACCCATCTCCCCGGAACCGCTGTCCTTGTCGATAGCATTGGCAGTGGAGATATTTCCCACCTTAAGCATAGGGTTGTCAAGGTACCTTCCTCGCTTTCTGAGCCAGCGATGCATCATATCAAACAAGTAGTAAACAAGAACAGGGCGAAAATCTAGTTCTCATTCCACAGCCTTCAGACGATCCCAATGATCCCTTGGTAAGTAACAGGTTTCGAATGTACGAAGTTGCAGAAAACCCCTTGACACAGAGACAGAATTGGCCGCAATGGAAGAAAGAGACCGTCTTCGCTGTCGTCTTCATCAACACCATCATTATGGCAGCCGTTCCTGCGCCTCTTCTTGCCTCCTCGCTCACTGTACTGGCGCAAGTCTTCCAACGACCTCTAACGCAAATCACTCAACTATCGGGATATCAGGTTCTGATTACGGCTGTCTTGGGGTAGGGCTTTGATGCCGGCTAATCATACCGTCCGACGCTGACTGAATCTCCAAGACCAGTAGTTTCCGCACTTGCCCACAAGTTTGGCAAGCGCCCGCAGTTTCTTTTCGCGTCTACGATGGGGATTATCGGTGCCATTGTCTGCATTGTGTGTGGTGACAGCTATAATGGCTTACTTGCCGGACGTTTGATTCAAGGTCTTGGGACCACAGCATATGAAAGCCTTTCATTGTCTGTCCTGGGTGACATGTTCGTCTGTCCGGAAATTTACCTCGACCTGCTCTAAGCCGCGTATCGCTAATTTATAGAGCATAGATATTTCGTCCATGAGCGTGCCACTCGGGCTGGTCTAGTCGTCCTGACACTGACATGCATGTCTGCTTTCGTGTCTATTGTTAGTGGGCCCATCACGAACAATCTGGGATGGAAGTACATGTTTATCATCAACCTCCCCTTCGTTCTTGTCGGTGCCATCGGAGTATTTTTCTGGCTCCCAGAAACACAGTTCAAATCCGCGATTCCGGAACAACCGACAGTCCAAGAGTTTTCAGAGGCCCACATAAAGGAAATATCATTAGAGCACGTTGAGGCATCAGAGACGACAGAAAGGCAACCTGCATACGTGATGAGACCGTACGTACAAAGCTTGGCATTAACAAGTGGTGTATACCCAGGCTCCTTTTTCAAGTCTCTGGTTGCCCCTTTTGTGACAGCAGTAAACCCGGCGGTTATCTGGGTAACATTCAACTTCTGAAGTTGGCTCGGGCTATACTGATCTTGTGACAGGCAATTCTCGTTGGCGGCATCCCGGTGGTAAGTGTCCTTCACTGTAACCTACGGACTCGTTGAGCTTACGAAAGGATAGGGATTCTTCGGGAGTCTAGCGTACATTCTGGCTCAGATCTGGGGGGCACCTCCTTACAATTATAACGCATCACAAATCGGGTACTTCTATGTCGGAGGTAGGCAGATCCACTCGCGCTAAGTAGAAATGATATTGACCCTCAGTAGCACTCCTCGGCGGTCTTTTTGGAGGGGTCGCTGGCGCCAAGCTTTGCGATGCATCTTCGCATGCCATGGTAAAACGCAATAATGGAGTTTTTGAGGCTGAATTTCGTATCATCATCCAAGCCATGGGTGCAGTACTCGTGGCGATTGGATATTTCGTCTTCATGTGGGCCTTGAGCACTGATCAGGCGGAAGCGTACTACATTGGATCGGCTTGTCATGGCCTCATTTGTGCCGGCGTGACGATTACTTCGACATCTTCATCCCTATACATCATGTGAGTTTGATGAGCTCGCCTTGGGTTCATTAATTTTAACGATGGGTTCCGTGGTTTAGTGACGCGCATCACGGACATGAGACTGAAATTTTCATCCTTCTGATGTGCATTAAGAATTTCATGTTCTACTCGTTCTCGTACTTCATGAACGATTGGGCAACCAAGTCCGGCCCAGCAACAATCTTCGAAGTCTGGGGGATCGCCACCCTGAGCCTCCTATTTACAAATTTCCCAATGTGTGAGTGCTGTCAATTCTGCCCAGCGAAGAAGCGCTTGCTGACATGTGCCACTGCAGATATATTTGGTAAAGTGAACCGCCAGTTCGTATCGAAGGTACAGCTCTTGCAGAATTTTGCAGGAGTCTTTTCCTAAGGAGACGGCTTCATCCTAACAACGAGTGCGGTGCAGGGTGGGAGAAGTGGTTAACGCCGATTCTCCTCTATCCGGCGCTTGAGAAACACAAACCTGGAGGGGGATTGAAGAGAACTCCTTCTCCTTCTAACGTAATAAACACTTTTCCACAAGACGAGCCCAATTCAGAATGAGTTCGCGGTGCAGCTACCTACAACTACCATAGTTTCCTATTGCTTACCCATGAACTGTTTTCCTCGTTTTTTTACATTAATCTTAATCAGTTTGCATGAATGACACGAAGGAACCAGCGTGCGCTCATAAGGGCATGGGTGATACGTTGAAGTAGAAAAATCTGTGCAGCAGTTCAAGGGGGAATATCATTGGTCATCTCGCTGCTCTATACAATACAAATCAAGCAACACCGAGGCAGAAAAGCCCTGTCTCTATCCATCCCGTTCTCAGCCCTCATCCCAGTCGAACCCCAGCCTGCCGATTCTTACGGGCCTGCTGGCCCATGGCATTATTCATACCAGTATGCTGGCTACTATCGAGCGCAGACATCGCCTCGCGCTTCTTCTCCTCTTCAATCTTCTTCAACCTCTTCTCCGTCTTCATCTTGCCGCTACCCTTGCCGTGGAACTGGTGACTGAGATGCTTGAACGCTTCCTTCTGGTTCATAGAGCGTCCGTATTCATCCGTATACTTGAGCTGCACATCGGGCTTATACTCGCGGCTGAAGATCTCCGCCATCTGTCGGGCTTCTTGCTGATCACGCTGTTTGTTCTCCCAGCGTGCGTGTTCTTCACGCTCGCGAGCGGACATGCGATCTAACTTGCCGGAGGCACGGTCACGCTCACGTTGTAAGCGGGCGCGGCGCTCGGCCTCGGCTTCGCGGTTGAGCTTCTCCTGCAAGAAGCGCTGGCGATCACGGAGTAGGGCGTTGGAGCTGCTGCTGTCGGTCTCCTTGACTAGACCACGTTGCCGCAGCATTGAGAGCGTAGCACCGAGACCCTGGTCCAATGTAGATTCTTCTTCCAGACCAGTTCTGGTAAGCTCCTGCGCGGCCTGATTGGATTCCTCGCGCTTAAGACGTTCTTTGAGATCTTCTTCATCTTCAATATCGTTGTAGCTCCGCTCCATGTCCACGTCTTGGTGTTCTTCTTCGTCTTCTTGTTTGGCAGCTGCCTCGGCAGCGGGTGTTGCAGTTCGGCGTTCTTCCCGGTCGGGGAGAGTAGGCTTTTGTAGATTAGAGACAAACTCTGAGGTCTCGTCAATCACAAGACCGGGTTCCTCCGCACCGTCCTCCGGCGTGTCCGTCTCCATAGGCGTTTGAGAATCCTCCTCACGAAGTTGGCGAGCAAGGTCCTCGGGGCGCATCTTCTTCCGCTTCTTGAAAGCAGCACGTCGTTGGAGTGCAAGTAAAGCTTGAAGGTCATCATCATCTGCAAAAGAAACATCTTCGTTGATGGGCTTCCGGGCAGCTGCGACTGGTGCTCCGTTCAAAGAATCGATTTCCATAGATGATCCGTTCGTTGATTCGGTAGCAGGTAAAAGGCCCTCGTCGTCTATCGCGGCTCGCTTTGTGGTCTTGTTCTTCTTCTTTTTGGGCTTCTTGATCTTGACTTCACTAATGTCCATATAATCGGATGTCTGGATTTCTGGCTCCAACTCAAGAGTGAGAGCGCTCTTCTTCAAGCCCGCCGAAACCTCTTGTCGCTTGGCCTGCCTTTCCTCCTCGGTCGAGCCCTTTGCATCAAGAGTAAATCTCTTCCGCTTCTTGCCGTCGATTTCTTCGTCGTATTGGGCAAGAATTCCTTGGTTCTCGGCCGTAGGGTCATATACGGGTTTCCGCTTTTTGAGTTCAAGTTTCTCTGTTGTCTTGTCCTTCTCAACAAGGTTGATATCCTCGAGTTCATCACCCTCTTCGTCGTCATCCACGGCCGCATCCTTCAACGTCAGAATGTGATCTTCCCCACCCTCGAAATCGCCGATCGCATGCCCGACCTTGATACCGGCCAGGTCTTCGGCAGTGTACTCGGCGGCCGCAGCACGCTCGCGCTCCTCTAATTCCTCGGCAAGTTTGCGCGCCCGCTCCTTCTCGATCTTCTTGGAGCGTTTCTTGGACTGCATCAGCCATGCCTTGGTATCCAGATCTGCGTCATCGGCTTCTCCGAGGGTGGCGCCCTGTAGCTTCAAATTTCTCTGAGCAATGTCACGCGCCCTCTTAATGGCAGCATTCTTTTCCTCTCGTTTCTTCTTGGCTTCGGCTTCATCCTGAAGTTTCTTCCAATTATCGTAGCCCTGCGCTTGTCGGGTGTCGATCGTACTCGCGGGTTCATCGTCGGAGTCGTCTGCGCTCGCGTCGTCCTTGAATTGCGGACCGGTGGCGTCGTCGGCTACAGCTCCAGGCACGGGGAGTGGTTTGAGTCCCAAAGCGACTCGGATTTTGTTGTTCTGTTCGATGGAAAGAGCGTCCGCCATCTTGACAGAACAGATGTGCGAGCGCGGTAAACACAGGAGGAGAAAGTGAAAGTTGACGATCGGAGCTGTCTCAAACGAAAGGTGCTTGCTTGATCCCGTGAATCCTTGATAACGCCGCCTGAGATATCATCATGTGACCTGGACCTTTCCATGACGCTATGCCAAAAGCAGACTAGTTCCAGAAATTTCTCACGGCAATAAATAGCAGGCCAGCCGCACTTCACTTTCTCTTTTTTTTCTTACAACCATGATCTGTGTCCAGCACTCCCGTTGACGGAGTACCAGTCTGACTGGCATCTCTGTGTTTCGGTTGAGAGCTGGGCAGATCGACGACCTTGGAGCCATTCATCTTCCAACATGTATGGCACCCTTACGGTGTCCTGTCGACAGATCTCAGATTAAGTGTTTGCGCCGGGTGTCCCTTAGGTCTTGAGCTCCCGCCTTGGTGAGCTCGGCTTGAGGCCCTGGATGCGGACGGCGTCATATTCCACCCCTCTTTACCGATTGGCCGTTGGCCCGTGAGGTTAGGGATAAACCATGACCAGCCAACATTTCTTTCCGTAGCCTACGCATTAGTAGATTTGAATTTGTGTAGATGCGCTTAGTGTCGTTCGGCATCCGCCATGCTCTCAAATGGGCATGGTATTGCTGCAAAAATCTTCTCGCATGTATGCTATTGCTATCAGCATAAGCTCTATGCAAATTGCAAACTGCAAAAACTTTCTGGGTCAATGATCTCCATCGGCAACCCGAGAGCTACAGCAAAAGTTCTAGCTCGTCGCCCGAGGAACTGATCTACGGCTGCGAGCAGTATTCATCAAGATCATAATCATCATGTTCTAAATACACAAAGGGTTGTGTGTCATGTCTCATTCGTAGTTTACAACAACTTCAAGTGCCCCGTCACCCCATCGACAACGCTCTTAGGTCCCAAAACACCCAGCACAGTGCGACTGCCACTGGCAATCTGCGTGCGTCCAGCATCCTGAATCACGCGCGCGCAGAGTCCCAGGCTCATCGCCTGCGCCTGAAGCAGCAGCAGCTCATCCTCCGACTTGATCTGCAGCGCGATCTTGGCCTGGCCGCCGTGCTCCCAGCGGCGCAAGATGGGGGAATCGGGTTGGTGGGTGATGAAGTATTTGTAGCAGGCGAGGGTAGCATGGGAAGCTTGCGCGGCGATTTTACCTGTAGAAACGCAAGCGAAAACAGAGTCAGTTGATGTTGCTTGTCTCGCGATGAGGCTTAAAATCTCGTTTTCACTCGTAGAATTCGACGTACCCTTGGTCATGCCCAGATCTGTCCGCACGACCAGCACAAGTTTCACTTCCTCCTCGTTCTCCTTGAAGGTCGCCAATTCTTCACCATTGCCCTCGTCCTCCTCGTCGCTCGCCTCGTCCTCGGAGTCTTCTTCCTCAAATTCCTCGTCGGATGAGTCCTTGTGGACCTTCACATCGTAGCCGTTGGGCCAGCCCTGTTTCTCTCTGAAAAGGCCCAGCGAAGCGCCTTGGCCGATGAAGTATCCTGTGACGCCGGCGACAATGGCCGTGGCAATCACGCAAGCAGCTGTTGTCGGGGACGTGCGATCTAACGGAGCCGCCATTTTTGTGTGTGAGGATGTGAGAGCGTGGGTATTTTCCGGAGAATTGTCGAGGTTGAGGTGGTGTTGCGCCAAGTTCCAGTAATCGGGTGCTCTGCTCCGCGCGCTTGGCCGCCTCCCGCGGCCTCTATCAGCAGAAGCTCCGACTAGAGTGCAATATGTCCATATAGTTGATCTTCATTGACCTGATTTCAGAAACTCTGTAGTCCCTGTTATTGAAAAAAAAAATCTTTCAAGATCTGTAATTGATTTAGATTTGCGATCTTAGTTAAACGTACTACGAACTGTGGTCAACGTTCACCAATGTACCGCGCTCACAGATATACATTGAGTGCCAGCCCCGTCAATATTTCCTGAACCGGGGCACTACCTCCTAGGTATACCTGCTAGATCGAGAAAACTTTACAAATATCATAGACTTCATGCTAATACTGACGTTATCCACAAGTAGCCCGGGCCCATACAACCGACCCTTCCAATTGACGGCGAATCACCTGATATACACGCGATGACTGCGTTGCAATTATCTTTTTACGTGTCTCACACTTCAACTTCGACCGAATTGATTAAATTACCTATGGGAGCCAGAGCCAGAAAGCCACAAACCAAAAGCAAACCGCGGAAACACGGGGACAAGATCACCCAATGCATTGGACCCATCAATAGCCACTATTTACAACCCAAAAGTAAGGAAGCATGGTATAATTGAGAAAGAAAAGTGACACCCTCTAGTTCGCACTTCCGGCGGGAGCAGGACGACGAGGTTGCGTGCCAACGTTACCCATACGGCGGCCCCTAGATTGCGAGAGTTAGCAGAGGTCCAATGCGATTGCGTGGCGCGACGCGACGCGTCGGTGCGACAATAATCAAGAACGTAGCACTTACATGACGGTACGGCTGAAGAAACTGATGGCAATCATGAAGGTCCAGCTGGGGATGGCACCGATCGCCCAGATGGCGTAGCCGAGGGGAACGTTCAGCTGGTACTGGGCGAGCCAGCCGTCGGTGGGGTGCATGGCACCCTCGTAGGCCTCGACCTTCTCGTAGGTCTTCTTGGAGTGAACCTGGTACAGCTCCTCGGGGGTGACGGTGGTGGTGTTCACGTAGACAATGTGGAGAGGAGTGGGGAGACGCTCTTGACCCTCGGGCTGGGCCTGGGGCAGTTCGAAGTAGAAGATGGAGGGGGCACCGGCGGACCAGGTGGCGCAGAGAACGCGCTCTTCCTCACAGTTCAGCAGACCAAGGTTGGGGGAAGTCGGGTCGGCAGAGAAGAGAAGGACGGATTCCTAGTCGCGATGGAGGGTTAGCTTACGTGCTCCGTCGATGCTATGGAGCTCAACGGCGCGGTATTTCTAGAGACGCGCGCGCAATGGGAGACTTCTTACATTGAAGGCCTTCTCGGCGACATCACAGCGACCGAAGCAAGTCTTGTTACCACCGGTCACGAAGATGTACCAGTCCTGAGCGTCCTCGGCAGGAGCCAGGATGGACTGCCAGTTCTGCATGGTCACAGGGGTGACGCGCTTCTCCGAGACCTTCTCGGCCATCTTCTGGATAGGATCGACTGGAACAGCCGTGGGAACAAGGTTCTTAGCCTTGTTGAACCAGCCCTGGACGCGGTCGGCGAGGGGCACCTGCTCCTGTGCCAGAGCCAGGGCAGGGAGGAGAGTGATGAACGAGGTGAAACGCATCTTGATGGCTGTGGGCAGGCGAATTAGCTGGGATGGATAGAGACAAGCCGGAACAAATTATGGGGATAGATGGCCGGAGGTATTGCTTGATGGACTCACCAATTATGTTGACACAGTCGATCAATTGAAAGCAACGGCACCCGAGGGATTAAGGAGGAGAAAGCAGTCGGGTCAGCTTGAGCCTTGACGACAGCTGGCCTGAGCGCCCGGGCCACCCGAGCCAACCACACCAGTCAGACTAACCAACCAACGCCGCGGAAGGGCGGGGAATCTGGCCGATCCACTCAGCGGCCGTCATGTTAGCCTTGTGTATGCTATTGGCACTTGTACAAAGTAGTGCTATGAGAATAGTATTGCATTATGAAGAAGTTAAACCTCACAGTTTATGCCGACATGAAATCTACTTCTGAAAGCTTCACAATTGTATTCCGAGGCATTATAGTGCCCCGAATCTACACGAAGCTGTACCCATTCATAGTTCCCACGATTGTCCCCACCCAAAACTATGAATTATGATATGCAGATTTCTAGAAAACGGCTGGAAAACCTCCGTTATTTTGATATACTGGCAGGCAATACATACAATCACCTTATAGTATGTATCGAGAGGCTACAATATGGTCTCATAAGTGCATCTTTCTACTATCACTGATAGTTTGAAGAGAATACCATCGATGCCTATACCAAGACAATTTCGATCAGCATACGAAGCCTACATAGGCTGCACCTTGTTGACGACTCATGGATAGTAAGAGTAGACAGCGATTGATGCCACAATCCACAAAAACCCGTAGCCTGTCAGCAAGAACATGGTCACCATAACATGCAGAAGGCACCGCCATACTCGAGGTAGGAGTGACCGCCAGGCATCGAACGTTTGCCTCCTTAACCTAGTGAGATATCCGCGGCGATGTCATCGCTGAGTCGTCCAGGATATAAGACTGCTGGAAACGATTCGTTTCGTCCTTTCTCGTCGCTTTTCTCCAATCTTCCCATCAAGAACGACAGTGCTGAACCACCACTGCCACCATCTCAAGCCATCTCAGAAATGGCGTTCATCAATCAGCGCGCTCTCCATCTCGCAGCTATCATCATGCTCGTTGATGTGCTGCTCACCATCACCACCTCTCCCGCCTTTGCCCTCGCATTGCCCGTGGCCACTCGGGCGTGCTTGGAGATTGACCCCTTCGTTTTCGGTAAGTGACAATCAACAGTCAGATAAACGAAGATTGGACAGTATCTGATAATATGATATTATAGGCCACTCTTGCTTTGCTCCGACCCGTCTCCAAGCCCGCCAGGTGAGCCCCTATGGTAAGTGTTGAAAAGATCCTGATACACCAACAGACATTCAAACTAATTTGTTCAGGCGGCTCCGATGATCCGCAGTCAAAAGCGGCACGAAATCACGCCTCGTTAATCGTCATCGTCGTGTTCGCTGTCTTTTTGGCTGTTGTCTTATTCTACCTCGTGTCCAAGAGACTAGGACTGGTGGAGGTATATGGTGCGTGGTGCCGAGGCTGGCGAGACAATCTCCGGCAACTGAATCCCATGAACATTTGGGATAAATGGTGCGCGTTCTGGAAAGGCCGCACCTCCCAACGCCGACGCCGCCGGGTGGGCTTTGAACTGCAGCCCTACCCAGGCCCACCACCAAGCGCACCCTATCAGCGCCTACCCTCTCCTGCCCGTCCTGCCCCCGCCCTGATACGAATTGGACGTTTCCAAGAAGGTTGAAGGGTACCGGGGGCCGGGCAGTGAAGGACGAGAAGAAGAGACGTGGGGAGGAGGAAGGGGGAAGGAGGATACCCGGTTGTTGTGTCGGCGGTCTTTGGAACAAGACCCGGGGTAGTTAGAACTCAGCACAGGCTGAGACCACCTGCGATCAGCGGTGGCTGAATACATTGCTTTTGCTGAGACTTTCAACTGTCACCCAAGGGGATTGGTCTCTCCAGATTGTAGGATAAAATTCCCAGAAACGTGTGAATTGCGCAAGTGTCTCAAGGTAGGTCTAAGATTGCGGGCCATCGGAAAGCTGTTTGCGACGGAAACCCGCGCTTCTCCACTTTACATAGATGTGCCTCTGATCTCTGGGGCGGTCTGGGGAAGCCAAAGGACGCTGGTTTGAGGCTTTCAAATGATCGAATGTTCCTCCATATGAAGCCCGAATTTTTGGGGAGAGGGCCATGTATTTGCAAGTTCTGCCATCGAGAACCAATTTCGTCCAGCAGGCTTTCGTACGGAAGGGCGGGACAGGATAACGTATTAACGATCTTTAGACCCAGGCTTATGTCTCCTCCCTCGACGACTCCAGTCACTCGCCTGAACTTGAGGACTGAACGTAGTCGATTTTGACTACCTATTAGGCAATAATTGTGATAACCTCAAAAGTGGAACTGCGGAGGAGATTCAAATGGGGGTCTGCGAACGAGGTATATAATGCAGAATGTTGTTACATGCTTCCAATCCTATTCGGAGGCGATGGGAGGAGATGGGAGAAGACGACGCCGAGTCTTTATGTTGTTAAGTTTACATCGTTCTGATTCTCAAACCGGGCCTCTATACCAGCTAACCAAGAGCTCTAAATATGCTTCAAGTCATTGGTAAGGGTAGGGCTCAAGATCTTTCTACCTTTTTGGGATCAATGTTGACACCAATAGAAAATCCATCTCTTCCACATGAGACATACCGGAGGCTACGAGTTCATAGATACAGTGGGAGTTGTGAGTGGCTCATCACACGAGATGATATGGTACTCTATGCCTCTCTATGACGGTAAAGTCCTCTGCCGATACATCAATCTGCTCCCTTGAAAACATCCCAGCTTCTGGTTCAGGCATTATTGGTATGATGATTACAATATCCGGGCGATTGCTGCTCAATCTCCTGGCTTTGTTGACTTTTAGACGGCCACAGTTTAATCAAACTAGCCCGCTTACTTAAATTCATTCTTTGAATCAAGAAACCGATCAATGGGGCACTGATGTTGACTCGACACCCACAACTATGCCTGCCATCACGAAGATGAAGATTAACGCGAGGCTCTTTACCCAGGTTTTGTTTCCCACCGGGATGTCTGGCTGTATGTACATCAGATATAGAACTTTAATTTGTATAAATGGCTCTTCCTCGTTTAGTTTCCTAATAAAAAAATTGGTCGCGCGGAATATAGTGGCGAGTACACTGGCTTGGGGCCGTCCGGTCCCAGTCCAATGTTCTGGTTGAAACTACGGAGAAAAATAGCTAAAACGATATCACTAATACATTGATTCATACATTTTCCCAGTGTTTAAATTGCCACGAGGCTTGAAAATGACTGGCTTCGTGTTTTTGTTCTCGGTGAGATTTGCGCTGTAGAAGTGCTCTGCTTGCCAACAGTAAGTGGCATGGTCCAAAACCAAGGGCATCATATATGAATGGAACCAATGGCTGATCTCATCATCCGCAGTAACAGACTTCAGTCGCTGTTTCGAAAGGCAAGGGGAAGACAAGGGGAATGTTGAGAAATGATGAAGTAGAGTCCGTGGCCGAAGTACCGCACTAAGGCTAAGTGGACGGGGAGCCCTGTACCCCACAATTTGTAGTCGAAATGCACTGGTAGGGCGGATTGGCCGCGACAGACGCCGGGTGAGTGAATAAGGGTGTCCTATCGATTTACTCACGGCTAGGGGGCTTTTACTCTTTCCTAATTCCCAGTGCTGTAGATGCGTATTTAAAGCATACAAGCTGGAGCATCTGAAAGCAGGATGGTGCTTTCCATGGAAATTAAATTGGGACCTGATTTTCCGAGATCTTTTTCTTGCGCAATATATATGCCAAGTCAAAAAGCTCGACCAATTGAATCAAGTATGTAACCCGGCGCCGAGAGTTGGCAACTTTCCGTGCATATACTCGGTAGTTGGAAATATGACGAAGGTTAAAAGTCCAGCGGGGCAGGAATTGCTATGACGACAACGACCATCTGGTCCAGCAAAGGCTCAAGTCGGCGGCATCTTATCGATAGGCAGAAATGACTAGGAATTAATTGAGTGATGGGTATTAAAAAGATTATCAATCGGGCGAGTCTAGAGTGTGTCAAGTCCTTCCCCCGGTGAGGTCCGCTGCTGAGGCATCCGCATCCTGCCCTCCCGATGTCGGGTCCGGCCTCAAATGATGAGAAGTACCAGCATGACATCCTGCTATCAATTATCCCTTGACTTTCGGGAACAGTTGGATGTAAATGAAAAAGCACAATCCCACGCCCTATGCACTATGAAAATGCAGAATCACATTGAGTAGCAACCAAAAAGGTAATGATCGGATTGAGTCAGTCATCTTCGAGCGCCTTTGAGTACTTCGGGCGAGGGCGGCCAGTGAGCGACTCCGGCGACGTCCCCACCCCCAGCGAAAGGCGAAATTTTTCGTTTTTTTTTTGCCGCCGAGCGAGGGAGCGACGATTACTACGCAGAAAGGAAGCACACCGCCCACTCCACTCTTTATGACTCTTACTCCCTCTTCCTTCCAGAGTTTCAAGACTTAAATATCATCTCTGACCGTAGACTTCGTTGTGTCGGTCCATTTGTCTTTGTCTTTTGCATTTGAACAGTCCCGAG
>CDHK01000009.1:0-387267 GCA_001048715.1 Penicillium brasilianum | reverse complement strand
CCCCCCCCCACCACCTTCAGCCTACCCCTCCACCACTTATCACCAATTCCCCCACTATCTACGCACACAATGTGTCCCGGTGCCGACTCGGAGCCCAATGGGCAAGTTAACGGCGCCAACGGTGCCAATGGCGGTACGATTCCATCCCGGAGATGTTATATACGTCGCTTGCTAACTTTTGATCATTCCATAGCTGACCATGAAGGCTTCACTGGTATCGAGACCCGCCAAAACCCTCACCCCTCCGCTTCCCGCAACCCTTACGGCCACAACGTCGGTGTGACCGACTTCCTGAGCAATGTCTCCCGTTTCAAGATCATCGAGAGTACTCTGCGTGAGGGCGAGCAGTTCGCCAACGCTTTCTTCGATACCGAGAAGAAGATTGAGATTGCCAAGGCCCTCGACGACTTTGGTGTTGACTACGTGAGTCATCAATAAAGGATCACGGCCGAAACCAGCATTTTGCAATGTAAAACTAATCAAGGTCATGACAATAGATTGAGCTTACCAGCCCTTGTGCTTCCGAGCAGTCTCGTGCCGACTGCGAGGCTATCTGCAAGCTTGGTCTGAAGGCCAAGGTACGTCTCCAACGCCAATGTGGCGAATATCGCGTGGAATTGCTCGACTAGGCGGCTTCTAACAGTCTCATAGATTCTTACTCACATTCGCTGCCACATGGATGATGCCCGTGTTGCTGTCGAGACCGGTGTCGACGGAGTGTGAGTCACCCCGCGTCTACTTTTCTTTTTGTGGCTTTCCCCAAAAATTTCCGATTTGGTCCTAACTCTTGTGCTACAGCGATGTCGTCATTGGTACCTCGTCCTACCTCCGTGAGCACTCCCACGGCAAGGACATGACCTACATCAAGAACACCGCCATTGAAGTTATCGAGTTCGTCAAGTCCAAGGGCATTGAGATCCGTTTCTCCAGCGAGGATTCTTTCCGATCTGACCTGGTCGACCTGCTCTCCATCTACTCTGCTGTCGACAAGGTCGGTGTCCAGCGTGTCGGTATCGCCGATACTGTCGGCTGCGCTTCTCCCCGTCAGGTCTACGAGCTCGTCCGTGTGCTCCGTGGTGTTGTCGGCTGTGATATCGAGACCCACTTCCACAACGACACTGGCTGTGCCATTGCTAACGCCTACTGTGCCCTCGAGGCCGGTGCCACTCACATCGATACCTCCGTCCTCGGCATCGGTGAGCGCAACGGTATCACCCCCCTTGGTGGTCTGATGGCCCGCATGATGGTCGCCGACCCCGAATACGTCAAGGGCAAGTATAAGCTGGAGAAGCTCAAGGACATTGAGGACCTCGTCGCCGAGGCTGTCCAGGTCAACATTCCCTTCAACAACTACATCACCGGTTTCTGTGCCTTCACCCACAAGGCTGGTATTCACGCCAAGGCCATCCTCAACAACCCCAGCACCTACGAGATCATCAACCCTGCCGACTTCGGTATGACTCGTTACGTCCACTTCGCCTCGCGTCTGACTGGCTGGAACGCGATCAAGTCGCGTTGCCAACAGCTCAAGATCGACCTGACCGATGCCCAGGCCAAGGAGTGCACTGCTAAGATCAAGGCTCTGGCTGACATTCGCCCCATTGCCGTCGATGACGCCGATTCCATTATCCGCGCCTATGCCCGCAACCTCAAGCTGGGTGAGGACAAGCCTTTGATGGATCTGACTGCCGAGGAGCAGGCCCAATTTGCGGCCAAGGAGAAGGAGATTGCTCTCGAGGCTGAGAAGAACGGAATCGCTGTCTAAGCGGCGCCTATTATCTCTGTTCAATAAGCGTGCGTTCTTTTGTTCGCTCAAAATATCTACGCGTCTCGACTTGCGGCATACCCCGCTAGGCAGACTCGACCAGAGGAATCTCTGATGATGTGATGTGATTTATGCGTTTGGGACTTTTCCTTATTTTTTCCTTTGTTCTGTGTGGTTTTGGAAAAGTCTTTTTTCTCTTTTTTTTCCGATCTGGAATTCGTTCAAAGAAAAAGAACGACTGGACTAGTGGTGTTTGGAGAGTCCTGTACCAATGTATATAAGCGCCAGGCCTGATATGGCTGTAGCAATTCCAACAAACTTGATCTAAAAACAGAATTTATCCCAAAGCCTCGTATTGTAATAGGTATCGAACACGCCGTCTCGAGACTTGATAGTGTTAACCGACATATTATATTGGCCCATACGCAGAACATCATTGCCTCCCTAAGGTATCCATTCTTCATGTGGCAATTTTGTAGGTGCAGGCTTCTCCCAACCTCGGCACGGGCGCTAGACTGGGTCCGGCCAACGGGGTCCCGCGGACGCCGGTGCTTAACGTCCATCTCTCCGCCAAGTTTCCCGGAACTCGTCAGCATCATTACCTCCTAGAGACATATCACTAGGGCCATCATGAGTTCCTCGGCGCTCCCTGTCGCCCTGAAGAACAAGCTGGTGGGCTACGGCCGGGCCTCCAGCGCCCATCTATCGGCCGTGAATTTGGATCTGTAAGACTGGCTGGCCTAGGCGCTCATCCATCAATGGGACCTGGGACCTGGGACCTGCCCACTCCCCACGAGCCCCAAAAGCGACGATCGCCCGCTGACTACCTTACTTCACTATCGATTATAGGATCCGTAATATCGTATTTATCCTCTTCCTGTTCCGGTACACTCGCAAGACCTTCTACTCCCTCCGAGGATACGGCTTGTTTGGCAGCATCCGCAATGTCTACATCGCCGCCCGTCTGTTCTGTTACTCCCTCTTCCTGCGCGCCCCCGGTGTGCGCGGCCAGGTCGATAAGCAAGTCTCGACGGCGATCGAAAAACTCGAGACCAAGCTCGTGCAAAATGGGCCTGACATCAATCGGTATCTCACCCTGCCCGCGGAGGGTTGGTCTGCTGATAAGGTTCGCGAGGAGCTAAATAAGCTCGCTGGCTTGGAGCATACTCGCTGGGAGGATGGTCGCGTCAGTGGTGCGGTTTATCACGGCGGAGATGATTTGTTGAAATTGCAGGCGGAGGCCTTTGGACAGTTTGGTGTCGCGAACCCGATTCATCCAGATGTTTTCCCTGGTGTTCGGAAGATGGAGGCTGAGGTGGTTGCTATGGTATGAGGTTTATAATGAGCTACTTTTATGGACTTAACCGCTGACAACGACTGCAGGTTCTGAACATGTTCAATGCTCCTACGGATGGTGCTGGTGTTACTACCAGCGGTGGTACCGAGTCCATCATTATGGCTTGCTTGGGCGCCCGCCAAAAGGCATTCTTGGAGCGCGGAGTGACGGAGCCTGAGATGTAAGCTTGAATACGCTGTCAATTTCCAAAACTTGTATTTGCTAACAAGTCATAGGATTATCCCTGATACCGCTCACGCGGCCTTCATCAAGGCTTGCAACTACTTCAAGATCAAGCTGCACCGCGTACCTTGCCCCGAGCCCGAGTTCAAGGTCGATGTCAATGCCGTTCGTCGTCTGATTAACCCGAACACTGTCCTGCTCGTGGGCTCGGCACCCAACTTCCCCCACGGTATCGTTGATGACATTCCCGCCCTGTCGCGCCTTGCCACAAAGTATAAGATTCCTCTTCACGTGGATTGCTGTCTGGGATCTTTCGTCATTGCCCACCTGAAGAAGGCCGGCTTCCCCTCACCGTACGAAGAGGAGGGTGGCTTCGATTTCCGCCAGCCCGGTGTTACCAGTATTAGTGTGGACACCCACAAGTACGGATTCGCCCCTAAAGGCAACTCAGTCCTGTTGTACCGCAACAAGGCTTACCGCAGCAACCAATACTTCATTTACCCCGACTGGTCTGGCGGTGTTTATGCCTCTCCCTCTATTGCCGGTTCGCGCCCCGGTGCCCTGATCGCCGGCTGCTGGGCTAGCTTGATGAACGTGGGTGAAGCTGGTTACATCAACAGCTGTACCGAGATTATCAACGCTGCTCGCAAATTCGACTCTGCCGTCCGCGGACACCCCTTGATCTCTCTCCATATGGAGGTCGTGGGTAACCCGATGGTCAGCGTTGTCGCGTTCCGCAGCAAGAACGGTGCTATTGATACCTACGATATTGCTGATGACCTGTCTGCCAAGGGCTGGCACCTCAATGCCCTCCAGTCACCACCAGCTCTGCATTGCGCCTTTACTCTTCCCACCTCCAAGGCCGTCGACCAGCTCATCAGCGATGTGGTCGAATGCATTGAGAAGGAGCTCGAGAAGGCCGAGGAGCGCCGCCGTCAAGGAAAGGCATACATCCTGGAACGCGGTGAAACCTCCGCTCTGTATGGTGTTGCCGGCAGCATCCCGGATAAGAGCATCGTCAGCCGTCTGGCCGAGGGCTTCCTCGATACCCTGTACAAAGCCTAAGTCTCCCTGCCAGAACAGAAGACCTTCGCCTGATGAACATCACACCCCAAGCGACTGCCCTTCCCTAGCTTTTCCCATTCCCCACTAGCTGGCCTCGCCTTGCACAGGTTACAGCGGCGTTTGCGGCGTGTTTGCCCTTGTCTTTACATTCTTGTCCACCCACTGGTAGAATTGGTCCAGCGTCGTCTATCATTACCCTCCTTACAATTCAAATTGCACATATTTGCCTCGGCCAACTCTTTCGAAAAAGTAAATTTGTAATGGCGCCCCATAGAATACAGTCGACGAATGCGAGAATGACCCGTCGGAACATAGGTGGACGTAGATATAGAGTAATGACATAAAAGAAGCCCGCTCCATGCAAAAAAAAAGAGTAATCATACAGAACACAGAACAGAAAACAAGGGTCAAGAGTAAACAGCCCTTACGGCAGAACCCGGTATCAAAGACCACACCCAACCACAACAAGGAAGAGCATTATGCAAACGGACAAACCGAGAAAGCGAAAAGAAAAGAAGAAAGAAGACAATCGATCAATTTCGATCTTTTACTGCCCACTCAACTCAGCTCGCTCAGCAAAACCACTCTTCTCAACATAATAACCCGGATCGGGTTTCCGCTCCAAGCGAACCTCCTGCATTGTAAGAGCACGATCCACCTCTTCGACGGAGACAAGCTCTTTGACCTTCATGATTTGACCGGCAACGGACGGAGAGACGCGGTGGAAGACGATGCCCATACGCTTCTTCAGGCCCAGGGCTTTGAGGACATCTGTTGAGCGGCGGGGGAGACCGATTGCGGAGCGGAGGAGTTGGACACGGAAGTAGCTCATTTTGAAGGATTTGAGGAGGATTGGAGATTGTGGTTGGCTTTTGGCGGCGTTTGGATGTGACCGTTGCGGAGCTTGGTTGTAGAGATTGAGATTAAGTCCTTTGGTCCGGGGGATGTTGGAGAGAGCACAAGTGGTGTATGTGGGGCAATGGCAATTCCAGATAGGAATTGATTGTGATTGAGACTTTCACAGAGGAAGATTGACGGGATCCCTGTGTTGAAGACTGACCAAGTCTAAATGAGTCCGCCCGACGGAGTATGCGCGATGGCATCGCAAAATCAGGAGCGGTGTGTCACGTGGATCCACATTCTGCCAGCATCATCAACGGGGCGACAGCTCCGCAGCTCAGGAACGCGGGTGGACCCCTTCGATTGCAGCTCACGCCGATGCAGTGTGGTGCCTGGCCATGACCATTCACTTGGCTTGAAGAGTTGTCATATTCTCACGATTATCTCCGGACTTCTCGTCTTACTCCCGCACGCCGAGCCCCTCCTTAGCACCCCCACAGTCGAGCTAGCTTGCCGCCTTACTCCCGAGTCTCGACGTTAAACAACGACGGCCGTCTCTTGGCCGATAAGGCACAGTCGACATGGCGCAAAATGCAAGCGCCGATGGCACGGTATCAATGCCGAAATTGGAGGACATCCTGCGCCATCCGGAAGACCTTGACAAGATTAGTGGCCTGAAAGCCGAGTATCAGCGCAAGAAAGCCGCCGTTGACTCGCGACTCCGTGAGGGCCTTCGTGAGCAGCTCGAGGCTGTGCAGCGGAGTATCGGAATATTGACCGAGGGTCAACGACAAGTTTCCAAGACCCGCGATGAACTACAAGCAATCGATAAGCTATGCGCCGAATCACAGGAAAGCGTGGAGGACTTTGCTCAGATCGACAACTTGGCCCGGATTCAACGGAATTTTGATGCTACGTTAATGATGAAGAAGGGGTTGGAGAACTTTGGTGCGGATCTCCAAGAGGTAGAGGAATTGCTGAAGGAAGATGACGATGATCTGGAGAATCAGCCGAATCTGTTAAAGGCTCATATGCAGATCTCCCGTCTACGTGATTTCCGCGACGAGGCGATGGACCAGATTCAGAAGTCGCAAGATTCAAGCAGTGAGGAGACCCTGACGGAATATTTCGAGGGACTAGATTCGGCTATTGACTGGTTCGACGACCATCTCGGTACCGCTTGCATGAACCTGATTCCATTGGTCCAGGAAGACAACAGGAGCATGGTGGTTCGATTGGCGGTGGTCGTCATGAACGAGGAGAAGAATGATGATACCGTCAAGGCATTGCAGGAAGCGCAAAAGGACCACAAGGACCTAGCAAGCCGCTTCAAATCTATGAACATTGGGCCCAAGACCGTTCGAGGCTACAAAGAGAAATTTCTCAAAGCAATCGAATTCTATGCGCAGAACCAGTTCAACGCCACCAAGGACGAGTTCCTCGAAAATCCAGATCACTTGGAGAAGAGCTTTCGATGGTACTTCAACGATCTCTTTACAGTCCAACAGGGTATGCAACCCCTCATGCCGAAAAAGTGGAAAATCTACAAAACATACACCGATATCTATCACCGCCTAATGCACGATTTCCTCATTGAGTCCATCGACGATCCCGAAATCCCCGCGGACAACCTGCTCCAGATTATCCACTGGAGCGACAAGTACTACAAGAAGATGAAGAAGCTGGGCTGGAACCCCGCCGAACTCCAACCCAATATCCTGGACGATCGTGAACCAGAGCTGGTGCGGCAGTGGCAGAGTGTGATTATCAATGCTGTCGAGGAATGGATGGATCGCATCTTCGACACGGACAAGAAGGCTCTCGTGGAGCGACAAGCGGATGCCCTGGACACGAATGCCGATGGTTACTTCCGGACCAAGATGCAGGCAGACATGTGGCGTATGCTTCATGAACAAATCATGGCAGCTGGACAATCTGAAAGAGCTGACGTCGTTGAGGGTGTCATCGATGCTATGTTCCGGGCTCTGAAGAGCCGACAGAGTGCCTGGCAGGCACTCCTCGATGACGAGTGCAACAAGGCCAAGGCACCCAACGGCGATAACGAGGGAGTGCAGTTGCTGCAAGACTGGTTGGTCGGTGTGGCCAATGACCAGATTGCTTGCATCGACGACAACGAGGAGACCGGTCAGATGGGCTACTTGACCCGATTCAAGGCCGACATCGAGCCCGTCGTGACGGCGAAATACATGGCGACCCGGGCCGCATCCGAGCTGGACGCTCTAAGAGACGGATATGTCGATCTGAGCACGCACTGTCTGGCACTATTTGTGGACCTTATTTTCACGGTCGACCTCAGCTCAGTCCTCACAGATCTCTTCACGCCTCGCTGGTACGGCGAGTTTGCCATCAAGCGCATTACCACCACATTCGAGGATTACATGGCCGACTACAGCCCAGTTCTACATCCCTCTCTCGTCGATATTCTAGTCGAAGAACTCTCAGACGAACTGTTGGTACGATATCTCTCATCAGTCCGCAACAAGGGCGTCAAGTTCCGCCGTCAAGTGGATCCCTTTACGGACAAATTCAAAGACGACGTCCTCACCGTCTTTGATTTCTTCCAAAAATACCCGGACTCCTTCCAGTCTACTATCAAGCAGAAGTGGCGCTTGGTTGACTGGCTTGTCCGCTTGCTTGAAGCCGAGAAGGGTCAGGCTCTTGTGAACGTCTTTGAATCGTTCAAGAACGAATACTGGGATCTACAGCTGTCTTGGGTCGAAGCTGTCCTTCGAACTCGAGATGACTTTGAGCGCAGTATGATTAGCTCTATTAAAGCTAAGGCGGCTGAGTTATCCGTTGAGCGAGGCACGGAAACTATTATGAGCCGTGTGAGGTGATCGACTTGGGCTTGATTATCTGGTATAGCTTGGCTACTATAAGGTTTGCCCACCTTGTATAACCAATGATCTCCATCGCGAGATTTTACATCGCCAGTGACACGCCACCAGCATAAGAGGGCTGCTCACAATAAGACCTTTCGCACATCCTTATCTCGCTTCTGGAAGAGGTGGCTGTAGCGATGCCGTTGGACATCCGAGAACATTTGGTCTTGCATCGTGGTATTTGAGAAACTCACGTTGCGAAAATGGTTCGAATACTGGAGTTGAGCGAGCTAGTCGCTCGACCTGCATCAGCACACGATTGCTCTTTGGAAATTTAGAGTCCAAGCTGGCTTGGAATAGATTACCCCTTTGTTGCCCCCTCTTATGACCGACCTAGCAAGCAATTACTGTCATGATCTTGAAATGAAATTAACATCTCTTTCAAGACAAGCGTGTTATGTAGACTTTCTGAACCTGAACCATCCGTAAGACATTCAGATAAGATATCCACCTCCATCTAAACTCTCATCGCCATATCTCCCTGAAGAAGGCGAACGCGATCGCGGGCGGGAATCAAAACTCCGCTCAGCGATCACAGTGTATTCCTCGCCCAGACGTGCATTCAACCCCTGGTCCCCAGGACCACCGGCCTCGAGCTTTTTAGCGCCCATTTCGCAAATGCTGACCGAGTTGATGGGGATATCCTTCGCCCAGACAAAAGGATACCTGCAATGAGAAGACGCAGAGCTCTCAGGATCGGACTGGACCTCATCACCCTTCGAACCTCCAGAGTCGGGAAGTGAGGAGCTCTCCGTTGAAGACCTGGGTGGACAACCAGTGTCAACGCGTGCTACCCTTTGCGTCTCATCAACATAGTAATTCCGGTATCTAGCCAGAAGCCCACGTGCATCAATCTCAAACCTCTTCGGGCCATTCCTCCCATTCTTGCCATTATTCCCAGGCCCGAAGTTCCGTCGACCGCGGACGTAGATAGTATTCACGAGCGTGGCATGTAAAAGAAGAGGCCGTGGCTTCGGCTTGCGAGCAAGAGCAGCAGCATAAGGGTCTAGTATCTCCGGAGCACTGACGCTCTCAACTTGAGGGGGAAGTGGTGTTAGCTCTTCAAGAAGAGGGTTATCATCGCAGTTTAGGTCCTTGCATTGAGAAGCTTGCACTTCCTCCACGGCCTTCGGGTCCTTTTTCTCTGCAGGTAGTCCGTTTTTGGACTCGCTGAGAGTGAATCCTGCTTCTAGGAACTTATCTCGTAGCATCACACAGAATGGGTATAACCGGCCCGTTGGGTCACTTGGAGAAGCATGCAAAACCGTTGCAGCTTTGGCCCGTGGTAAAGCATGCAAAGACTCCAAGGAAACGGACAGTGGCGGAGGGGTCTTTTCCAATTCTAATGGCAAGTTAGATGATAAAGAAGTTGTTTCTGCATTATTTGGCGCTGTATTTGATGAGGTCCGCCTCGAGACGCGCTTTTGACGTAATTCAAAGGCTACTCGCTCCGCTTCCCTCAGCAAGCTCGCCAGGTCGAGGGTTTGAAAGAAAGCCAGTGCCTCTGCAAGGCGCTCCTTTGTTGGGAGGCTCATGACCCCGAGGGTCAGATGGATTGTTCCAACGGGTCGCACTGCACCTTGCGGGATAACTGCGTGTGAGGCATCTCCCTCCGATGTCTGGGGCTGGCGTTTTGATAAGTCTGCAACTGGAACTGGCGGATAGGCTGCTGCAAAGGCGGCAATTGACGCCTCCAGCTGTGGAAGTGATACAGAGTTGACCAAAGGTAGACAGAGAAAATGTGTGAGTGCTGGTTGTCTTTCCCGTCGTTGGCCTCGAGGCCTTTGCGACTGATTGGGTGTGTTCTGTTTGCTACTGGACATGGTAGATTTTGGGCCAGTAGAATAGCGTTTCTCTTTTCCAAGAACGAAAGATGTTCTGAAAGACCTCCAGATAAACTGGAAACGCATGCGGAAGGATCTAATTAGGTGTTCGAGTAATGGATAAGTAGATATTTGGTTTGGAATTGATGGCCCCAAAAGAATAGCTGGTCACGTTAATTCAAGGTGACGCACGGACCACCACATCTCCATCTTCGTTGACAGCAGCTGAATTACATCTAGTCATGTGGATGAAACGAAGCACTTTGTGTTTTCAATTGAATGCTTCGACTGCCTAAAAATATATGATTTTTCTCGATTCTCTTTGTATACTGGACGGGGATCTGTTGAAAAAGACTTGAGCGTCACCAGAAACCCATCGATGAATCCATGAGTCTCGTCCTCGAAATGACGATGAACGGTATCAAGACATTGAATGCATCCAGGCCGAGTGCATAGTCCGCCATGATGTACTCCACAAGATGGAAGGAGAAGACATCCAGATAAGGCACAGAAAGTCAAAGAGGAAAGGAATGGGAGAGGTAAAGCGGAGGAGTGGTGGTGGCAAGTGGTAAATTAGGATCACATTTGGAAAATCTAACAGAGTAAAGCAGACAATAGGGTCTGCTCGCAGCATTCGCTGGAGTGCAGGGAAGCTGGTAAGGACCAACCAATAGTCCGATCGAGGAAATTGGGCTAATCTGGCGGAAACTGCAGGCACCGGGGTCTGCTGTCAGCATTCGGCTGGCGTGAAGAGAAGCTGGGAGGAATCACCACGGAGGGATCATCACTCACCTAAGAAGCCGCAGACACACACACCGGGGTATTCTCTCGGCGTTCGCCGGCATATAGAGAAGCTGGTAAGGATCACATGGGGATCACTGACCCGGAAAAAGTTCGTCGATTGGACACTCGAGGCATAGAACAATCTGGCGGAAACTGCAGACCAGGGTCTGCTCTCAGCATTCGGCCTGGCGTAAAGGGGAGCTGGGAGGACTCAAACCACGAGGGTATCGTCAACTCACTTAGAAGAGGATGGTCGATAGTCTATGGACATTCGATAGGATAGGAATAACCTAAGTAGCTGCAGACACCCCGCCCGTCTGCTCTCAGCATTCGGCCTGGCGTAAAGGGAAGCTGGGAGGACTCAAAACCACGAGGGTATCGTCAACTCACCAGAAAAAGAAAGTCTGACATCAAATTCCAGGAACAATCTCCTGCAGCCGCTGCGTCAGTAGCTGGTGAGGAAACCAACTTTCAGAGGGTGGCCATCTCACCTTTGACCAGAGAAGACTTCAGTTCTCAGTCCGGAAATGTGACAAAAAGTCAGGGTGCTCCACAACCTGCATAGAAAGAAGATGTCAGTTTATGGTGGGGAATTTTGGAAGGAATGAACAAGCCATATATAAAGGTCAGACAAGAAGGTAGATGGTCGGTGGATAGCAGAGGGAGATGGAACATGGAAAGGGGGCGATGGAAGATGGGAGGGTGGGGGTGGGAGGAGCTGGGCGATATCAAGAGGACGAGATAGACACACCAACAAGTGAAAAGATGTCAACAAGGAATAATCAAAATCGCCATCCACAGCAAAATGAACATGGCCATATGAGATTAAAGAAGAAGACAGTCCTGTCAGAAGAGATCAGGGCCATGTTGAATAACAAATGAGGTTAGGAGGAGAAAAGAAATGAGGAAGAGCAGGACGACGAGGAGGAAGATGAGAATACTGAAGAGGACGAGGAGGAACATGATGGTGGGAGGAGAGCTGAAGAAAGGAGGAGAGTTGTAGAAAAGAGAAAAGGCCGGGTGGGCAGAAGGTATTTAAGCCACAGTCCAGAAAGGGAACAGGACGAGGCATCATGGCTTCCCAATTAGGAAAAGTTGCACTTTGGTGCCTACGCTACTTTGCCAAATCGGTGCCTACATACAAACAAATGACGTTAATGACAAACGATGCCTATGCTCAGCCAAACCGGAGAAAGAGAAAGAATCGACCAGGCTGGAGAGAGTGATTTGAACGGTTTCCGGGTGTCTTTGTGATTCTTGTATCTACGGTGTTCAACACGCCTCGAAATTGTTGTGGCTCAGTCGATGGGAGCCGGGGATTACCACTATAACCCTTAGTCTTTACAGTTGTAGTAGGCATTTGTCCCACCTAGGAGAGTGTTTTTGGAAGAGTATTTGGACGTCAACAGCGTCGCACTCGGGCTCAAGCTCAAATCAAGAGGAATGATAATTACATGCTGGAAGATCAAGCAATAAGCTTGGCACTGGCTAGTTACAGGGTCGAGGGAGTGTAACAGCATCAAATTCGCGATTTGTCTACGTTGAAAACGTGTTCAGGGTGCACTGACTTACCCTTACAGACTCGACACACTACGGCGAAAACAAAAATAGGCCAAAAGAGTGATGGATATAAGTTCCATATAGCACCAAGGGTATCTGACAACTTCAACAACGAGCTCGGACGCGCCGTCACGTAGATCCAACGACCTGACAAGCACTCGATCAGGCCGAGAAAAAGACCTACACAGCATCTTTCTTCCTCCCTTCGAGCACACGCATAACATCATCAGCACTATCCTTATCCCCCTTCCTCTTCTTCGGTCCTCGTTTCCTCTTGTTCCCTCCACGCTGCTGGTCCTCAAAGTCCAGCAGCGGGCCCTCATCATCATCCTCACCATCCTCGATACGACTCCCGCCAAAGCCCATATCCATATCCGCAGCGTCCATGGCGTCACGCCGGCGGGCTTCCTCGAGGAATTTCTTTTGCCGGAGGGATGCCTCTGCAGATATGTCCGAGTCACCCTCGGAAGGAGAGGCTTGACGGAGAGCCGCGGCTCGTTTGAGGGCGGCGAGGATTGTGGGGTCTTTCGTGAGAGGGTTGGAGCGGTCCTCGGGTTCCTCGGGGGCGGTGGTAGATGTGGCTGTTGCGAAGTAGTTGCGTGGTTTGGCAGACTGTGGTGCAGTAGATTCGAGAGGCTGCTGGCCTTTTTCTGGGATCGTAGCTGGGGTATGATCCTTGCCAGGTTTCTCTGGGTGCTCGCCATCCTCATCAGATGAGGAATCGTCTTCTTGCTCGATGCCGGCCAGGGGATCGTAGTCAGCGCCGACGCCGGCGAAGATATCATCGTCTTCGTCTTCAGGGGCGGCGGTAGCAGCTTCCCGTGCAGCAATGTCGGCGGGAACCTCCATTCCAAGAGGTTTAGCATCCTTGTCAGGCATGGGCAGAGAGGGAGTCCCGCGCGGCTCGTTGGGTTTATCAAGCCAGCGCACTTTGCGCTTCGTATTGCCATCGGCGTCCGTGATGAGCAGGACCTCCCGTCGACGACCGTTCTCGTCGGACTCGACGAAGCGCTTCTTCTCCGGCTTGCCGTCGCCGACCTTCTTGAACTTTGAACCAAGCGTCGACTCGGGCACCGGAGCCGGCGCTTTTGCAGCCGCCGCTCGACTAGCTTTCAACTCCCTCAGGATTTCATCGCGTGTCTTTGGTCGAGGTGGAGGTGGAGCCATTGTCCCCTTCTTTTTCTCCTTCTTCTCCTTGGGAGCTGCGACGATCTCTTCCTGGCCCTTCTCCTCTATCAACCGCTCGAATGCCTCATCTGCATCTTCCTCGGTAATCATTGGTTCTTCTGACGGGAGAGGAGCGGGCTTCTCAGCGGTTTTTGAAATGTCCTCGCCAGCGCGCACTCGTTTCAGCAACGCCCAGTCCAAGCCCTTGATCATGTGTGTGCTCTTCGTGTCTCCGCCAACTCCGAGCTCTGTGCAGAGCCTATCGAAGGTCGCCTGATCGATCTGACCCAGTTTGACCATCTCTTCGAGGGCTTTGATGCGTTTCTGCAAGTCGTCCTCATCCTCACCCTCCGTATTCCGTAGTTGTGCGCGATCTTGGTACCCGGTGGGCAATTTACTGCCTTTTGGCGCGGCAGAAGATTTGAAGCGCTTCGTGGGACGTTGATCACCCTCTCGGCGGTGCTCTGCGAGCTGCCGAGCAAAATCTACTCCAGTGACAGAGCGACTAGAGGAATGGAACGATCAGTATCAATTGCTTTGTGAACGAAGGACCTTGGAAACATACGGGGTCATGGGAATACTCGAGCGCATTCGTGAGCCCAGCATCGCACCCGGAGTAGCGCTTCCGGCTGCTACATCGCGCGGCGACGAGGCGGACTTGCCTCCAGACTTGGAAGTCGACGCAGTGTCCGCAAGAAGTCGCCGGAACTGCTCGTTATTCATTGTTGCAAGTTGGGGCTCAGCAATGGTGGTGCCGACGTCAATTTTGAGATTAAGAAGGGTCCGTCTTGGCACGCGATAAGATAAACCTTATCGCAGTCAAGGTTCGACCTGAAAGCTAAGAGCGGGGCGATGAAGAGTTGAGCTTGATTAATTCCAACCCTTGGTTCTCAGTTATACAGAGATAGAAGATATAGAAATTAACGAGTCCTTTGCCTTGGGGAAGCTTAGTTGTCCATGGACAAGACTTCAATATACCTTGCAGATGAGGCTGATCCGTTCTGTGAGAATTGGCCAGGAGCTTTTGATTCTTAAGGTAGATGTTGATTGAAGGTTCCATAGACCACGTAGCATCTTGGATGGTATTGAAAGCCATAAACCAGAATAAAGTAAAAGAATGTCGATATACACATAAAACCATGAATACATATGAAGTGAAAGGTTAAAAGGAAAAGCAACCCTTGAAATAAGGAAATGCAACGCTCAAGTCACCAACAAGAAAATGAATCCTCTAAAGCATCAGATCCGGCGCAAGCGATCCCGCTGTTCATCAATATCATTCATTAAATAGTTTCCCATCCACCATTGTTCATCTCCGATTCCAGCTTGCGACTGATCGTGGCAGGGATCGAGTGCGATAGCCATACATCGCGCAGAAGTCGGTCATACCGCTTTTGGTTTAGTATAAGTTGGCGATTACGGCGGAGGCCGGGGTCAACTTCTCCGTGGCGGTCGAGATACGGGGCATAGTGCCATGAGCCGTTGTGGTTGTGCAGGTATAGCACTGTGCACTTGCGGATGTTGATGAAGAGGCCGATGTTCTTGCCACATCTATGGGGCGAAAAAGTACAGGTTAGCTTTGAAGCACGAAGTATCGAGTGGGAAAGAGGGTCTTACTTTTGCAGATGCTGGTTGCAGCCGCCCAGCTTGTTGTGCATACAGCACACTGCCTGCGAACAGAAGATATCACCACAGAAGAGGCAAATGCTCGGGTCGCTCAGCTCCTTTTTCGAGTTAGGGCAGCGACGTCTGTTGGCCTCCTCAATCAAGCTGTCAAAGTACTTGGGAAGACCGACGAGCTCAAAGATAGCGGGGTGTGGGAGGCTAGGCCACAGGCGGTGGTCTTCAAAGCGGATGCCCGAGCGCGAAGCGTTCCAGTGGAAGATCCAGCCAGAGATAACAGCATCGAAGGGGTTGTTACTCTTCCGTGCAGGGCTGACAGACACAAAGATCTCATCGAGCGTAGGCAGGTGGAGAGTCTTAGTTAGTCGGTCAAGCTCCGACGTGCCAATATCTGTAAAGCCAGTGTTGGGGAAATCAACACCATGCTGCACATGGAGCAGAATCACAGCCTTGCGCAGGAATGTCAGGGCATAGCTGGAAACAAGCCGGCGCAGGGCGTTGATAATGCTCGGAGTAGCTGACTCCTCTCCATCCTTGACATAGCCACTCTCAGCCGGGAACGAGGAGCCCTCGGCGCGACCAACGGAGTTGGCTTTGAGTTCCGCAACAATGGAATCGAAGAAGTGTCTTGTCCTACTGTGCCGATCCCCAGAGAGATCAGAGTCAGCGATATCTTCCTCTTCTTGGTGAGCAAGCTCCTTCAGACCCAAAGGCCAGAGGATGAAGGTGACAGCGACTTTAACGATTTCAGCCACGTAGCACATCTGGACGAGATGGCGCACATCAATGCGGAGAACGGGCAGCAAAGAAAGCGAGCACTCAGCCAAGAACACAAATGTATCCATAGCGAGCAGCGGTTCGATGTTCCTGACATCGTTCAACAAGGGCGTGCCGCTCAAGCAAGGATGCCCGACAAGAAGTTGGCAGAGCTTCTGGCGGTGCATTCCTTGGAACTCATGGGTGGGTCGGCTCTTTGGGCTGTTGCTTGAGTGGACACATCCCACGGCTGCGTAGGTCAGAGCCGTCTCAGCCAGAATGCGGAGATGGGTCAAGGTTAAGGGTGGGATCTTGTCCAAGAGAGTCGATCCAGGTTCTGACTCAACACCACGCTGGGCAATCTCCACGGATGAAATGCTGAACCCAAAGCTTCGGATCAATGAGTCCGTGTGCACCAGGTCATCACTGACGATGGTTTCGGGGCTGTTGTTAAAAATGGAGCTGATGTGATTCATCTTGATCGTCTTTTTGAGACGCTTGTAGATCTGCAGAAGCTCCGACATGGGGCTATCAGAAGGCGTCGAAACCTGCTGCAGGGGGCTCGTTGGCGCCAAATCTTCACCAGTTGTAGGGAAAAGACCTGGCATAGCGAGTCGCGGAGCAGATGGAATGGGGTGAGATCCCGCAGCTGACGACAGTGAGGAGGTCATGAGCTGACCGACTCTGGAAGCGAGTGGGGGCGTCAGGATCTTGGACAGGTAGTCGACGAACAAGTCAGAGTATGGCTGTTGGTATGCCTTGTCCTTCTCAATCATTAGAACAGGGAAGTTCTGCGACTGATTTAGGGCACTCTTGAGTCCTGCACTCATCCACTCGTCAAACGGCAGGTCGGCATTCAGAGCGCCAGGATATGACTCTTCCTTGCCCTTCCAAGTGATGGGCAGGAACGCGTTGCCGAGTGCTTTGCAAAGCGGGCAGACGAATTCTTTGAGCGTGATATTCTCAGGGTGGTGACGGGCAATCTGTTGGCTGTGGCGTCTCTGAGTTCCGGTGTAATAAACGTCAAAGCACGAATAATGCATGATGTGGCCGCAGCCAGTCGTCACAGGTCCACGCAGAGTGCTTTTCGGGTTGAAGCCCTTGCTAAGACCGACCTTCTCGCTGATGACTTCACCGCCAGAGGAATCCAGCCGACGAATAGTCGTCCGATTTTCTCCAGAAACACCGAAGGGTCGAATTTCATCAGCAGATCTATCCAAGCTCGTGGGAGTTCTGAGCGCCTCGCGAATCCTGTCTGGGTCTCTGATGTCTGTCTGTCGCAAAATGGTGCTATCTTGAATCAGAGCGAAAGTACCATAAAGCCTCGAATCGTTGGTCTCATCCTGGCAAAAGATACATGTCCCGCTAGGATACTTCCAAACCTTAGCTTCATGAGGGGTGTGAGCCTCTGGTTCCGAATCACTAAATTCTTCCTCGCCCCAGTCGATGTCTCCTTGGGTGTTTAGGAATTGTTGCTGTTGTTGCTGGAACTGGGCCATAACTCTAGCTTGTCTCTCCAACGCCTGCTTCTTCTTGACTTCCTTTTCGTTATCAATGTCGATGGCGGGTGAGTTCGTGTCAATGCGGTCGAAGGGGAACCTGAGAGATGCAGTGGCTGAAGTATAGGTCCGAGGCCGCTTCTGCCACAGGCGCTTCAGAATGTGACGGATCTTGGGACCGCATGCAGAGAATTCGTTGGTCACCGAGATCCTTTCCAGCAGACCGACGATGGTCAAGTTGCCCGCCTTGATCTCTCGAGTCTTGGACAAGGCATGCAAGTTAAATGACTGGCTCTGCTCCGTCTCCATGCTGCCATCTTCCGAGTTGTCCTCCAGCACTGCAGCGAGCACAAGGTGCAAAATGACCTGGAGGAACGTCTCCACGCGAGTTGGCGGGATGGCGGGGGTACATTCCTTGAATGAAATGACATACTCAAGGCACTGGTGTACAAGCTGTGCGAAGAGCATAGTCCCCGTGAAGCGTGGCAGATCAGAAAACACACCTGAACTGATGGGTCGAAGTTTCGGCTCATACACAATGTCGGATGCCTTTTTCCCGGTCTTCTTAGCCATCCATTCCTTGTAAATGTTCTCCGCTTCATCTCGCTGATTCTTGGTATAGTGCGCGCTGTACGGATCCACAAGATCAAAGTACTCCGACTTCAACTCAAATGTCCCGGAATCGCTCAGGCCCTCTGGAGGGCGGAAGTTGGCGACTTCCTCAAGAACGTCTTGGAACATATCAGAATCCAGCAGCTTATCGCTCAGGCGGGTAGACAGATCGGAGAAAGACAGGGGCTTGAAGCACAGAACATGAGCAATATCACGGCTGATGTTCTCCTTGGTCAGATGGGTGCTATCATCGATAGCCGTCAAGGAGGTGCGATCCGTCAGCAGGATGACCAGCAAGTGGACAAACTCCTCGGCGACGTCGACAATCTGAGTGTCCTCGAAACCACTGCGAGGCATGTAGTTCCGAGACATCCAATCAACCATGCCGAAACGATGAGCGATAGATGCAAGGACTCTACTAGGGTCACAAGTCACCATTGCTGTCTGCAACAGGAAGATGTCACGGTAGTAGGCAAAGTCCCGCGAAGAGACACCACGGTATTGCGAAGCCTGATGCCGGAGGCTCAGACCATTGCGAACCCACATGGCAGCCTTCATCTGGGCGAGCCAAGCACAGACTCTCAGAGGGTAGTCGAACATAGTGAGAAGAAGGTCCTCTGGGCCGAGCGCGAGAAGGTTTTCGTCGATTGGTTTGCCGGCGACCTTGGCAGCGTGGAGTTCTGCCCTAGCATTCTGGGCAGCTTCAAAGAGAACACTTCGCATGACCTCGCTGCTCACCCCACGGCCACACTCAATCAACCATGACAAGGTATAGTGAATTGCATGGTGGAAACTGATTGATCCCTTCTCAACCGCAAATTCGACCACGCGGTGGCAAGGGACTTGACCAGATGTCCCCATCTCGAAATCGAACGGAGGCAAAGTCTTGAACTTGACTTCCTCCTTAATCTCTGCTTGATCGAAGCGCTTCCGCTCCACGCCTGCGGAGTGGATGATTGCGGTCATAGTGGTCGTCTTGATAGCGCGCAACAGGTTCTGACCATTATCGATCTCCGGGTCCCGGAAGGATTCGCAGAATTGTCGACAAAGGCGGTTGATTTCTCGCATCAAGATCGAGGCACTTATCCACGCATCCGTCTCGTATTCAACATGCTCGCCAACGGCACGTACGTTGGGGCAAATACCCTGGGAAAGCTTTACCAAATCCAGGAACTGAGGCAGATATTGTTCCTCGGTCCGCACGCGATGTTGGACGTACTCTGATTGAAGAAGGTACCGTAGATCAAGGAAGAAATGGTATAGTCGCCGGTTCGTAACGGAACCGGCATCGAATGCCAACGTGGCATTCGGGTTAACCGCTTGGGGCTCGCCCACCTGTCTTGTCGTAAGGAAGGTGTAGAGAATCGCCATGACCTTGGTCAGAAAATTGCCGCGAAGAACGATCTCCTCGGTGATAGAAGGCGTCGTGAGAAGTTGAAGGGAAAGATTAACGATGGAGTGATCTGGTTCTCGGTCGGCAATGAGATATAGCTGCGCTAGAGCTGTATACAATGCAGAAAGCCGAAGGCCCATAATACGCTTGAACTGAGGCACATTGACCACGGTGCTGATGTAGAGATCCCGCAGATCCGTGCGAGTCTTCTTCCACAAACGCAGGTCGAAGAGAACCAGCCAGTCGAGACGAGTACGTTGCCAGAGATCTTCATAAGGAGCAACCTTCTCACCGACAGCCGGCATGGGAGGTCGTACTTGCCAGTGACCTTCAGTTCTTGCGGGGGGAGGCCTAATCACCCCCGAAGGGGTTTTTGGAATAGAGACATAGCTGTCGGAAGCGGATGGCTGGCTCTCGGCCTCATTGGAATCAACAGCACCGGATTCATCCTGCTGAGCAGGCTCTTGTGGGATGGGCTGTGGAGCTGGGCGAGGAGCGAGCTGTGCGCGAGTCAGCCCTGCGAGGATTTGTTCGGCCAAGGCAAGTTCTTCTTCATTGCCCATATCCATCTCCTCATCATCGTCACCATCTGCTTCGGCTTGTAGGCGAGCGAGTTCCATATCCATATCATCGTCTTCATCGTCTGCGTCATCGTGAGCTTCGACGTAGTCTTCATCTTCATCTTGTTCATTGCCATCATCCCCCTCTTCGTCCTCTTCTTCGTCAGTGGTCGCAAGAACTATCTGGCCGTGGGGAGGGAGGGTGAGCATCACAGTGCGACCGGGAAGTTGATTCTCTGTCCCCTGGTGGTCATCGATACCCTTCATACCGATATCTGCGTTGTAAGCACCACTCCCCTTTCGCCATGGGCTGAGCAATTCTTCGCAAATAATCTGGCGGAAGATCTCGTTGTCATCAAGAATACTGCAACCAGCAATATCTGCCAGCCACTCAACGATCGCACCGCACATTTGCTCCCGGAACGTGTCACGCGCAGAGCGAACAGAAACGGTCACCTTGATCTCCTCAATGATTTTGGACACCCCCAGCAGCCGTTGCAGATCCTTCGAGTACTTGATCACACTTCGACCAATATCGTTGGTTTCATGAGCGCGGGCAACACCGAAGCTGTCTCGCTCACGACAGGCACGGGTGACCTGATGAGCCACGTCTCGAATAGTATGCTTCTCGTCGTTCCAAAGCATCAGAGCGAACTCGGGCTCTTCTTCCTCCTCGTCGCCCGCACCATACCAGCCTGGGCGCAGTCGAGAAGCCTCTTCGTCTTGCTTGATACCTTCGATAGTCTTCGCGAGGCGCAGATTCTCTGGCGAACAAGAGATGACATCACAAAAGTAGTCTAGGACACGGGAAATAGTCAATCGAATAGTCGCCACCAAATCTGGTGGCAGCTCTCGCTCTGCCCGCTCTTTGCCCTTTACATTTCCACTATCGGTATGTATCGCGCAGAAAAGCGGTAGCCGCCAGGCTTCATCGTCGCCGCAGTCGCAGCAGCCACAGTTACCCGACGAGAGCGAAATCTGATACTGATGGCCTGTATGATCTGACGAGTCAAAGCATCGGCTGCACAGCACGCAGGTATCATCAGCAGCACACGTTACGCAGCGATAAGTCGCCTCTCCCGCTCGGAAAATGTGCCCACATCTCTTGCCTCGCGCTGCCTCGCTATACTCGGCTCCTTCGCGAGCACCTTGAGCTTCGGCCAATTTCCATGAACCCGTCGGTGTACCATTCGGGAATAGATGGGCTATGAGCTCGTTGTTGTGCCCCACGAGCGACTGGAAGAGAAGCTCTAGCAGGTCCCGTTCAGCCTTCGGGCCATAGCGATAGTTGTGCTGCGAAGGCAATCGTAGAAGACCATCACCGAGGATTCTCTCACATTCTGCGAGCATGTGCATGGCTTGGGTGTCGGACGGAGGTAACGGGCAGGGTGCCACTCGGCTGTCACTGGCGTGTGAGGAACGGAGGGCCCGTTGGCGCGTTTGGAACGGCGTTCGAGGTAGTCCTGTTCACGACGAGCGAGTGTACTGAAGCTGTGAGAAATATGCAGCCGGGGCTGAGCTTTCAGCGATACGAAGAAGCTTTAGTTTTCCTCGCCGAGTTGTGGAGGATGGGTGGTTGTCTCCGGTTTCTCGATCACAGCAAATCGTAGTGGGGGAAGGAAGACAGGCGAGGTGTGGACCGATGAAATCGACAACAGGCAGACCAGCACGTTTGCGGTATTAATTTGAGAATTAATAGAGAGCAAGGCTGTGTCTAATTTCTACAAGAAATAGGAAAGAATAGAAAGATACAATTCAAGAAGAGAGAATGAGACTACCGGAGTCGATCCTTTAGGTATTTTCTGCGATGACATCGACGGAGCGGTCTCGCTCCTGACGCCACAGCGAGCCAGGCTCCGAGGCATCATCAGTCATCACTGCATTTACTATCAACACATCCACACCCCACGCAAGGGAAAAATTTAAATGATCGTGCCAAATACAGAATTCCCTTTTCTATCACATACAAGCCCACAGCTAGAATGAGTACAATAACAGGGTGATAGCGAGTTCCGCTATGCGCTTTTCCACTACCGAAAGGCCCCCTTTATCACGGTAGGTCTATACCGTCGCAATCAAGAGCTCATGAACTCCTTTACTCCTCATCCTCATCCCCCTGAACCAGGTAGCGGGGCTTGATGTCCTTCCATTGACGCTGTAGAAGAATAACAGTTAGCAAAGAAGCCCGATGCGGGCCGCGGCCATTCGACAGTCGCGGCGGCTGAGGAGAAAGTCGGGTAAAAGGGTATTGGGTCTGCAGAACATACGCCGGCGTTCCAAGTGTCCCAGATCTTGTTGGAGGCGGTGTCGAAGGAGCTGTATCGCAATGATTGGGTTAGACCGGTGGTATGACATGAAGGGGAGAGTCGAATGTAACGCACAGCTCGAAAGCGAAGGCACCGGCGAAGATGGTGGTCAGGAAGACGGCATTCCGGCGGATGATGCTCCTAAAAGATTCGAAAAGTTCCACGGTTAGATTCCAGGCGAGCAATTGCGACCTTCAGGTCGGGGGTGGGAAGACATGCTGGTAGATAGCGTTGGAGATCTGTGAATGCGACCACGGTCAGTCAGGAACCACTCAGTTTGTAGTGTATAGCTTGAAGAGCCAAATCGGGGGAGAGAGAACATACGCCGGCCATTGTGACGGAGGTGAGGGGGTTGACACGACGGGGGGTTTGAGTCGAGGACGAGAGTTAAAGATGAGGTTTGGAAGTGGAAGTCGGAAGTTCGCCAGGACGAAAAGCACGGGAATTCCCGGCTCGCTGATTGGCCCGCGGTCCTCCGGTGGTTTCCCCATTTGCTACTTGTGAATCACCACAAACCATTTTACGATTGCAATTGCACTGCACACCTCACTGGAATTCGATTCTACTTGGGTTTCTTTGCGGCCTCGTGCCTGGTCGGGTCGCAAATCTACTCTCATTCGAGAATCACTATTTTCCTCAACCTTTCCTGCATCTCTCGACTCCAACAATAACCACCATGTCCTCCAACGTTTCCTCCGCCGGCATTACCACCGACGCCACAACTGGCGAGCGCTACATCCCTTCTTCAGTGCGAGCAGATGGCTCTAAACGTCGAGAAATCCGCGTAAAACCCGGCTACAAGCCTCCAGAGGATGTTGAGCTCTACAGAAACCGCGCAGCCGCAGCGTGGAAAACCCGTGGGAAAGGTGGGGTGCCAGGTGCGGAAATCATGAGCAGTGAAGACGACAAAGCTGCCCAGGCCGCCAGCACGACCGCTAGCAACAAAAACGCCAAGCGCCGAGAAGCTAGACGCAAGGCAAAGGAGACCGAGGGCTCTGAGCCTATCACTGAGAAGAAGGGAGCCGACTCGGACAACTGGCGCGTGCCAGCTGCCAAGAAAGCGGAGCAGCCGGCACAAGACCCTGTCGATATCGAAGCTGAGAAGGAGAAGAAAGCTCGTAATCTCAAGAAGAAGCTTCGACAGGCCCGAGACCTGCGCGACAAGAAGAATGAGGGCGAAGTCCTCCTGCCCGAGCAGCTTGATAAGCTCATCAAGATTCCTGAGCTGATTCGTCAACTGGACGCGCTCGGGTTTGACTCTAATGGCGACAAGAAGGAGAATGATTGCCTGGGGAAGGCCTGATCTCGTGGCTACCTGCGCTTTTCGTCACCTACCTCTCTCGATCAACGGCCATTGCACTCTGCAAAACTACTTAAAGGAAACTCCAGCAGGCTGTCGGTGCCATCTCAAGTATATCGGATCGTCGATACTGAGGACCACGACTCCCAGCGCTATCAAATCATGTATGTTTTGATTGGCAATCTGCTTTGAGCAATCTGGCTTCATGTTCGTGGGTCGTGTCAACACTATTTCCACCACACCCTAGAGGCAATACCTCCCCACGAATCCCGCCTGCATGTCTCAAATATAGGGAGTCTCCAGGTGACTCGGTATCTTTCCTACATTATAAAGATGGAAGTCAAGGAATTCGTTGATTTTGTGGAAACTATCACTGTATGTTCCGAGGCAATCGCCCCTTTGGAATAGTGAGGTTCAGGGTCTGGTATGTGCCAGCCATCTCTGGTATTATATATTTAGCATAGAAATTCAATGCGAAAATGGTACAACGACTTGTTCTATTATAAAATGCAACCCCACCAACCCAATTTCAAGCCCGCTAGAAAGCCTGACACCAAGAGAAACCTAAAAGGAGTAAAGAGAGAGGAGGTGGATGATGGCGTTGGGGTATAACCAGAAGTATTTAAACTTTCGACTCAAATAGTCGCACAGGCGCAGTAGTAATGCCGCCCTTCAAATCCCAATTTTGGTAATCAAACTCCTTCCACGGACACCAAAGTCCAGGGCCAGCGTTTAGCTCATGTCGACCAATGCCATAAGTAGCCGCAAGAATACCCTGTCTGACACAATCACCCACTCCAACACCATTAAACGAGTTACCGGCCAAAACAAGCCGGCCATAATAATCATTCTTGGCTGCAAGGGACAACTGGTACATATTTCTCAGGTGACCTGGTTTATACTGAGGGATAGCGTTTTCTTGCAACCGGGTCCGCACGACTGCCGGGGCGTCAGTGATGCCGATGTGTCTTTCGAGCATGCTTCGCGCCATTCGCACGGCGGTCTTGTGGTCTGGATAGTCTTCCTTCTTCCATCCGTCCCAGTAGTGGCCGCCGAACATGATTGTAATCTTGGTACCAGGGGCAGAATCTTGTGAGACGGTTGGGTATGGAGCGACGGGGCTTTCGCCAACACTGGACGCTGAGGCAAATATCACGCCTAGACCACACTCGGGGTTTTGCTCGTAGGGGACGGAGCGGGGGATCAAGTAGCCAAAGCCATCCACGGGCAGGAGGTTGGGATTTTGGTAGTACAAGTTGACTACCATCACAGTGGTCGCACCACAGTGTAGTTGTAGTCGTCTAAGAGTCTCCGTGACGGGTTTAGAATGACTCTGCACTTCCAGTTTGTATGAAAATCTTCCCTTCTCTAGGTCCACAACTTGAGACATCTTGAAGCGAGCTTTGGGATCCAGAATGCTGGCCAGCGCAGGTGCAGAGACTGCAGAGATTACATGATCGTAGGATTGAACTTCATTTGCCCCAGTATAGATCTGAAGCGGGTTAGCGAGATGCTCACATAAAGTAACAGCCAGACTGCGGAAATTCACCTTTACTTGATGACCAGGGTTATCTGGCGGGTCCATGGACGTGATATTTGAGTTGATTACCACGTTGACTTTTTTGGACGCCCTCAACGAGTCAATCAAACCCTCCACAAGCTGCTGTGTTCCCCGTTTGAAGGTAAAGGTGCTAGCCTTTTTGACAACTCTGAAAATGTGTTCCGTGCGATTCACAGATTCAGGCGTCTTGGTAATTGCATCTATAGCCAAGAAATCATCCATCGATCTCGTCTTCTTCCCCAACAACGCATTCACAAACAGGCTGTTCAAGACGCCACCATCCTCCAGGTTGCGGATGCCGCCCAGAATCGTCTGCGCGCTCATTTGATCAATGTCACCGGCATAGATTCCGTGCATCACTGCTGAAACCAGATTATCCGCGACCTTGTGGTTGAATCGCCGAGTAATGAACTGGGCGATAGACTCGTCTTTATCCCAGAGCTCTGGTAGGCGCGAGGGTTTGGTGTTTTCGAAGAGAATAGCGGGTATCAATCCCTCAAATAGAGGCTCATTCATAACGGTCTTGAAGATATTTTGGACATTTTGGATGAATGACAGACTGGGATCCGGTGATGGAAGACGGACTAAGTGATCGGGATAGTAGATGTATCGATTCAGCGCTGCGGGACTTCGCCTGGAGGTGGTGATGAGTTCGTCAAAGAGACCTAGATTCGAGGTCTTGAATCAAAAACAATTAGTTTGTATCTTCAATTGGTGTAGAATGACCGGCCATCAACGCGTAATTACCAAGTACAGCAGAGGCAGAGATGCCGGCATTGCACTTCTCAGAGTGCGAGGTCCATACTCAAACACAACTTCTCCACCTTCTACTGGAATCGTTTCAGACTGCAGCCAGCCACCAAGACGAGACGACTTCTCGTATATCGTGATTTTGGAGCACTGAGAGTCTTGAGCGAGCTGCCAGGCGGCCGTCAGGCCAGTGATACCGGCACCTATCACGGCGGCTTTGTAACCGCGTTGCTGGCATCGGATCGCGGATGCTAGTAGCCTGTGCCTGGATCGGAGTCCATTGGAGGCACACAGTAGCCGCATCTCAATGGCAGTGTATCGAGGTCATTCGGATGGGTGGGGAATGCGGAGGACTCGAGTGTCTCCGGGTGCAAGTCCCCGCGGCCGAGGCCGACTTACTTAAGCTACGCGTAGGCGCCATGGCATGAGCTGGATGGTTTACAAAGTCATACGACTAAACAAGAGAATCGAGATAATTGAGAAATTTCTGAAAATACCGCGCGACGCAGAATTGATTGTGCGTTCGCTTTCTTTCATGAGTATCGGGGAATATCTATTTACAGGCAAAAGGACCCCATCGTCTCGGTCCATCAAGCAAATCATCATGAACGCCCTCCCTAATCACCATTCATTATCACAGGTCAGATTGTGTACAACGGTGCTCCGGTACGGAACAAACTCTTTCTTGCGCCCGTCCAATTCATTTTATTTTCGACACCCGTCAGTTAAGGCGTAGTCACGCGGTAAGCTCTTGGCTTTGCGAGGCATCGCCCGTCTCGGGCTTGACCAATTCCTCTGGTGCATTCTCATCTTCGACAAATTTTCGTTCGCTAGTCGATCCGCCTGCTGTCCAAACCTTGTCGCCGAAGTTACCGCGTTGGCCCTCAGCATGCTTATATGTACAGCGAGGGTTCATGCAGGGGTTGAACTTGCAAGCAATCTGGACATGTGTGAACTTGCAGCCTTCAGTCTTGCAGTCGGCACCATTGCGGCACAGCGGCATGTCGGGGTGCTTAAAGTGGCAGTGTGGGTTAGTGCAGTTGGGGAAGAATCTGCACATCTCTTCGGCTTGGTGAGCGGACTTGACGGCTGGAGAGGGGTGGCGACCGGTGCATTTGCGGTTCTTGCAAGCGGCGCCGTATGAGCAGACATCTGATACATCAATGGATGTACCCTCGGGAGCAACGGGGGATTGGTGAGCGAAGGGGCAGTCTTTGCGAGTGCAGCGGAGGTTGAACCGGCAGATGTTGTTGGGGTTGCTCTCATCCTGCTCGCCGTCCATCCCAGTATCCATGTCGACGTCGGCATTATCTGCGCCCTTGTTTCGTTGCTGGTGTCCTCCGCGTCCTTGGAAGCGTCCACCGCGCCGGCCTTGCGGCTCGACACGGTCGAAAAGTGAGCGGCCTTGTTGACCACCATTCTGGAAGGCGGGGTTGACGGCGGGAGGAACAAAACCAGGCATAAGTTGAGACATCATGCGTGCCTGCTCTTCTAGCATGGACATGATTTGCATCTGATTTTCGGGGCTCATCTGCATCATGCCACCACCCATATTGCCCTGCATTCCCATGCCACCCATGTGTCGACCACCACGGCCACCTCGGTTGCCCTTCATTTGATTCTGACCGTGTCCTCCAACTCGCGCATTTCCTTGGTGTCCACGAACGCGGTGGAGTGCACCGTCACCTGGCCGGTCCAAATTACGGTTGATCTGGTTCAGCATTCGTCCGCGACCAGCCTGTCGGCCGTTGCGCATAGCCTTGGGACCAGTAGGGCTGTGAAAAAAGGCTGGTCAGTAGGATGTACGATAATATCCCGTAGCTAGAGCATGTGAACTCACATAGAATCACCCACATCACCCATCTCTGAGTCCATTCCATTTCCTTGAGGGGTAAAGTCTTGAGCGTTGGCGGATAGTACGTGCTCGGAAGCAGGGTTGTTCGCCGCGGGTACGCCGTTGATTTGTTGATCAAGAGTCTCAACTTGACCGAAGAGCCAATTTGAAAACTCAAGGGCCTGTGTGTCACCCTCCTCCAGTCCGAGGAAGTCGTTCGACAGCTCTGTTGCCAGTTGTTCCTGAGTCCTGCCGTTGACAAGCATCAGAACGATGTATTCGATGAGAGCCGACTCCTGTCCGTCATCGGTGCTCCAGCCGATTTCTACCAGTTTCGGTCGAACGACATTGGCAATGGCGGTCGCCAGCTGCGAGTCTTGTGTGATCGTCGGAAGCATATTGAAGGGGGCTTGAGAGTGGCGAGAGGATTCAGTAGCGGAATTTGAAGTCTGGAGAGAGCCCGTCTTCTTGCGCCACCAGGATCAAAGCGCTTTTCGGATCACTTGGTCGTAAAAGCTCGGATATTCAGTAGGGAGAGTTTCAATGTTGAAGATGTTCGGAATGAAGTTTGGTCTGCGCGAGGTCTGATCAGACAGCAGTTCAGAACCAGGCAGTTGAAGTTGACGCGATAACGGGAGCTTTCCTTGTGGCGGTCGAAAATGCGACAAGATTAGTCATGTGACTCAGAATTCTGCAAATGTGCCAAACATAACACTCCCCGAAAAGGCTTGGCACGTGATCTTCCACTGATAACAGTGGAAGTGTATTGTATGTTTCTCGCCTTTACGTTGCGCCTGAGCATCATTGATACGCAGGCTCTGGATCCAGATAATCTAGATACTCACCGGGGTCAGCAGAATATGTTTTGTACCTGCTTGAAATATCGGGGGAGTAGGATCACTTCGTTTTGGCTGTGTCAAAGTCGGGGCCCGATGCGTGCTTGAACATCTCAACTTAGTCAGGCAATCGGGTTTTTGCATCGCTCATTCTTTCTGCAATGTTCTCCAATCTTGAGAAGGCGCACCAGCCTCTCTGCAAGGTGGGAGGGGGGTGGTACGGTGCGTGCACCTCCTTGGTCGCTTAAGGAGTTAGTAATCCTAGAAGTGAAATCGAACCCCATAGAACCCAGTTCGTTGGATCAACTTCAAAACATAGAATCATTTAATACCAATCAATGGAGATGGTCTGGGAAATGCTTGTAATACTATTTCTATTTCGATTGGATTTCTGTAGACGATGTGAGAGTTGTCTAAAGTTGGCAAAATCGAGCTGGCTGTCAGGTCCTCGCAAGCGGCAGGTATATATCGGCTTCTGTTCATGTTTTGGCCTATTTGGGAAGGCTATTCTATCTCCCCTCTTTCATAAACGCCCTAGAATATAAGGATCTAAAACCTTACATTCATAATGCTAGGTAGAGCTAGCTATCACGTAGCCTCTAAATCGAGTACGAAACCATCGGGTTGTTGTTAAAATATAAAAGGGTCTCAATTCGCCCTCTCGACCCACTCACGGTATACTGCAGCATTAGCCAAGGGAGGAGCGCGGGTATACGTCTACTATTTCACCATATTTCGACCCGTCTACCCTAGTAAAGTGTCAAATGGTGGATGTTGTGTGGTCATGCGATGAAAGACTCTTGGAGATGACCCAAATAGCCAAAAGCTGCTACGCTCTAATAGTGGGCCAGTCCAAGAGTGGTTCTAGCAATATCCCCAGCCGAGCTACACGATCTACACCCGCCGGGACAGGGTCCAGAGAATTAGCCTCGTCTAGTATAGTGAAGCTACTTTACGAAAACTGGCGGTACATCGCTACTCTCCTCTCACATCCCTAAAGCTTAACACCCTTCTGACAAAGAACTGCCAGGAAACCTCAAGAGGAAATAAGCCGACGGTCCACGAATCCCACCAGAAGTGCTTAAAGGGAAGTACAAATTGATAGAGTGAAAGTTCTTAACCAAACACTGATCTCTGGCTGAGAAACCTCCCCGGCTTCCAAGGCTTTTTTAACTAAAGTACAGGCGCCACCGGTGCGGGCTAGCGGAGATTATGGGGCCAAGGCAACCAAAATAGGTCAACAATAAACGTGAAGTTCACAGCGCACCAGGCGAGTCTATTAATCACTCATGACTGTCTTGTCTCTTGTCTTGAAGCTATTCTTATAAACTCTAAAATTGTCACAGATCTAAAAGTTGGACGGCTTCTATTCTCCTTCCACCCTCTACATCAGTGTTACACAGGCGCCGCTCGGCTGCACCTGGACAATGGCGCTTACGAAGCGTGTTCTCTTGTTTAGCAATGCCGAGCCCGGTCATTCAAATACGTTCTTAGCAGTAGCGCACTCACTGCTGCTCTTAGATGGAGACGTTGAGGTACATTATGCCTCCTTTGGCGTTCTTGAAAGAAGAGTCCGAACCATCTCTGAGCAGGCGCTGCGAGTCAATTTAAACGCTAGGCCGATTATTTTTCACAAACTCGACGGCGTGAGACTCTTAGAGGCAACGCTGAGGCGGAATCCAGAGACCAAGGATCTATATCAGCTGAAGCTCGGGGCGGGCTTTAAGGATATACTGAAGTTAACCAACTACTTGACAGTAACAATGATGAATCCATACACTGGCCCCGAGTATGTTGCGGTACTAAGCTCCGCTATCGGAATCATCAGCACCGTGAAGCCGGATGTTGTCGTTTTGACAACGCTCTACCGCCTGCGATGGCCGCCTGTCTCACAACGGGAGTCAAGCACATGGTCCTCTCTCCAAACACGCTGAAAGATGCCCTGGCAGCTACCCAGCCAAATGGGGCTATTCTGTGAAAATATCCTTTGTAAGCTGATCTCAAACCCTACATTCTGATTTTGTGGAGGACTCACAGGTTTAAACCGAGAAGCCCATGTGCTGGTTATTCATTTCCAGTCCCATGGTACCTGATTCCCTTTAAAATCTTCTTCTGCCTTTATGCTGGATTCGCCCTGGCCACCAACAAGCGAATGGCAGAAACTGCAAAATACGTCGAAGCTACTTGTGGAGACCAAAGCGATGAGCGTGGTCGACTGCTTCAATCCGCCGGATGAGAATGCCCACGTTATGATCTCGAACAGGCCAGAGATTGAACTGCCGTTGGACATGAACCCTCAGTTACATGGCTTGCGAGTGATCAGTTGTGAGCCGATATTACTGGATTCCCTGCCAATCAACGAGCAGGATCCCGAGATGCTGGTATGGCTTGCCCGTGGAGTGACTGTGCTTGTCTGCCTCGGAACACTCGTCTCATACTCAGAGGATGCCGCAAAGGAGATGGTGCTGGCGCTGCGCACGATGTTATCACGTGTCTTTATAGCCTGGGGTTCTGAGCAGTGGTTACAAGTTCTTTGGAAGCTGCCTAAGCCGAAAGAAGAGCAAGATGGTGCTACCACACAATCCGAGGTCTACACAATTCTCCAACGCGAAATTGAAGCAGACCAAGTCAGGGTTGTGGATTGGCTGGCGGTGGACCCCCTCAAAACCGGCCGCGTTGTTCTCAGTGTCAACCACGGAGGATCAAGTTCGTTTCACGAAGCACTGTGGTAAGGTCTCTGCCCAGAATCTCAACCCAGAAAGAAAACTTATAGGTCTTTTCGAAGTGCTGGTGTGCCGCAGGTGGTGTTACCGCCGTGGGCCGACTGCTACGACTTTGCAAACCGGGCAGAGTATCTCGGCATCGGTCGCTGGGGAAACAAATCGGCAAAGCCTCGATGGAAAGCCGATGAGCTAAGCTCTATACTCGTTGATGCCTTGCTCGGCCCGGACGCCGAGGCGATGAAGAGTAAATCGAGGAATTTGCCTAAATGTTGCTCAGCTGATGGCGAGGGTCGGGTCATTGCTGCAAGGTCTATTCTTGCTGCGATTCAGGAGGGAAACCATATCTAAGTTTGAGGCAGTGTCAGCCGTAAAATTTTGTATCGGGGACATCCAGGAACTACTCTAGGAACTACATTGATTCTAGGACATCAAACCCTTTCTAGGCCTTGGCAATGTAGCAAAGTCGTATATTGACTTCGAATCTTCGATGAGATGTTGAATCTCGCATGGCTACATCATACTGGCATGATCATTTCTTGATTATTAGAGTAACGTCCATGCATAATCAACCTTGCCCGGCGAGCACGGTATACTAACTATGTGTTAGGATCCTGGAGGCATTGGAGAAGAATTTCTGGGGCGATATTACTATAACAATCAGAGTTACAGAACAGAAAGTTACAGCTAAATCTTCTGTGCCTTCTTCTGCAGGAACTCCGTGCAGTACGTATATACATTATCTCTTTGTTTCCTAGTATGGAAGGTAACGACAGGTGTCGTTAGGTATACTAAGCCCAATTTAGACAGTAGTTCCCCTCTTCTATCAACAGCGGGTATACGATCTAATCTAAAGTCTCCTACGTAAGTCTTCGATCATATACCGAGTACTCTTCTCATATGGTGAAGAGAAGAATTCACTCTGCGTGAGGAATATCAAATTTATAATTATTTGGATTGAGAGTTCGTGCGAACATCTTAACCTGTACGGAATCAAGTGTTTCGGAGGGATTAAGAGGCAAAAAACGTTGGATTACAGCATTTTACGACCGGGAAGCACCCTGGGTAGGGTTTTATGTAATAATGACAATACCACAGATTTTGTATTAGCAAACTTTAGGTTGCCATTCATAGAAGCGGGGCATGGCTGCCCAGAATAGGCTTAGTACAAAGTACAAGTTGAGAGCTCTTTCGTGCGAAGGTAAACCCCTCTTAATGCCTTGCAGCAACATCAGCGACGGTGTAAAGCACTAAAACAGAAAAAGAACACCAAGATCGTCTGGAAATCATGCTGTCTAAGTGTACGTAGGCAACACATTCCCGGTACCCATATTACAGCTAAAATCAGGCTAGCAACCTTGAGTGCAATGCTACACTCCTCGAAGATATCTTTTGCAGATTTGCCCTTGGAGATTTACTTCCTAGTTGCGGAGTTCCTGGGTTATCGAAAACACATCAACTCGTTATGCCGAACCGATAGAAGACTGTATAATACCCTGAATCGACACTTATATCGATTGGATTATCGATGCGGTGGCTGGGCACTGCATTGGGCCGCCGGCCATGGAAATGTGGCTTACGGCTCAATTATCAATCCAAAGTGGACGTGCTTCTACAGCGCGCAAATTATTTGTCCCGGATTTATTTCGAACTGCTTCACAATACGGCCATGAGTCCATCGTGGAGTTACTGTTAGCGACATTTGGACCGATAGGTGTGGATGACACAGATGTGGCTAGGATGGGCATCAAAAAATGGCCACGAGGGAGTGGTGAGGGTACTACTTGAGACAGGACAGGTGGATATAAACAAAACACTGGGTTGGAGAAAACGAACTCCGTTCGATTATGCTATGCAAAATGGACATTTTGGAGTGGCAAAGCAATTGTTTGACGCTGGTCGAAAGGACGAGGCTCCCAAGGATCAAAAGACTCAAACGTTTCTCCATTGGGCCGTTTCTAAAAGGAATGAAGAATTAGTGGCCTTCTTGCTGGAAACTGGGCAGGTAGATGTTAACGCCAGAGATGATCTTGCTGAGACTCCAATATTCTGCGCCTTACAAGCTGGTTATCCGAAAATGGTTAAATTATTACTTGAAACAGGACGGGTGGACGCATGCTTGGCTAGTGACCAGAAGCCAGTTTGCCTATCCCAGATGAAGCGGTTAGTAAATGAGCTTCTATGATTAAGATAGCTCTCGTGGTTTGATTTGGTTCAAGAACATCGGGCTGGCGAAAGGATGTCACGATGCCTATTCGAGAGTGACAGACATCAGTGCAAGGGAAAGATTTGCTGGCCGGCCTTGGCTGTAATCAGGGCCTAGTATCGCTTGGATCAATCTTGATCTATGAATGTGGCTTGAATGATTCGCGAGTATTCAACAATAATATTGCTTAGATATGGCTGCTTCAAATTTACTCCAAGTCTTTCTCTCTCGAGGTATTCTAGAACAAACCCTTTGGTAACAACTAGTAACTTAACCCAGTTACAGGAAAGTAAGCAATGCGTTATCGATTATATTCTGGAAAGATTCTGAAAGGCAAGCCTTTCGGCGTGAAAGCCAGGATGTGATTAAGGTCAAGGTTTGGGCTTTCTATGTTTACTGAAGGCTTCTATGTTCTTGCAGGGCAAGAGGGCGGATGAGGATTTTGGAGAGGCTTCGGGAGGGACTTTACCGAGAATTCATTGAAAATATTTTTAACAGGGATTAGGATATTTGATGATATACTAGAATGGATTTGATAGTAGTATATGTATAGAATGGCTGGGATATGGGTACCAAAGGGATAGCCCTGAGGGCACAGTATGATTGTAGGGGATTACTAAATTGACCCCCCCCCCCCTTCATATTTCGACCCCCCTTATCATATTTTGACCCCCCGGTAGTAATCCCCTTATTGTATAGTGAGACCAGAGAGCGTATCTCATAGAACTAAAATTCCAAATGCATCCATTGGGTATTAATTGCTGGACCTCTAGAACACACTTTAAAAAAAGAGACAGCCACAAAAACCAAGCCCCAGACCTCCAAACCCCGGTCAATAGAAACACGAAAAAAGCGAGCAGAAGAAGACCCTGCCGCCCAACAAATTGAAAAGACCCTCCACCCCAATTACGAAAAGAATAGAATAAAAAGCACAAGTGCAGGGATATAAGTGGACCTGGCTGGGAGACTCGGAGGGCTCGGAGCAGGAGAAGAATGATGGTACTCGGGCAGAGGTGAAAAGCGCAAATCGTTATTTCGAGACACTTCATTCCCATCAGCAGTACTGTTCCCGGTTCTAGCTGGGGTATGAGTATTTTATGCATATGCATATTCGTATTGCGTACTGCGGAATGGCAGATGGGATAGTGGATAGTATGAGGGCGGTAATGGGTACCAAGTTGAACAAGGGGAAAAAATAGACAGACATCACGGCATGCCAGTAAATACGGGATTCGTCATAATTCGTTATAATGCGCCAGGACGGAGAAAGAAAATAAAACAACAACCAAGAAAACCCCTGGAAATTCTGCTCCAGGCTATCTTAGGTAGGCTTGTCACATCCAATCCGTCCCAAAAAGGCCTTGCGGTCACTTTGTGCAAAGGGTACTCGGCCACGGCCTCGGGCACACACAGAGGCGGAACCGTTTGACCGCCGGCGGTCCAGGCCAGGAGCGTTTTCATTAACGGCGATGGGGGCAGTAGTAACGCCCTCCTTGGCGGCCAGCCGCACGGTGCCATTAGTAGCGGGGGTGTCGTCGGTCTCGATCTCATCTTCCTCGTCGCTGCGGGTATCCTCGGCAGCTCCGCTGCAGACGACGCGGTATGCGACGCGGACGATCATGGTGAACCAAACGACGGAGAGAAGCTGAATGGACAGCAGGAAGCCGAGGAATATCCACTTGATCGTGGGGTTCATGCAAATTGGGTTCTCCACGCCCAGGAAGGGTCCGAACATGTACGCAATGGCATTCGGGTAACCGTTCGTGCTGATCATCTTTGCGGTACTGCCCGAGTAGCAGCCGTAGGCCATTGTTTGCGGGATGGCCTTGTAAGTCGACCACCACACAATGTTATACAGGATGTGGCGGGTGACGACCCAGGTGGCCATGAAGATACCGAAGGCGACGTTGCAGGCGTTCTGGAACTTGAGGTACTTGAGAATCTTGGCTGACTATTGCGAGAGTTAGTAAATATCAATGCCCGCTTCAACGAGAAAGTGGCAGATCACACGTACGGGAAGTAGAACGTCGACAATGTCCATCAGGCACAGTACCACATTGGATACATTGTGGAAGCCGTAGATATAGGCCGAGCCGAGCAGCATGCTGGTAACAACGTGGTGCGACAACATCTGATAGTGATCCTTGCGCTTCTCCTCCACATGAATGACAAAGATCTGCTGCAGCAAGAACGCCAATTCCACCAGAATATACCACTTCATGAGACCGCCGAGCGGGCGCGCCGGCCACTCATTCCAAATGGCGCCGAAATCGAACCAGTAGTAGGAGTTCTTCCACAGGTACTACACAGGACGAACCCAGAACATGTCAGAAATGCATCCATCGCATTTACAACGAAATCCCGTCTTCCCAAAGACATACCAGACCAATGGCCCAAATGAAGCCATAGTACAGAACCTGCCAACCCTGCTCGGCCAAGCGAAGCGCCGCCTTACGCTTCAATCCCAATGAGCGGCCAATCGGCTGAATAACCCATTCAATGACAATGGCGCGAATTGCGGTGAGCGCTAGGGCCGCGCTAACGACAAAGTACAAATCATGCCAACCCTGGATATATGTGTTGGAGGCGGGGTCGTAATAGGAGAGTTCGAAGAAAGGCTGGTTATAGGGGCGTAGAGATGGGTAGAGGTTATAAAGAGCCAGCAACATAGCCAAAATGGTCAAGGAGGTACCTATACGGACGCAATGCCAAGGATGGCAAGAGTAAGCTGGATCGAGAACTTTGGTGATACGGTGCCGAGGCGGCTACCTCAACACGGGCAGAAAGTGGAAATAGATCAACAAAGAAAGAGGGAAATCAAAAGAATCGACCTCTCTGCGATGACAAGTGCTGCCTGTCAAGCAGAGAGTCTTCCCTTGTCGTCTCGAGGGTCGCCATCTGTCGCGACGGGGGATCTTGAGGGGGAGCGTGTTCAATGCATACCGATTTGGTTGGTGACCACCCACTCGCGGAACGCGGTCTCCTTGATTGGCCGCGGGCCGCTGGGGCTGGACACATAGACATTGAGCTCCGAGGCCGGCGGAGTTGGCACGATGGTCTCTATGGTCTCTTTGGCCATGAGAGAGAGCGAGACCGAAGGGTCGCGAAGAAGTGCAGGGGGGTGCGGGGGAGGAGGAGAGCTTCTCTTTTGCGTGTGGGGATGCGGGGGAAAACGAGCGAGGGCTGGTTGGCGGAGCTTAATTAAGCTGAGAGGAGCGGGACGGGTCTCGAAAGTCTGGAAGCCTCATAGGCGGATCCGCCGCGTGGTCAAAGCGAGGAAAAAGATATTTCTGCAATATGCACGAAGCCTTTTTTTTAGGAGGAACTGAGATGAAAATCGGTGAGGTCTTGAGGGGAGAAGCAGAGAGAGAGAGGGGGAAAACGGTGAGTCTCGTTTCAAGACCTTCTCAACGATGATCGACGACACCGCTTCGTCGAATCGCGGTGGCGGGAATTTTCATCGAGGGGGGAGAGGGCTATCCAGAATAAGGATAATGTGTCAAACTCTTTATATTCGGAGGGTTGTTGATTGTGGTGGTGTGTTGATTCTATGGATTGAGTTTGGGGAGGTGTGTGGTATAGTTGGCTACTGCCGTGTGGTACCGTACCAAACACCAGAACAAGGGACCGAGCATGCTCTCTTGCAGACACTGGAATTGGAGGTCGCGACTTTTTTCTAGAACGGTATTTTCGATTTTACTTCGAGCCAATCGACTTGATAGTGATAGCCATGCCTGCGCCGTATCATATATATGCACAAATATAGTTTATTTTCAAGACATCCTACTATACTCCCCATGGGATGCTATTCTATACCTTATATGTGTACTGATTATAATCCGTGCGACTCTCCGCTTCAATCCAAACCCTCCGTGACACCGCGGACAAACTCATTCGCATTCATGCCCAATTGCGCCAAATCAACTCCTCCCTGTCCAGCCATCGCCCGCGACATGGCCCGAGCTACTTCCTCCTCTTCCCAAATGTTATTGACCACGTCCACCCGCTCCACACCCTCAATCTGCTCGGCTCCTCCGGAGCCTCGAGTGGGGTTCTCGACCGCCACCATCTTCTGCCAGTAGACATCATCGCGCGCTTTGAGCGCCTTATCCCGGACGACCGCATTGCGGGTCACGCTCGCCGCATGGAGCTTGTTGTTAGCGCCCGTCAGCATGGTCAGCGCGGCGGACACCGCCTGGTCCAACTGATCCGCTTGCGAGGGGGGCTTGAAGAAGAAGCGGTTGGTGGAGGAGAGGTAGATGATGATCGCACAGACCACGTCACACACGGTGAATGCCAGTGGCCGGAGAAGCGAAAGTAGGTTGTAGAGGCCGATGGGTGGTACTTGGCCCGCCTGCACGGCGGGGGACGCCGATGAGATTGCATCGTACCGTACCACGATCCAGATGTCCAGTGCTGCCAGCGCCAGGCCGGCGAGCGTGAACTTGGTACGCCAGCGGGCGGCTTCGCGGCCTGCGAAGGGAGCGGACGTGGCCACACCGAGGATCAAGAGGTGTACCAGGTGTGGCAGGAGGATGTGGAACGGGAGGTAGTAGAGCAGGTAGGTGTTGAGATCCTCCAAGGAACAGTATTGGCACGAGATCAATGCATCCCTGCCGAAAGTCAGGTAGACCTTGCGGGCTCCGAGGGAAGTGAGTTTCTCGCGCAGCCGCAAGTCAGCCTCCGTCAAGACGCTGTCGGGCCGGAGGCGCGATAGACGGTGGAAGATCACATCAATGGGAGTGTGGATACGCGAGCGGGTAAGGGAGAAGATGTTGGCTTCGGGGGCGTGCGGGTTAAATGGGAGGCTAAGGATGAGGAAGAGGGCAATGCTGGCGAAGAAGAGGTTCAATGCGCGATTGGCGCCGGCGGGGATTGGGCGTGGAGGAGGTCGGCTTGCGATTGATACGCGGAGGCTGCGGTAGGCTGTGATCAAGCGAGGGAGGAGGACTGGACCAAAGAAGATGAGAAGGGACTTGACACTGTGCGAGAATTGTTAGATAGAGTGCATCGGAGTAAGAGTGCGGAGTCGTGGTGCGGAGGTGCCGGACTGGAAAATTACTTACGTCCCCCAAGAGACCCCGATACCAGCCATGTTTGAAGCCAGCAAAAGGGAGACCTCTTATCTCATCGAAGGAATGCAGATGAGAGGCTGAAGTGTGAGGTGGGGGGGGGGGGCTGAGAAAAAGAGACCAGGTAATGCGACCAGCTTGCACTCGGGCCCAAAAGCGGTCGACCTGGGGGCGGCAGAGATGAGTTGGCAGCGCGTTGTATACTTCCCGTGTGGTTCTTCACAGTGTCTATCAATGCTTCCCCCAATCCATGACTAAACAATATCTGTTTTCTTGATTATCGCTTGAAGCAATAGTAATTCGAGGTCTTTATGGAATGATAAACGACTACATATACCACAAAACCTAAAGTCAATACCGTGGGTCTCATTTATCACAATCAAAGCGCCGGCTAATCAATACAACGAAATTCGAATCCAAAGAAACGAAGAAGATAAGAATCGAACACCCATTCATGCAATATCCCAAAAACGCCACCTCGCTGCCCAACGCCCTTCCTCAAGACGACCCTCAAACCATATTCGAGCCACCATGGTGGTACATAGGATGATGCGCCGGGTCCGGCATAGCAACGCCCGCCGAATCACGCGAGTACCGAGAAGATGCGGCATCGTTAATGGGTGGAGCATTCAAGCTCTTGCCATTGCTGGTGGGATTCATGGGATTGGAAATTTTAATGGGGAACCGCCCCGTCAGACGCTTGGTGAAGCGTTTGGTGGCTGACGGCGGGGTGTAGCTTGGGAGCGAGTCGTCTTCACGCTTCATATTCAGACTGGCTTGGAAGGAGCGGTTACTGCTGGCCCGACTCACCACCTTTTGCGGGGCGACAGCCCCGTATTGTCGGACGTGGCGGGCGCTGAGGCCCTGCGTGTGGTTTGTGAAGATAAGGGTCTGTACAGAATTAGTACACGTCTTTGAGAGATGGAAAGAGTAGTTGGGGAGTTGACTTACAGCTAGGACATTCACGAGACTGACGACCATGGCGAGGATACCGGCCGAAATGATGATTCTCCAGAATGCCAGGCCGAGATTCTTTTGGCTCATGGACTCGCTGTTCAGGTTGCCCAGTACGGCGACGCCAAGAATCATCATGATGGCTGCCAGAGCATAGAAGCCAGCCTCTTCGCCGAACATGGGAAACCGGCGGTTGAAGAACCCCCGGAAGAAGGGGAGTTCGGAAATGATAAGGCCGACTATTCATGATCATCAGTATGTAATTCAATATATCGCCGTAAGGGGAGGAGAGAAGCATTCGCTAGGTACTTACTGCTGATGATGGCCATGACTGCATGGGTGACGGCTTGGAAGAAGAAGAACCCATTGTACATGTTGATCTTGACCAACATGACTGCACAAGAGGCAATAATGTCGATGAAGACGATGATGTTGAGCGCGCGGATGGTGTTGAGAATCACATACCCTGGACCAGCCAAGGACTCCTTGAGCTTCGACATCATGACTTTTATTGGGTGAGAAAGGATGCAACGGAGAAAAGATTAAGAGGTGTCAAGTCAAGAGTAACACTGCAAAAGGCTCAAGTAGTCTATGCTGATGTGTTGATATGTGTGCGTTGTGGTGCTGGGCACAAGACCACCAGTTGGGCTGGAGGCAATTAAAAAGGGAGGGGAAGAAAGTCACTGGCCAGCAGGACACCGAGTCCCGGAAAGAAAGAAATAATAGACAATGCGAGATCAACTCGAGAATCGAAGAGAAAAGAAGAGAAGAAAGAGAGACCTTGCAGAAATAGACCGAATAATAAGGAGGGAAAGGAGGGTTGAGTGATTCATCTCGTTTCTATTCATTCATTCCCATCCGGCACGGTCTACAGGCGCCGAACAGTCTGCAATGAGACGATGCAGCCTATGAATAGCCGAATCTGAAACAATAGAAGGTGACTGAAAAGGGAAGATGCCAGAGTTAGAAGTCTGACAAAGAGACTGGACAGAGGCAAGGTCAATTAGGTTGTTTGGGGTATTTTAAGGCAGCGAACTACAGTGAGCAACCTCCTAGAATCGTCAAGCTCGAGGAAAGACCAGGAGACAAACCTGATAGCGAAACTGTCAGGCAGTGATCGTTTCAAAACAGTCCTGAGGATGTTCATTGGCAGGCAACCAAACGGAGCTGCTCGCTAAACCGATTTGGACCAGGGGGATCTCCGCCTAAATCAAGGTTGAGATGGCTTCGATTCTGGGCTATTCTTCAGGGTTTCCAAGGGATAGGCTGGGAGTCCTCGATCATTGAGGTCACGAAACTACCGTAGTCTCAAAGTAGCCCCGTTGGTAGGCGCTTAATCGATTGGCTGAGGGTTGCGCTCGGCAGAGTATACAACTCCCAGTATGAAATGCCGGACAAGCTACTCTATCGATCTCGTCCCGACACTTGCAAAGTGGTGGCCCGGAGCATCGCTAGTCCCTTGTAACCCGAAACTCTCGGCTCATCTGTCTCCAGGAATCTTTGGTCTATGCAAAAAGACTAACTTCACCAAGGATCGCACCCGATCGAAACCATGCGCCGGATTACGCGCCCAATCCCGGCGGCACGCCAACCATCCAGCGGACATGCACCAACTCCTCACGACTGCAAATGACGAGCATCAACAAGTCCAATGCATCACCTGAGATCCCGCTAGTCCTCAATTATTGGGGGTTTCCCTCGAATCCACACGATGAGGCTGAAAGGGTACTCCTCGAACCATACAAGAAAGGGCCAGAAAACCAAAGACTCGGCCCGGCCCTGATTCGCCGAAATGCGCGGTTTTAACGCCGGGGAAAGCGCCCCGCCCCTCTCTTCTACGTTTTTCTTTCCTCTTCCTGGTTATCTCGAGCAACTTTGCGCTAATCCACCTCTCCCTCGTTCTCGCTTTCTTTTCTATTGTGATACTACTATTTAGCTCCGTTCGAAACTCCCACCATGACCCGTGGTAACCAGCGCGACACTGATCGGGCCAAGGCCCAGAAGAAGGCGGCCGCGTCGGTAAGTTATACCCAATCGCCCTATACTGATTACAGCGAATGCGACAGTGGCTGACGGGTTTCGCTCTTCTATCTAGAAATCCAAGAACACCTTGTCTGGAACTGAGTTCCAAAGGGCCAAGGAGGATGCTGCTGCTATCATGCGCGAGAAGCAGAGGAAGGGTATGTGCCATGTGCCATCGGCCTCGTTCGTGGCTTCTTAATTGTACGCGGACAAAGACTAACTCGTTAATTCCTCGCACAGCTGATGAAAAACGAGCCGCCGAAGCCGCAGCAGGGAAAAAGAAGTGATAATACTTCTCCTCCTTTAATGTTCGATACCCTTGTCGCCACCTTTTCCAGTCCCGTCCCCGATTCGTCTCGTCAATCCTCTTGAAATCGGATACACTTGGCAAGGTGGAGGTGCTGAGCGCGAGGGAAAATTGCGCGATGGACACTCTTCGGGGAGTGAAAGCGCAGGCGCAATGCTACGAGGGTGACGACGCTCTATCTGGATGGAAAGAAAATAAGTACATAGATCATACCCACCGGCTTCTAAAAATGCCCCCCGGAATGTTTCTGTCGGGGGCCGGTGTCTAGCGAGGCGTTCTCAGTTGTCACTACGGCGTTTATTCTATATTCTCCTGCTCCGTGTTCTTGGTAAATTATGTCCTAATGAAAAGGATCGCGGAGTCCGTTATTGGGACCCTGGGGCATTCCCATACATCGGCTATTGCTGGTGGGAAGGGAGGTGGAAGAAGATGGGAACAGAGAGTAATTTGCTATACAGTGCTATCAAGTACTATGTATCATGGCTGGATCTATTGACAACCCAATAGCCTTTCGCCCTGGCTAGCCGGGCTCGCCACGGCCACTTCGTTGGAGAGATTTGGGATTCTGTGCTGGATACAGGATCTTGCCTCTCTTGATCGTGGATGAATACATCATCCATCACGTCCTCGAGATCAAATTGGCGCACTGTCAGGTCAATAAATGTCCACAAACTCTCCCCTTCCCATCCCACGTCCCGCGCAAAACGAAGCACCCTACCAACGGCATCGCCTCGGAGCTGTCGGTCCGGGACATGACCGAGCAAATACATCCCAAAAGCCCAGCCAGAGATATCGCGAGGATTGGCGAGACACCAGTCTAGAACGGGATTCACTTGCTTTCTCGCCAGTACGGCTGCCCAACTTGAAGCATCCTTGGTCTCAACCGAGGCTTTTGCGAGGAGAGCGTGGAGCTGGCGCACATAGGTGAATGCATAGTAGTTCTTTGGGTGAAGCTCTGCAGCGCGCAGGACGATGGCCAGCTCATGGCGTTCCATATCTAGCAGAGACTCAGGGCATTGATCTTCGAGTTTAAGGAGCTGTTTCAGCACCCACAGTCGATGCGACCACAAGGTGGGCGATTTGGTATGTCGGTGCAGTGGTGAGCATTGATAGCTCTGCAATAGCGTAAGCTCCGTCCTCAAGACCTGAAGCAGCTGGGAGGGTCGATCTAGAGCACCAGGGTCACGCGCGAGAGCAGCCAACAGTCGTCCCTTGCGCCAATTACACGCTGTTAAATGTTCGCAGTCGAAGAGCAGCATAATCTCGGTGATAACATGATCTGTCACTGTATCCGCGCTGTGATTCTTGTTCAGGAGATTGGCGAGCAGCTCATCCTCCGCCATGGACATGAGATTTTTAAAGAAGAGTTGTCGTGCGACCGTATAGGCTTGCACCAGAGTCTTCTTCGTGATGCCGATGAAACACCCATCTTGGAGAAATGGGGAGCCTAGACTCGGCGGGATGATCTCGATCTCGAGGATATCATCGCCCCGAGAAGCGAAGACACCGGCGAGCAGTTGAAAGGCATCTTCGGGGGTCGTCATGGATGAGTGATTGGGTATGGGATGGTAGTATCAAGCGCCGATCATTATTCTAGCATCCTTTTTTCGTCGTATTATCTTTTCGCGAAAGATATGCTTTTGTGGAGAGAGCCTCTCCCATAGTGCGAAGGACCAAAGTGGAGGCGGAAAGCAGCTGCGAAACTCCGTATTCCAGCCAGATCGCCCTCCGCACGTCATTTTTCCCACCTCGAAACCTTCAACGTCCACAAACCTCGACGACAGCTGCTCTTGAGCCGCGCCAGCACAGCTTCCATTTTGCAGGTGTATCCGCTGGCCACATTCCCACTACTTAACCTTGACTTTCACGCCAGACCCGGATACACCCCGGGCCTACCGGCCAACCACCCCCGCCATCATGTTGTCCCTCGTGCTCACGATCTTGTTCGTGCACATTGCAATCTACCTAGTCAACACGATCGGCGCTTCTACAATCGATAGCCTGGTATGTCGCTTCCTGATCCAGCTCCGTGCCCAGCTTTACAACCCTTGCACGCATCATCACGTCGCAAGCGCAATCTCCAAGCTGACACGCTTCACTTTCTACCTAGCTATGGCAACTCTACCTACAACTGCCCACATCGACATCCCGCAATGCACGCGAACAGCAACGCATGAAGATCGAAGTCGTCCAGCTGAAGCGCGAAATGAACGGCACCAGCTCGCAAGACGAGTTCGCAAAGTGGGCGAAGCTGCGCCGGAGACATGACAAGAGTCTGGAGGAATACGAGGCGATGAGTACGTATCCCGTACCCTACAACCAACATCTCCAAGCCCACGAACATGCTCCTATTACCCCGCCTAGACTATAATCTACGATTGAAGCTCTTTCTAACCACCCGCTCCTCCACAGACAAAACCATCTCCGCCCAAAAAACCTCTTTCGACTGGAGCGTCAAAAGCGCCCGGTGGCTCAGCACAAACGGACTCAAAATCTTCCTGCAGTTCTGGTACTCCAAGACCCCCGTTTTCGCACTGCCGGCAGACTGGTTCCCGTACTACGTGGAGTGGGTATTGTCGTTCCCACGCGCGCCACTGGGTTCCGTCAGCGTTCAGGTATGGAATAACGTGTGCGCGACGGCTGTTGCGTTCCTGGGAGAGATTATTGGAGCAATCCTCGTGCAGCTTGTTAGCAAGAAGGATGCTGTACCGGTGGGTGTTGAGTCGAAGAAGGCTCAGTGAGAAAAGCAAGGGGAAATGCTAGTACACCATGTCCGTTTTATAATGGATATGGACGCGTGATATGACCGTTCTATGAAGGGGCTGGGTGTCTTGTATTATAAAATGGGGCGTCGAGTGCCAGGTATAATAAGTATCGCATAGCCATTGCATTGATGTCCTTTGTTCCAAGTCTTTGAGGTGCATTGGTTCTACCAAGTCTCTCGAATTTATGACGGGCTAAATTTGGCGAGAAAGAGCTGCCCGAGGAACAGGTGCTTGGCAGAGAAGAAAAGTATAAGGTCGGCCATGATTGAAAGCTGGGGCGCCGTTGATTCAGGGTCGTATCAGCCCTGGTATGCTAGATCTCATGAAGGCAGTATGCCGCTGGGTACTACATCATGGGAATCCGAGTAGATGCGGTCGAGCCACCAACAGGCTTCAAATTCCCCGAGGAAAGGGGGTAGGTTGCACTGTGATCTGGCGTTCCTTCACAAGGCTCAAATTTATCGCGCCTAACGAGATTGTACAAACCATCAAAGCAGTCATGTGCTAAGACAAATTCGAGAGAGCAGAAGAAAAAGATTACAGAGGCAACGAGCGCGCAGGTATGTATCGGCAAACAGTTTCATATTCATCAAATCTAATCCTTTAGGGACTACGGAAGGCAAGAACAACACAGCCAATAACAAAACTGGTATAAAGGACATGACATCGCTCGGGTGAGTCTACAGGAAGCAAATTCGGGCGCTTTCAGGACCCAAGAACCCCGGATGAGACCTCATGCATCTGCATCGACTCGTCCGAGTCTCTGGAATCCGAGAGAGCTCGAATTCAATTCTTCTAGACAATCCCAAAGCCATTGACACTTGACACCAGCACCGTGCTGACCCAAAGAGCAGTCAAGGTATTCATCAGATATATGAAAAATCGTTTCTCGTCAAGGACCCCCTGTGGGGATCTCGGGGCTTGACTCTATGATTGTTATATCATCACGCGAATATTGAGCTCATGGCAAGAGACAAGCACAAGGCTTCTCCTGGAAGAATCTTTCTGAGTAAAAAAGTCCGGCCCCTTCGACAGGGCTTCTGCAAGGACCAAAGTCCATCACCGCTTTGCCATAAGCTACAGACTCGGGAAAAGAAAGAAAGACAGGAACTCCTCGCCTCAAGAATGAGCCCCATTGAGTTACCCCCCATCCACGAGGAACAAGGGGCAATCGCATGACTATCGAACCACGACGAAAGGCAACCCGATACAAGGGAAGACCGAAGTCCCCCCTTCTCCCCTCCAACCCCAGGCCGCACGCCCCATTGTAACCAGCGTAACACTGTCGGACGGCGAGCACAAGAGCCAGTAGGAGTAGGGCGTAAGCCGCTATCAAATTGCTTCTATGGCGGCGCGTTTCCGCATTGCCTGACTTGAAGAACTCTGAAAAGAGCGCAGGATGTCCGGGGACTTTCTCCCAAAGCGAATGCGTAAAAGAAGAGGAATCTTCTTTGTGTGTGAGCTTTGAATGCGATTCTTTGAGCGAGGAGTTGGAGGGAAAGAAAAAAGGGAAAGAGATTTTGCCGTGGGTCTTTTTTTTTATGTGATGGGGTGAGCGGTCAGGTGACCGTGGAGCTAGGTCGCGTTGGGACGAGGTGGGTCAGGTGATGATATACTTGCCCTGATCAAATTTGAAAAATAATCCCCATTTACGATGATGTTTACCTTTAGAACTCCTTGACAGTAAGATCATGCTACCTTTTAAAAGATTTCATGGGCTACAATGTCTAAATTTGGGTTTCGGCACCCGCGTTGAAGTTACTCAATAGTCCAAAATAATGCATGACTTGGCTATGAACAGAAACAAACGAACACCGTAAAACAATTTTATACACCCATTACGCCTTAGCCTTGGACTTGCCAGTCTTCTTAGCCGTCTTCTTGGTCTTGGTAGCAGGGGACTTGGCTGCCGGGGACTCTGCCGCAACCTCCTGCTTGGGAGTCTCCTCCGTCTTCTTGCCCATCTTGGTGGTCTTCTTAGGGGTATCATCAGTGGTGGCGGCGGCCTCGATGGCCTTCACAGGCTCCTCGACGGCCTCCTCGGTAGCAGCAGCCTCGACAGCCTTGGGCTCCTCCACCTCGGGGACTCGGATGGGCACGTCCTCGACGGCCTTGAGCTGAGGCAAATCGATCTGGTAGCCAAGAGCCTTCAGCTTGTCAGCCTTGGCCAGACGCTTGCGCTGCTCCTGCTCGATGCGCTTCGACCACTCTTCACGGGTCTTGCCCTTCAACAGGCGCTTGCGCTCAATCTGGTTCCACGGGGTCCGCTTGAAACGGCGGTTGGCGCCCTTCCAGACCTCGGGGTGCAGCTGCTCCGCGGGAACGAACTTGCACTTCAGGATGTGGCTGTACATCAGGTAATTGTCCATGGTCTCGGCGACAATCTTGGCAACGGTGGTGGAGGCGAATTCGATGAAGGCATAGTGCTTGGAGCGGCCGGTCAGGCGGTTGCGGGAGAGGCGGAGCTTGGTGATCTCGCCAAACTGGGAGAAGTAGGCACGCATTTGGTGCTCGTAGAAACCGTGGGGAATGCGTCTGGAGAGCGAGGGTATTAGCATATGCGATGAGAACGAAGCAAGACTGTTTAAAAAAAAAACTCACCCGACATAGACAGTGCCAGGCTCATCCTTGGAATCACCCTTTTGTTGCAACTTCTTCATCTTCTTCTCTGCCTTGCTGGTATCGGGGATCTTGGGGATGGGCATTTTGGAGTTGTAGCCCTCGTCACCGGACTCGTCTTCGTCACCGCTGCTCTCAAAACCCTTGATGAGGGCAGCAGTCTGATCATCCTCAGCGTCATCAATCTCCTCTTCGCTATCTTCGGATACGGAAGCGTCAATCTGGAAGTCCTCGTCGTCAGACTCCTCTGGCACCTCCTCTACCTTCTTGGGCTTCGGTGTGGGCTTGGCGACTTTGGCGGCGGCAGACTTCTTCGCAGGCTGTGCAGAGACGGTCTCGTCCTTCTTGGTCTTCTTGCTGACGGGCTTCTTCGCAGTAGCAGGGGCAGGCTTCTCAGTCTCCTCGTCGCTGAGGAAATCGGCGGCACGCTTGCGGGGCTTGACCTCACGAGCGGCGGGACCATTGGCCTTCGCAGTAGACGCAGACTTGGTCTCCTTAGCCTTAGCAGTACCATTCTCCTTCTTCTTCAGAATGGACTTGGGAGTGGCATCTTCGGCGACCTTGGCGGCTTTGGCCTCGACCTTCTTGGTTTTTTTCGCGGGAGAATCGCTGGCAACGGGCGCAGCTAAATCAGGGTTAGGATCCTCATGGTCAATCTTAAAAGATTCTTAAGATTGGACATACCCTTGCGCTTGCTTCCCTTCTTATCAGGAGCCATTTTTAGTCTGGTTGATGTGAATTGAAGTCTGGTGGTTGCACGATCATTGCGGGAAACTTTTTTTTTTCGCTGACCTGCATCCAAGGCGGTGAGTCTCTCCACAGGCCGCCGAACAACCAACCAAGCCAGACCCTATTCCACCTCCGCCTTGAGAGGACTATGGGCGGCCATGGGGAAGTCTAAACATGATCAGTCCCTGACTCATGAGGAGATCTGGGATGACTCTGCCCTAGTGCAGTCCTGGGATGATGCTGTTGAGGAGTACAAGGTAGGCCAAATCATCTACTCACGTGATCACTATCCGACTGACCTTGTTGATGACAGCTCTATCACAGCATACATGCCAAGGGGGAGAATATTGAGGATGTTCTGAGAGAAGCTGAAGCAGCGGGTCTTGAAGAAGAAGTGAACGATCTTGATGGAGAAGATGTGCATGCTCAGGGCGATGCAATGGAGGCTGAGACGGGCGAGGCTGTCGACCAAACGGCTGCGAATTTCACTCAGGTATGCATGTATCTCAAGAATCGTCACTTTTGTTCCCCTGATCACTGACTTTTTATTCAGGTCAATGAATCTTTTACTAAACCAAAGCCTCCAGACGCTGAAGGAAGTGGTGCTACAACTGCCCCAGGCCCAACCTTTCCCGTAGGAGCTATGCCTATGCCAGGCGCAGTGCTTCCCCACGGTACGCCCTCTCCCTCTAGTACTTCACTGATAAATAGGCTGACTCATATCTAGTCCAAGATGAAAATCTGAGGAATCTCATGATGTCTTGGTATTTTGCAGGGTACTATACTGGTCTCTACCAGGGGCAGCAGCAAGCGAACCAGCCAAAAAGTTGATATTTGTTATATATGCGCGGACTACGTTAAGCTGCGAAATTGTCGAGAGCTGCCCATTAAGAACAGAATAGTGGATCGCAATTTCCTAGAGCACTATGCTATTGTTATGACCTGGCACCTATCGCAATCTAAAATGACATGACCATGAAAGAAGAGAATCCACTTCCCATTGACCTTTGTGACATTTCCATTAATGAGAACATGTTTTCCATCAACATTGATAAAAAGTACATATTGAAAAAAAAACAACGACCTTTCGAATGAACTTAAGCTATCAAAGTATCCTTTATCCAACTCCCCCACCCAATCATCAACTCGTTCATCTCACAAACAACGCTCTGATCGATTAAATGCCAAGACCAGTACCACCGAGGAGACCGCCAACTATAGGAATCTTGCCCAGCTCGTTGGGCTGGGAAGTAGCGTGGGAAGTGTGGGTAGTTGTGGGTGTCTGGAAATTACCAGAGTAAAGCCCCTTCTCAGTAGGTGTGGGAGCGGGTGTCTCAGCAATTGCCTGCTTCTCATCGACCTTCTGTTGCACCGGGGTAGGGACCTGCTTCGGGGGTTGGGCACTCTGGGCTTGGCTCTTCTGGTTGTTGGCGTCCTTGTTGCCCAAGCTCTCAACGGACTTGACCGCATCCTAGTAGGGCTTGTATCAGCATGGATAATTGGTGAATATGAGATCATGAGCACTAACCTGCAACGGGGTGAAAAGATTGCCAAGTCCCAAGCCCGGACTCTGTTCGCGCTTGGTGGGCATTGACATGGCGAACGCTGCCAGAACAAGGAAGACGGAGAAGAAAGAAAGACTGAAGCGGGCCATGTTGATTATGCTGAGGATAATGCGTGTGATGAATATAATGTCAAAAATGGTAGCCAAATGAATGATCTTGTACAGGTTGTAAAAAGAGTGTGTCCTGTCTAGAAAAGGCGGATGAGACGAGGGTAGGGAGCCAAGAGGAGCGATTATGCGAGATTTATATCCAAGCCCCTTCTTTCTCTTGGTCCCTACAGGACAAGAATGAAGCGCGATACGGAATACAGGGTGAAAGATCTCATTTGGATGACGAGTCCCCAGGATACATACTGACTGCGACGCGAGGTATTCCAGCCCCGATAGGTACATAACAGAAGCTCGTGCGGTCTCACTACATATGCACTCGTGTGAGCCGAAGTAAGTACAATGGCAACTTATCTGATACGAAGATATGCATCTAATCCATTTGCAGCTCAAAATGGACACTCGAATGGTTGACATGAACAGTGATTTGAAACAAGGGATGAAAATAATTCAGTCAGGCCCTGCAGGGACCAAGGCGCAGACCACTTGCAAGATCTCGAAGAAATTAGCAGTGGGCCCTTTGCATTCCACGGAATTTTAAAGGAATATTGTCCGGGTTCCAGTACCTTTCTTGTATCTTCGAATGAATAGAGTGAGGTCCGAAGGTGGAACCAAATCGCGACCACCACGAAAGATACGGCGAACAAGGGCTAGAAAACCAAGAACTACTCTTCTAGACATCTACTAGTGCTAAATGCTATTAGACTGAACATTGATCAAAATATTGTGATTGAATGTATATGTATCTTATTGTACTAAGCAGGTGGCCAGGGCCAAGCAAGGTGTAGATCCTCATATCGTCCACATTCTGCAGAATCGTCAACGTCCACATTCCACAAAATCGGAATCAGACACGCAGACCACGACGTGTGCTGGTCTAATCGCGTCCCCTCACGAGGCGATAATCGTCTGAAACACGTCTTCCAATATGGGAAGGAATGTATCTCCCTACTTTGACACGCACAGCCCCATATGAGAGGGGGCGGACGCAACACGAGGGAGTTTCCAGAAAGACATTTTGTCAAACTGTGAAAGCTCACTATCGGCACAAATTTGACCTCGAATATCATGGAGAGCTGAAGGAGACGAGACTTCGAAAGTGCCAGGTGGAGGATGGGGAGTCTGTGAATAACAGTGTTTTCTACGCAGCGAGGCTGGGGGAGGAGGGGAATTCCTAATCTGTTAGTAGTTGCTGACGATAGCTGTCTTTTATTGCATCGTATTTCTGGTAGCAGCGACCATGCAATTGCAAGGAAAAGACATCAATTTCCGCAAGTCCACAGTCGAAGCTCCGAGGAAGTAGTTGGTGCAGACAGCCACCAGACACTCATCCGGTTGGCTTTCCTGCGGGGGGTGATTGCGATAACACATTGTCGAAACCATGTACCACATTTCCCATCACAGATCGCGACATATCCAAATGCCCAGGTGCCTCAGATCCCTCAACAGGAAATCCCTTGGCCCCTGAGGGGTAAGGTGTGTGCTCAAAGCGAACCCGATAGCCTCAATTAGGAACGGCAGAACCCATCCAAAAGGCAGGCATCGAGATTATAACGAGCCTCAATCGCTCTGGGTCTCACTCTGAAATTTGCGGATGGAATTGAGTCCAAGCACAAGGGTATGTTGGAGACCGTGAATATGTTGAAGAAAGGAAAGGGAGAAGCCTGTGCGGCAAGAGTTTTTAGTGCCTGCGTTAGGAGCAGATTATGTCATCATATCACGTGATTTAGATGATATGAGGGCTCATGTAAAGGCGAGGAATTTGTACTCAGCAAACTGTCAACTATAATGAAATAGAATTCTTGTTCTTTTGAATTCATTCTCGATTGTTATAGAATATATGGTTATGGTGCTTTTATGATTGTACTTTGACAATATTCAATCAGGCACTTTCCACAATTGGCCAGATACTCAGACCAGGCTCTTTTAGAAGAACTCTCCACACTTCGCACCAGCCTCTTCAACCTTGTCATAAAGGTCCGCATGAGTCAGGCCGTAGACAACAGTTACAAGTCCGTGGGATTCTTGACTAATTGTCTGTAGTCATGCCGTCCAAGATATCATGTTAATTGACCAGGTCGTCAGAGCAACATATCCCTCGGCAAGGTATGAATCAAAATCGAGTCGAGGGCATATTGGGTAGTCAGTTAAATCCGTAAATGATAAGTACATCCAGCAAAGCAAACAGGCTGCGTTTATTCATGATTAGGGTGAACCCCATTTCTCTCGCGAGACCAATAATCTAAGTGCTCGGTGCCATGCAGACACCTCGATCTGGCAACGCCGCCAAACAAATTAATCATTAAGGCGTAAAACAACCTCACCCTCTCCCACAGGCCTCTCAAATCCAGCAATAAAACTCTCCAAAGTCTCCTCCGTCACCAAAAATGCCGAATCACCATCCTTAACGGCCAACTGATTCCTGGCCTTGACCCGTCGCCGTAATTCATCAGCATCAACATCTAGATAAACCAATACCCAACGACCCCCGGATCCTTCAATCAGATCTTTCCATTCGTCACGAGTTTCCTGGAACGCAAATGCAAAGTCTAGGATGGCATCCCGGGATCCTTGTTGAACGAGTTGGGCTAATTCACTTCGCAGTGCAGCGGCAGCTTCTTCTTGATAGTCGTTATATTTTTCTTTCGGATAATCCACTCCGTAAAGGCCATGATGGCCGTAGATATATGAATCGATAGATAGACGATGAAAAGATGGATGGTTGGTTTGAATCCATTTGGATATGAACGACTTGCCGGACCCTGTGCCACGTTAGCATGTTTGGAACCCCCAACGAACCAGCCTCTCTGGGACTATATAATCAAACTGGATTGTTTAGCATACCTGCTATCCCACACGTCATCACCACTACAGGGCGGGGGTCACTTTCTGAGCGGCATATGAGGGGACTGAGCGCCTCGGGGGTGCCGAAGCTGGATGGAACGTCTGCCATTGGCATAGGGGCCTGAAAATGTCTCCCGGATGACAGACTCGCAACAAGCTTTTAATCGATATGAGCTTTAGCCTATGCATGCGCTGTTCAGACCACGGCCCGCGCAGTCCAAGTCAGTGAGTCACTTCTGATAACGAGACAAGCTTCAAGGCGCGATCTAGCCTGTAATCATGCCTTAGGCATCGATCCACATGCTCTTCCCCGGTCACTTCCGGAGCAAAAAAATAATTACGACATGACAGCCTTCGTAGAGCTCTATTGGCTCTTTTTAGCTTTTTTTTTCCTGTTCCTGTTGAACAGGAAAAGCAAAAAAACAAGTCTATACTGATGGAATAAAAAATGGCCCGCAGAGTCCAACGGTCCCTAATCCAATTTATCTTCTTCTGCGCCATCCTCTTCACGATCCTCTTCCTAAATAGTCCCACGAGCATTCCTCCCACCTTCGCCTGGGCAAAAATTCGCTACCAAACGACCGCGCATACTCTCCCCCAAGTCCGCGGCAAATGCCCAAACCTCTTGACTACCAAGAAACCCGCCTTAGTCGTCTCTCACGTCGACGCAGATGGTGATACATCGTGGCTCTCTTCTCTTGCGGACCGCTACCACCTCTGCATATACGATGTCGATGCCTCGCCCGATAAACCCTCGGAGTATCTCCAGGTCCCCGCGAACCGCGGCCACGAGGCTATGGCATATCTCACATTCCTGATCGACAATTACGCGGAGATCCCGGCCGCGGGTGCGGTATTTGTGCACGGTTCGCGGTGGGCTTGGCATAACGATGCGCCGGACTATGATAATAAGGCTTTACTGGAGGTGTTGGATGTCAAGGGTGCGCTGCAGGTGTCAGGATATCACAATCTGCGTTGTGATTGGAGTACCAGCACGTGTTTACCTTCTGCTCCGTCGCAGGGTAGTCTCGAGATGAGGCTGCAGTCTGCAGTAGCGCCGTGGAGTGCGCGCGCCGCTTCAGATGTTGCACTACCACGGGCATTGGCGGCGATATTTGGTGGAGATGGGTCTTCGTTAAAGGGCAGGTTACATCTTGGGCGGACGGATGCGGTGCGCTCGCAGTGTTGTGCGCAGTTTGTTGTTTCGCGCGGGCGAATCTGGCAGCATACGAGGGAGGAGTATGTTGCGTTGAGGCAGTGGTTGTTGGATGGGGGCGTTGATGGAGACGGGAGACCTGCGTCTCGGGGTGATCAGGCTGCGCCGCACGATGATCGTGTCGCTGGTCGAGTTTTGTCGTATCTGTGGCATATTTTGTTTGCCGAGGTGGATGCTGATGGCGCGGTAGATCTTGCGCAGTTGAATAAGGATGCTTGTCCGAGTGCGCAGGATTGTTATTGTCGTTTATATGGACGATGTGGACTGCAGTGTCAGAATCCTGGGACTTGTCGGGGACAGTACCAGGTTCCACAGTATTATAAGCTTCCTGATGATTGGGAGGCTACGCATTCATGATCTGGCAGGAGAAGCCGGATCGTGTCTATTCTTTGTACATTATTCGTCCTTGTATAAATGTGTTCATACAGGTCTAATATCCGTGTACAAATTTGGGTCCATCCTTCAGTCTAATCGGGGAATAATTGGATTGAATCATTATCATGCTATACTATATACAATTTGCACAAAGAAAACAAAACAAACTTCTTAGAAACGGGCAAGAACCCGGTCCTGAGCATCAGCAACAGCCCACTGGCTGCTGTGCTTCTTGCTAACAACCGACTTGGCCTGCTCAGCAGTGAACCCACGAGCCTCGACGGCAGGGTTATATCCAAGACCGTTGAGCTTGCCAACAACGTCCGAAGGAACGGCCGCAGCCACCTTTCCATCAGCACGCTTGTACACAGTGACTACGACAGCGCCGCCCAGCCCCAGGTTGTGCTGCAGAGCCGCATCAGTACCGGCAATCAAGCGGTTGTTAGCCCAGCCACGCAAGTGCCAAACTAACTCGGCACACTGAGCGATACCAGTCGCACCCAGAGGGTGACCCTTGGAAATAAGACCGCCGGAGGGGTTGATCACCATCTTTCCGCCGTAGGTTATATCGCCACGACGAACCATCTCATGCGCCTTGCCAGGCTCACACAGCTCCAAGGCATCGATGGTAATCATTTCGTTCGCCGAGAAGCAGTCGTGCAGCTCGCACACCTTGATGTCCTTGACGTTGATACCAGCCTCTGCGGCGGCAGCGCGGGTAGCGTAGCGGGTCATGCCGAAACCCATCAGGTCGATGGCGCTCTGGTTGTACACCTGGTCGGTGTCGGAAGCGAGGCATTGACCGGCGATCTGGATGGCTTGCGCCTTCAGGTGTGGGCGGGCATCGAGGAACTCCTGCGAGACGATGACGGCGGCGGCACCGCCGTCGGAGGTGGGGCAGCATTGGAGCTTGGTGAGGGGCTCGTGAATCATGGGAGCTTTCATGATTTGCTCGAGGGTGTATTCGTCCTGGAATTGCGAATAGGGGTTGCGCTTGGAGTGTTCGTGGTTGATGCGGGCGATCTCGGCAAAGTCCTCGTTCGTTGCGCCGTATCTAGGGGATATCCGTGTTAGTATAACTCGTAGAGCTGATAGTGAAAACAATAATTATAGAGCGTATCAACTAACTTCTCTTTGTATTCACGGCCGGCATTACCGAACATCTGCGCAGCACCAGGGGCATTGGTGACGCCGCGGGTCTCGGCCATCATCATACCAAACAGACCAGTTGGGTTGGCGCGGTCATTGTACATCGACTGCAAGCTACCAGGGTTCATCTTCTCGAAACCAACAACGAGAACACAGTCCGCAGCGCCGTGCGAAACCATCGTGCGAGCCATGGCCAGACCAGTGCTACCGGTGGAGCAATTGTTGTTAACATTGTAGATAGGGATGTTGGTCAGACCGAACTGGTAGAAGACGCGTTGTCCACAGGTACTATCACCATAGACATAGCAGGCAACACCCTGGTCTACATCGTCGTAGGTAATTTTGGCATCCAGCATAGCCTTGATACCAGCCTCGTAGCCGAGCTCATTGTAGTCGACCTTGCCGCGCGGCTTAATGAACTTGGTCATGCCCACGCCCAGGACGTAGGCGGGACTCGTTTGCTTCTTGACCATTGTGTCGGATGTGAGTATAGTGTATAGGAGGGCTCAGGTGTATTTTTTTTTTGGAGAAACTAGTCGTGGATTAGGAGTTTGTCCGAACAGGGAGCCTATATAGGAGGTCCATTTATGTCACGAGTGGGGAGAAAGAGCTGGGGTTTGCGGGGAGAGGCCGAGGTCCCGAGGAAGCTGGGCCCGAGGGCGGCTGAACGAATTGGTTCCTCCAAGTTGCACAAAATCGGTGGTGCATAATACTAATTCCCCGGAGATCGTCGTTCTTTGTTTCATATTTGGAAATCATAAGTGATAGGCTATATGAAGTTCGGAAGCTATCACGTACAAAAAGGCATGTGTCCTTCAACTGGCGATTATCACGTGCACGTGTCAATGGTGAGCGAGTTGCAGGCGACGATCCATACTCAGTCTCTGTGGGCTACGGTCAATGATCATAGTATAATATTACCGATATCAATGTAATCCAACTCCCTTTTTTCGACCTGACACTGGACTGAAACACCCAGCCTCCCCACATTCCTCGTTCCAAGGATGGTAATAAAGCAGGTGCAGGAGGTATGCTATATCTATAATCACAGCGGGGGCTTTCTCACGCAGTGTCACTCTATAAAATATGCTAGGTATTTATGGGAATCAGGTTGATTCTGAAGCAGGCGACTGCCATCCAGGCCATTTGGCCCAACCACCTACCCAGCTTCATAGCTCGTCTGGGGAAGCCATGCAAGCCCCGACCGATTACATGATCGGCGGGCTGTTTCCAAACCAGCACCTCGTTCGTTCATAATCCATTCACGAGAGCCTGGAGCAATCCCCACAATATTACCATAATCAAAAGCAAGTCCCATGCCGGTCATTCCTCCTAAGGTTTGGCTCGGCATCCTCCATTGGCGGGCTGCGAACGCAAAATATGATCGGTGGCCAGGGATCATATCCCTGCGAGAGCTATCATTGCACGATCGGAGGACAGTCTTCCCGCAAGAGATAGGAGAAACAGCTCTGAAAATGGAGATCAGATGGATTCTGGCCTGTCTCCCATGGTCGGGCTGGCCCTTATCGGCCTACAGCTGTTTCTGGAAAGATCGCTCCAGTACGGATTACTCAATGCGCTTTTTGGCTTTCCCTTTGACAGCTTCGATCGACTCGCTACTCGTTGATGGAGGCGGGCGAGTTGTTCCCATAGTGACCTGTCTTTTTTTCTCTCTTCTTGATCATGCAGAGTAGTTTGCATTACGGCCGATCGTCTGGGGGTAGATGGCCAAAACCGGTTGGCGAATGCGGAGTGCGACCGGGGGGAAGTATGTACCACTGTCATGGTCCCTTTTCTCTCGACATTGGGCCTCAATGGAAGCTCGATGAAGCGTAGCAGACCGTCAAAAGTATGGTGTTGGCCAGGATCAAATGTCGCAGTCTGCAGCCATAGAAGTAGTCTTTCAATCTTGATCACCTCAACACATACCATGCTTGGAGACAGCTATGGACACCGTCTTATGGCGACTTTGGTGGGGTCTCCCGTGCAACTTCACGTCGACGTCACTTGGTCAGGCCCTAAACCCATTCGAGAACGACTGCTAAGCTCGGTCCACATGCCATTTTGGCAGCCCTCTTCTCCCTCTTCATCTCCCTGCTCTTGTGAGTGGGTTCGTTGTATCTGGGAATTTGGGCACTGGGCTTCAGTAGGTTGTCTTCTTTTTTGGGGGATTCGCTGGTCTCTGCAGTGAAGTGGGTCACGGGGAAGGACGGGCCACTGGATGAAGGTCGGACGCTAACCGATCGGCTTTTCAGCTTCCTGAGATCAACCATCAACCCCCCCATTCGTAAAGGGAGAGACACCGCAGTGAATCACACCAATCCGACTTCGACTGCCTTCTGTCTGGTACAGAGGAACTCGTCTGAGATTGCTCCTATTGATTCCCGACGGTCAATCAATTGCTTCGACAGAGGTTGCGCTACCTGTGCTGTCGCCGCGGAGGGGTCCTCCATCCACTTGCCGTGCTTCGTTCCGCCCTCCATAGCCGAGAACATCCCGTCGCCTGAACTGCCCGAAAGACAACGTCCGAGACAACAATCGAAGCACAGATTATAGATCCTTTGGGGTCATATCTGTATCAATCGATCCAGACCTCCAGACTGCTACCAGTCTAGTAGATGGTGAATTGTGGGACGCCGAACGGTCTACTCCGAGTGCTTCTGAGAGGCCGCTTTGCGTTCCATTAGGTTCCCCAGCCTGTCACGGTCAACGATCGCATCGTCGAGTACTGAGAGTTGTGCCCTGAAACCTATAGAAGCTGAATAGATCGGGAAGGAAAGAACACACGCCGTTGTCCAGAACCTGTCATTGCCCCGTCCAATGGAAACTTCTTAAGGCATGACTGTTGGCAAACGAACTGAACATGCTCCTCCTTTCTCTCCAACTTCCAACCCCACACCCGCCATCATGCCCACCAGCAACGCCTGGATCATGGATGAATCCACTCGCAACAGACTCTTGAAGAAGTACAAGACCCAGGTGGCTTCGGCGACCTCGACCGTCTGCGCAACTCTGGCGGTGGTGAGTGCAAATCATCCTCTCAGGATCTGGAGCGTCCCCGGTTTCTACGGTGTCGGCGGGCTGTCCTCACGCTTAATATTGACTTTGATCGCCTTGTCTTGCAGACTCCTCTGGAAAATGTGAAGACGCGCATGCAAACGTGAGTCTACCCTTGAATATCTTATATTCGAGCGATTGAGCTGATTTAAAAATGTGTTCGCTAGCCACAACTTCAAGAACATCTTCCAGTGTGCCCGGTATCTCTGGCGGACTGAAGGACCACGTGGTTATGTCGCAGGTATGTACTGACCTTGTTATTCATTCACCTTTTTAGTCCTCTTCATTGCAAGTCTGTCTCTCTCGTCTGATGCCGCTTTCGTCTCATATACCTCTAATCGAACTTTCTGGAAAATCCCCTGGTACTCGAAAGTTGCATGAATAGTCTGATATACTGATCACTTTCTCAGGTGCTCTTCCTCCGCTGGCGAGTGTGACCGCGGTCCGCGTGTTGAACTTCACCTCTTACAACTATGCCAAGGAGGGTATTGCCGACATTGTCAAGAGTATCACCGGCACATATCCCATTGCCGACAAGTCCGGAAGCATCCCGACTGTGGCTGGCGTTCTGACCTTCTCGCTTGCTGGTGCCTTTGCTGGTTTGGTGGCCGCCCCGATTGCATGTAAGAAATCCATTTTAAACACTCGCCTTGGTCTATTTGAAATACTCACGTCCAATGTGACCAACTTTCAGGTCCCTTTGAGCTCGCCAAGAATGTGGTACAGACCTCCGTCCTGGTTTCCAACCGAGCTCAAGCAGCTCCTGGGGCTGCTCGTGACCCATCCCTCCGCCGCAAGCCTCGCATCGGCACTGTCGAGGCCATCCAGCAGATCATCAAGCGACACGGTGTCCGTGGTCTGTACACTGGCTTCCACCTGCACGCTCTGCGTGACACGGTGGGCACGGCCATGTACTTCGGGATCTACGAGACCGTGAAGCAGGTGGCCGCCCACGAGATCGGATCTGACCAGTCCCCTCTCGGCGCACCCGCGATTGCCGGGGCAATCTGCAGCACCATCCCTTGGTTCTGCGTAAGTCTTCCTATCATCCCGATCAATGGTCAAGAGAGAATCATCGGTGAGAGCATACTAATCGTCATATTCGTTACTATAGACTTATCCCCTCGACACCCGCAAGACCCGAGCGCAGAGCGTGCTGCTCGGAAAGACGAAGGAGATCGGCGAGGCCTCCGTGGCTGTCGCCAAATCCAGCATGTACAAAGGCATCTCCATCATTCTGGTTCGGACCGGGGTCAACAACATGATCCTTCTCAGTCTTTTCGAGTATATCAAGGCTCGAATTGACCAGTTGCCCAACTGAAGGACATGTTGGGGGCCTCGGCCGGCATGATGAGATATCGACCACCCTAATGAAGGGGTCGTTCTTATCTGCCACATTCGTACTTGTTCCCTAGAGATACGCCTTTTTTTTTGTTCAAGTACATACCTACGTAGATGAGCCATGGTTGCTCATCAGCAAATACGAGATTGCCGCTGGGGCTGCAAAGAACTATCCTTCTTGTAGAGAGTATAATCTGTAGCATTCAAAGTAGAACAGAATGAACAATAGCCCACGTTCTGTGCCGATCTACCTCGTGTCCGTAGATCTCGTGCGCCATGCCGAGTGGCTGCCTTAGGCTATCTATCCACACGTCATCCCGTTGCCCGGTGGGGTTGCAGCAACGTCTCGCGGTCAACAAACGAACTCTCGTTTTTCGCCCAGACCAACTCCGCCTCTGACCTCTTCCCCTCACCCCGCCTATCTCGACAATGACATCGTGAGTCAATCACCGCTATGGCAAGCTTCATCAAATACAAACCTAACCCTATACCCATCTTCTCTTGTCTAGCAATATCTTACAACTCCCGTTCCGCCGGTCTCACACCGTCTCGCTATCCGATGCGATCACGCAGTATATCTCGTCCAAATATGACCAGCGCCCGGACATGTTCGCGGACGATCTGATGATCATTGATCGTCTGCGAAGCGAAGCTGTTAATGTTCAAGAACCGCATATTAGTGGTATTAGTCGGTTGGTCACGTATGCGGCGCAGTTGAAGTGGCTTGGTGGGAAATTCCCAATTGATGTGCGCGATTCTCCCGCTGTCTCCGATGATTTGATTTGGTGGTTTCGTGGTTGACTGGTATTTTGTGTTATAGGTTGGGGTTGACTTTTCGTGGTATCCCGCTTTGGGGTTTAATTCTGCGCGGCCTGGTGAGTGAGAGCTTAGTGGGGTTGTCTTTCATCCCTCGAGCATTATGCTGACTGGTTGCGGAACACAGTATCCCAGAACAACCTACGTTTCGAGCTGGCGAATATCCTCTTCAACCTTGCCGCCCTATACTCACAACTTGCATACGCACTGAACCGGACAAGTGCGGATGGTCTCAAGCAGGCATGTAACTATCTCTGCCAAGCAGCCGGAGTTCTGGCCCACCTTCGAACAGACATAATCCCCGATCTTCGCTCCTCCCCGCCGGAAGATATGGACGAGATGACACTGCGGAGCCTGGAGCAGCTCCTGCTAGCACAAGGACAGGAGTGCTTCTGGCAAAAGGCTGTTAAGGATGGACTGAAAGATGCCTCAATCGCTCGGCTTGCGGCAAAGGTTTCCGACTTTTATGCCGATGCGGGTGATTTTGCTGTCAAGTCCAACGCCATCAGCACAGAGTGGATCCACCACATGTCGGCTAAACACCATCACTTTGCTGCCGCGGCGCAATACCGGCAGTCGCTGGATTGCTTAGAGAAGCGCAAGTATGGAGAAGAGGTTGCGCGGTTACGCGACAGCTTGAACTGCGTTAATGAGGGTTTGAAGGAGTCGCGGTGGATTAGCAAGACAGTGCTCGGTGATTTGAACGGGTTGAAGAGCCGTGTTGCGGATGATTTGAAGCGCGCCGAGAAAGATAACGATATTATATATCTGAGTCCCGTGCCTCCAAAGTCCGAGCTCAAGACTTTGGAGCGGGCCTGCATGGTGGCTTCTAAGGCGCCATCGCAGGTGACTGATGCTATTTCGATGCTTGGAGAGAATGGTCCATTAGGTCAGCCCCTGTTTTCGAAGTTGGTACCGTATGCTGTGCATATTGCGGCAAGCATCTACTCGGATCGCAGAGACAGACTGGTCAATGAGACCCTGATTGGGGAATTAGAGTCTATGACTGACAAGTTGAGAGAGTATGTCTGGGATTTCTGGTCTGCAGGAACTGAGATGGAACTCGAGCTAACAGAATTACTAGTTTGCTGTCATCACTCAACCTCCCAGGCTCGCTACAGGCTCTGGAAAAGCCTCTCGGTGTTCCAGGAACTGTAGTCTCTCATGCAGAGGAGATGCGGCAGCAAGATGGCTTGAATCGCCTGCGCCGGTCGGTCGAGGACACGGCCAAAGTCAAGTTCAACGACCGATCCATATACAACGAAGGTGTCGAGCTACTAGCAACTGAAAAGGCAGAGGATAATGCAGCACGACGAAAGTATGGCACCGAGCGATGGGCACGAGAGACTTCCGAGGCTGCTGCGCCAAAGATCTACAACTCGTTGAAAGAGATCAACGGCTATTTCACCTCTGCTCAGAGCAGTGACGACCTGGTCGAGCGTAAGCTACGTGATTCCGAGGCCGTGTTCCGTGTCTTGACGGGCACAAATCGAGATCTCGAGTCTTACGTGCCCAGTAGCCGCAGGGCTGCGATTCCTCCAGACGTAGAACGGGAGGCCATCAAATTGCGAAGCTGTTTGAGTGAGGTCAATCGGATGGAAAATCGCCGACGCCGGCGGATTCAGACCCTGAAAGATAAAGCCCGCGCAGATGATATCCGTACGTTACACCCTATCTCTGCATATGCTCCCCTGATACTATGTTTCCAGACAATCACTGACTGTAAAATCTTCAGACCCCGCTCTGTTGAAGGAGACTGCGCGGTTGGAACGCGAGTTCCCGATGCAGGCCATCCAAGCCGGCCATTTTGAGAATCTCTTCGAAGATAGTCTACGACTGTACGATTCCGACGTCGACATGCTTGCACAGGAAAGACAAGACCAAGAGCAGCTCTCCGAGCAGGTCCGTGAAGCCAACCATGCTTTCACCCGAGCGCACAAGGGAGACACCTCCAACAAGGAACGTGAGACCGCCCTGCAAGAACTAGAAAACGGATACTTGAAGTATAAGGAGATCATTTCGAACCTTGACGTCGGCCGCAAGTTCTACAATGACCTCGCAAAAATCGTCAGCCGCTTCCGCGACGATGCTAAAGCCTTCGTGCATCAGCGTCGTATGGAGGCGAGTCAATTGGAAGCGTAAGCCAACCTCTCCCATTCCCCGAAACAAATTACTCGTTTCAGAAAGAGCGTATCCAATACTCATCCTCACGTCTTACAGAGACATTTCCAACGTGACCGCCATGGCCTCACTGCGCCTCTCTCAGCCTCACCTACACCAGGCTTCCCCCCAGCCAACCCATGCACACCATCAGCCCTCTGCCTACTCAGGCGTACCACCAGTCCAGGCACCGGCACAAGTCCCCGCTCAAACAGCCCCTCAACCCCTGGCGGCTCCTGCTCCAGTCCCTGTACAGATGCATTCCCACCGGCCCTCGGCCACCGCCGCACCCCTGACCGCGCCGCAACCAGTACGCGCCGCGGTTGCCCCACCCTCAGTTCCGATGCCGGGCATGTGGTCGCCCGAGATGGGCATTCGATTTGACTCGGCAGGTGTACCGCCCGGTGCGAATGCTGGACCTGCGACGGCGGCGGGGAGGGGAAAGACGGCGACGTGGGATCCTAGTCAGGGTGTGCGGTTTTCGTAGGAGGGTGTATAGAGATGTGGACCCGGAGTTGGGATTGTACATTTGCATCTGCTAGATATTACTATGCATACACTTAGGTGATTTATTGTTACTTGGAAATCAAGCAATGCCGTTCCAGTTGGAATGGCGCTGGGTAAACATCCAGTGTATACCTATAGAGTAGATCTCCGTCGATCTCCCACATAAAACACCAGGCTATCCAAACCCACCCTTGAGTCTTGGCCAAAATACATTTCAAGAGTGCACGAGCAACAAATCCTCAACCCAAGCAGGCTGTCCACCCCTCAACGAGTTAGTCAGCCTCGCACAGGCCTGTCATTCAGGGTCACACCTCCATCACCAGCTTACGCAACACTCTAACGGAGAAAATCACGGAGTAACTATAAAGCGCGGCACCGCAGCGAGCACCACCGAACCACCGAACTTCAGTGGCCAATGAATCAACAATACGTGCAATAACTACAGATACCTACATGAGACTAGTCAGCGTTATGACCGTCTAAGTAACCTGTCAGAACTTGTTAGCTTGTCAGGGCTCGTGCCAAGTGTCTCTCTTCTCCGCACGTAAAAATGGTCTTGGGGGCCGCAGGTGCCGGGCTTCAGGAGAGACATCGGTAAGCACCGTAGGGTAACGTAGTACCGTGAGGATTTCCATTTTATTTCTGTACGGAGTACGGAGGACTGTAGTAAGCGGGGGATAGCCACATTTGGTAACTGAATTAATGAAGTGACCATTTCCAGCTCGGAGTGCCGGGGTAATAATTCTCTTCTGCTGTAAAGTCGTTGAGCAGAAGCTTCAAGCTGTCGCTCGGTGTTATAATCTGACTTGTCGGGGGCATTGAACCCCCAGTACTGATACCAATATGATTGGTAATTTAGTACAGTACGGAGTAGCGAAGCTACCAAATGTCACTAAATAATAAGTACCCTTGAAGATTCGGCTAGACTATCCAAGTGCCTTCACTACCTTAGCCCCTAGACCCCTATCCTGCGTTCACTATCACTCTAGATGGAGAAAAATACCGTAGCTCGGTCATTACACCAGGCTAGACAGTAGACAATAGACAACCCTCGAGGCGAAGGGAGGCGAGATTGGGCTTATTGTACTACGGAGTATGTGCATGCAGCTCACTAGCCGAGTTAGCTCCACCGCAGGCGCCATGGGCCTAGGAAGCGGAGACTGGCATTTTTTTTTTCTCTGTCCTTGCAGCAGCCATTCAGGGACTTGCTTTGCGGACGAGCACGACATCAGATTACGACTACTCCATGACTGACGTTTATAATGAGATTTGGAGATAATCATATTATCATTCAGAGATAAATTTCTTTTTTATTGGTGTAGAATGCTGTGGTTGTGTGTGGATTATCTGGGACAATTGGTGATTCTTCTGCGGTCGGATAAGATCGTTCCATGGAAGCACGTTGTCGTATCTTATTCATGTTTCTATTAATATCGATACGACGGGTTTCTCATTAATACTGTACATAATACTGCCCTTTGTGCTCAAACTCCCGCTACGCTTTGTTTAGCCTGACGGTTCGTTCGGCTCCCCCAAGGCCCGAGACCTCCGGAGCCAAACCAAACACGGCCAAATCGGATGCCCGCGGCGTTGACGGAAGATTACAATTACCCTCTGGTGGTCGAGCCACATGGGGATTTAAACCCATTCCGGGATTGCAGTGCGGGATTTGCCAAATTAGAAAGAGGGGGAAGAGTTTTGTCTTTTGCACGTTCATGTCAGTTTATGCTTTTAGAATATCGTACGAACCTATAAGCATGATGATCGTTATTCCACTACGTACGACTGGCAACGGTGACGTCGACCAACTGTTTATCGTTCTGCATTTGTGTTGCCCGCAGGACCGCTGATCTTTGGCAAAGGCGGTGGATGACATCAGTGTATCAAGTAGAGAGGCCGATCGGGAAATGATTCAGGGTCTGCAACGATCGATTTGGAGATACGGTCACTCGATAAGGGTGGGATACCTCAGTAACGGGATAGCAATATGCATGAATACCTCGCTGGAGAAGCCATCGTTAAATCATATCTCGGGGTGCGTGGTTGGTGTGGCTGAATGGGAAACCGGGAATTGGGGGATTCGGAGAACAAAAAAACAAGATAGATTATGGTTCGTTCGGCATTGGGATCAATCTGATTTCATTGATCTTCGCTACCTGTACGATCTACTAGCCGAGTGATGTCGTGATTGACAACTCAGCTTTGGAACTCTCCAGGGCTCCGATGAGAACCCCCGAACAAAGCGATTGGGGAGTCTCCATCTGACACTGAAACATACCGGGGGGATGGTGAAAGTGGCAGTGTTGAATGGTACTGTCTCGTGTAGTATACGATGACTGGTCTTATTGTCTTATTGTCTTATACGACGAGACAATAATCGACTCTCGTGCATATTTTATTTGGATTGATATTCCCAGAGAAGAAAGGGCCGTATGGCGTTAGTCTCAGGGTGTCTTATTTGTTCGGCTCTAGACGCCCGTTCCTTGCTGATCCCACCAATCCACCAATCCACCCCCCCACGGCCCCAGCCTGATTCCTTTTTTCCCGGTAATTATTATTATATGATTATATATGATGCTGCTGCCTTGCTCGGGCGCGCGCTGCCCCCGATCCCAACCCCCAATTATTACCGCCTGCCCGAAGCCCATCATGGCGTACATCCCGTCACCGACCTCCAGATAATCCCATCACCCATCACCCGTCATTGCTGTCGACCACCACTCGCTTTATCGTACGGCACTTTCGCTCTCGCTTTTTTCTTTATTCTCGCCCGTCCTGGGCTAGACTCGCCCATCGTCAACTTCCACCATGCGGTTTCCGCGCTGGCTGGCCGCTGGCTGCTTCGCTCTCAGTCTGGCCCCGCCCGTTGCCGCCGAGAAGCTGCTACAATCGCACGCTCTCGTACCATGTTCGAATGATGGAATCATTTCGGTCAACCATTTTGATATCGTCTTCACGCCGGGGAATAATAGTGCGTCAATCAGTTTTGATGGACAGGCCACCTACGCCGGCAAAATCCGTATCGTTCTCGAACTCTACGTCTATGGCTACAAAGCCATCACCAAATCATTCGATCCATGCACCTTGAATGTCGATGCGCTATGCCCACTGCAAAAAAATACCGGTTTGAAAATCGCCAATGTCCCGATCGACCTCTCGGGCGTCGACTTGTCTATCATCCCGGGTGAGTTTCGATTTCCGTGTTGGGGAGAGAGCCTTATCTGATCGGCAACCCTCGTGCTTGGTCGCTCACGACAATTTTTTAAAAAAAAAAAAGGAATATCCGGATCCCGCCGGATCATCCCCAAATGATGCTTTACTGACATGAGAATCCGCCCCGATCATAGGTATTGCATATAGTGTCCCCGATATCGATGCCTTGGCCCGCCTGGAAATTATGGACGCCGATACTGGCGGCAAAGTCACCTGTGTCCAAGCGTGGGTCAACAACGGTGTGACCGTCGATCAAGCCGGCGTGGCTTGGGCGATGGCCGTTCTGGTAGGATTAGGACTTCTCTCCACGGTGGTTGTATCTATTCTCGGCCACGCTAATATCGCAACTCACGTCGCTTTTCGCACGTTACTCTTCTTGGGCTTTTTGCAAAGTCAGGCCATGTGGGGGATGACGGCCGTGAGCCAGCGCCCACTGGTGCAATCATGGACGCAGCTCTGGCAGTGGACGATGGGGTTGGTGGGCGCTCAGTTCTTGCAGACCATTTGTACTTGGTTTCAGCGTTCGACGGGTGGCACTCCCTCTACGATTCTCACCCATACCGATGAGTATTCGGTGATTATGCAGAAGCGCTCGTACGTGCCGGGATCACTGGTCGCCCGCACCACGGATATGACGGTGGGTGGTGGAGAAGTCGAGGTTCGAGGTATCGAGCGCGTGGGTTTCCGCATTAACATCGAGCCGACCAACATCTTCATGACGAGTTACCTGTTCTTCTACTTTGTGACAGTGGCGTTCCTCTTGGTGATCTTGTTCCTCAAGCTGGTGCTCCCTCGGTTGGCCCGGAAATTGAAAAGCGCAAAGATGGAGCGGACGATGGTCGTATCGTCCGATTGGAAGGACTTTATGCGCGGCAGTCTATATCGACTGGCTGCGATCGGATATCCGCAAATCTGTGCCCTCGGTCTGTGGGAATTGATCCACCGAGACTCGGCCGCCGAAATCGTCCTCGCCATCTGCATGTGGCTCACCATGACCGTCTTGCTCTGCTGGGCAATCTTCAAGGTCTTCCAACGCGCCCGACTATCACGAACTCTCCGACAAAACCCCGCCTACACTCTCTACTCCGACCCCGTCTGCCTCACCCGCTGGGGCTTTTTATATGTCAACTACAGAGCGCAAGCCTATTACTTCATGGTCCCGCTCTTTCTCTACACCCTCGCCAAGGGCCTCGTCATCGCCTTCGGACAATCCAACCCCCTCGCTCAAGCCATCGTCCTCCTCATCTTCGAAGCAGCCTTCCTGGTCGCCACATGCGTGATTAGACCCTACATGAACAAAACGGCCAACGTATTCGCCATCATCGCCACAGTCCTCAACTTCCTCAGTGCCATCTTCTTCCTCTTCTTCACCAACGTCTTCAACGTCCCCGAACTCGTCGGCGGCGTTATGGAAGTCCTCTTCTTCTTCCTCAACGCCATCTTCTCCCTCGCCCTCCTCGTCTTTTTCCTCATCGGCTTCTACTACGTCGTCACCCTCAAAGAACCCGCCGAACAGTACACCCGTCTCGCCGATAACCGCTCCTCCACCGTCCTGGTCGAAAACCGCCGGATCACCGAGCTCCAGCCGCTGGAGAAGAATCTCGAAGTCGAGGATGGCCACATGGCATCCCGTGGAAACGTCTGGGAGCCCGTGTCTACCCGGTCAACATCCGCAGAGGATATCACCGAGGCACCGCAACAGCCATTCGGTCATACCGTGCAGCCCACGCTACCATCCATCCCGATCAGTGACTCGGACAGCTCAACATCACGGCGGTACGATGTACCACGGCAGGAAGAGCGGTTGGTTTGAAAATACCTATCCCTCCCATCTACCTACCTGCGTACCCGCGATCTCCTTTTACATGTCTATATCTGCATTCATTTACCTGCATTTTTTCCTGTTCTGTTTATAGTGATGACCACCCTCTCATTCCCAGCCATTGTCTTTGCACATTTGCACTTTTTTTTTTCCGGAAGAGAAGCCTCGGGAGCTTCGATACATGGGGACCTCGGCGTTGGGCTCTACAATCATTTCTCATATTTTTTGTACATATGGGCCTCGGCGTTTTGACTTTCGATTTGCTGCAGATACTTGCACTTTTTTTACAGCGGTATTAGATGCTTCGTTAGAGAGCCGCGGGCTTGATTATGGATTGGATGATGTCCTCGGGATGAATGGAAACACGCCTCCCTAATGGGAGAGCTATCGAATACCTCAATTACAAGATGTGTGCCGTGTTTGTATGTGCTTCATTAGGCATTAGACATTAATATAGAAACATGTAGACGATATGCAAAGTATTATACAGAAGCGTGGGGATCGATGAATGTACTCTGTACATTACTGTTCAATGCCGACTCCGCACTCCCCTCGGTCGATCATGCCCAGACTCTCCAAACGTGGTGATCGGCTCAATTTTGAACCATGGTTTCGGGACGACCCGTATCCCGTATCGCTTCATGCAGTCCGTTATGCAATAATGCAAGGGCGACAACCTTGTTGTCGACAATTGCGCCCCAGTCGGCAATGCCAACTGCCAAAAAGAGCTTTGCCTCGAAACATTTCTCTCTCTCCCTCTGTCTCCCTCTCTCCACATGGAGAGACTCACCAAAAAAGCCTAATGGCCCTTCGCAGCCCCATTCTGACTGCCCACAACCTCCTCTCCCTGCGACTCATCCTCCGACCGATCGTCCTTCTTCTCCCCCGTCGAGATAAACTTCCACGCACTGCGCAGCAAACAATACAACCAGAAGAGATTGAGACTCTGCAGCATCGCCAGCAAAGCGAAAGTGATGATATTCGAGATCCAGCATTTATACTGTTGCGTCTCCCAGTTTAATTCGTAGGGACCCACGGTGCGGAACTCGGTCAATAGCGACCAGAGGATGCGCAGGTTCAGGTAGTGCCGCAGATAGATCCAGGTGCCGACATTAAGGGCGTAGAAGGGGATGACGAGTTCGGAATCGATATAGTGGAAGGATTTGGAGACCTGTGGCCCCATAACAAATTAGAAATCGAGGAGGAACCACCAGAGACCAAAGGAAAAAAAAAAGCAGTTAGTTCGTCACGTACCGCTAGGAAGAAATCACTGATATCATGCGTGATGTACACGGCAATACCGATATACGTGAAATGAAACCGATAGCTCAGCCCGATCAACGCCAAAGTAACGATATGATGCGCGACCAGCTCCCTGAAATCCTTCCTAGGCTTCTCCATCCCCAAGATCATCACGAGCGCCTGCTGCGCCCAATACGCCGCCTCGAACAGATAATAGAACTTGAACGCCGCCTCGTGCGTCCGATGCGGAAATAACTCATACATGCCCCTGGTGTTAAAATACCACACCGGCGTCTGCCGCATCACATACAAGCCGACTGGGCCGGAAATCCCAAAGTAGATCGCCGTATACATTTGCTCCATGAACCGCAGCTGTTTGCCGCGGGATTTGATGCCCGCGACGCGCGCGAGCGGTTGCAGGAGTTCTTGCATGATGAATTCGCGGGTGAAGGTTAATACGATCGTGTAAAAGGCTACGAAGGCGATATCCCATAGGCCCTTGCCATATTGTGCTGCGGCACCCGGGACACTGCCCGGGGCCGGGTCCTGGCGGTAGGAGAGGAAGATGAAGCGGTGGAGTATGTTGGACTCGGTCGGGTCTAGGGCGTAGAGCGAGGCGAATGCGACGAGCAAGAGTAGTGGGATAGACCAGGTATGCTTGATCGCGCGCCTTTTCAGGCGTCGTAAGAGTGAGCGCGGCTTCTTGCGCGTGTGGGTGGGTTGGACATTGTCGTGTCGTATACGGCCGTTAGACGCGGGTTCGGCCGGAGCCGGAGCTGGAGCCGGAGCTGGAGCTGGAGCTGGAGCTGGAGCTGTTGGTACAACGTGCTTGGTCTGACGGCGGCGTGGGGGAACTCCGTTGACAGTGGATCGCTGGGCAGCGAGGGAGCTGGCGGGATCGGGGTATGCGGGCGCCGCCATCTGGACGCGGGATGGGGAACGCGGAGGAGAGGAAGGCTCGCGGAGGAAAGGTGAGTGTTGGAACTTGGGGGACGTTTTGGCATATTAATCACCCCACTCATTTTTGATTTGTTCCAATCACCGTGAGAGTAAGGCTGTTGAAGGAGCGTTTCATCTTACAGATCCGATTTGGCCCCCTTTTGGGTTTAGTTGATTGCTGTGGAGGGCCCACGGCTGCGAATGAGAGGCCGCTGTTGTGTTCGAAGTCCGCGTATGCCGATGACCGATATTCCAACCGGGTGGGTGTGTATTTGGGGAATTGTGATTGAAGATGTGTTTAGAATTGGGATTCTGGAAGAAAAGTCCTCGAAAAAGCTGAAGATATATATTTGAAGCTTCCGAGTTGACGTCTAGATCTATTGGTGCGAGTGGCCCGCGTGCCCGGGCAGATCTATATTCCTAGTGCCAGGCATGCCCCGTCACATACCGTCGATATTGCTCGAAATCAGTTAAGGATGAAATGGTCCATATTCATATATTTCAACATTGTCATCATATTATTGTTCCAGCGCTTTGAACTCTCAGCATATAGTCTCAGAACTGGGCCTGCTAGAAAACTGCGTCCTCGTGGACTCGCCTCCTCGCAGCCTAAATTCTCACACGCACCCTCGCACAGTATCCTCCCCAAGATATGCCTTTCAATATGGGTCCAATTCGAGACAGTAGATCCTGTTCGTTATTATATCCTCATGCCGTCTTTGGTAAGACCAGTACCGGTATCTCCACAGGTCTTATCATAGTAGCCAGTCGGTCTCCTCGGTCAATGGCTTAGTTGTGGATAATGAAGGCTGGTGAAGTCGACGCAGCCCCTCACTGTGAATCTCACGTCTTAACGGTGAAAGTGTCAGAGATGAGGATAAAGTCTCCATGGTAAACACGACCTTCCGGGGTATTATCTACGGCAAGACATCGAAACATTGTCTAGACAGAAAGGTTGCCTTGACTGGAAGAAACTGGTCAGCGTTTGATTGTGACAAAGGAATACCCCATCGCACTTAGCATATCCCGATATGGCCTCAGCTGCTCAATTCGAGGTAGTTCATTTTAGTGCCTAGGCGTCTAGATCTATTCAAGGCGTAATTTGCGGGGCAGCAAAATGACTACGTGACCGAAAGATCAAGTCACTTATTCACAAATCGCGCACCATCGCGGATGAAACCGACGCTGGAATAACCTCGTACCGTGGAAGGACGATGGGCCAAATTCTTATCGCCGGAGCATGACCTGTGAGTGAGACCTGGGGCGGTAGGGCCGCCCTGCATCATCTTACTCTGCCATGGTGACGAGTTACGTGAACATGGACGGAGCACCATTAAAGCCACAAAGTATGCGGGATCTGAGTTTCGCTTGATAGCTCCATGTTGACTGATTATACTATACATTTTGCGAGTTCCAAATGGTAGAATGTACACGTGCATGTCCGTGCAGGGATGACGTTCAGGGATTGAAAGGTACATAAACATGAAATTAGCAACAGATTTCTATCCTTCTGTTTATCAATGTGTATAATTCCATCTATTTGTAATTTCTATCCAGCGAGGGGCAATTCCAAGCTATCTACCGAAGGATCTCTGACTGGATGTCTACTACAGCCAACGATTGGGAAACCAATCTCCCAAGAGTCAGCTCACGATGGCGTCTTCAGGGCCGAATAAGGCAATACTTGGTCCTCCAATATTCCTTGATTCATATTATGATAAACCAGCTAAACCCGCAGTCGTATCTGAAGTCGTTGTGTTTTCCTAGGAGAGGCGAGATAGCCGAGATTACATTTAGCTCTACTAGCAGATAAATGCCACGTATTTTTTGCAAGACACCAGAATCTTGAGGTAATGTCCCCACCTCTCGATGGATTGACAGAATCTGCGTATGAAATTTGCAAACGTAGCACGGTCAAGGGTTTCCAGGCCAGGCAGAGAAGTCGTGTCGTCATAGCTGTCCAATGGTATCTCTTAATCAGTGGAGCTAGCATTGCTCATCGCGTGGAGGAAAAGAAGCCCGGTATGATGAACGGCGAGCAGTGGTCGATGCCCCAAAAGCAAGGATAGCTATGGGATTTTCGCAGCTGTTTACATTGGTACTTTTGATCATAAGAGGGGGAAAGAGGAGTAACTGTAGAGGTGATTGACTCAAAAAACCGCCACAATCTGGAAAATGGGGAATAGCCACGACCCACAGGGCTGTGTATCATCCGACTGACTATTTTGTACGCTATTTCTTTCCAAGTGAAAGCCTCTCTGCTTCCAGGGTCAAGTGACCTCAATTTGGAAATGAGCAGATCGATAAAGGAGGCGAATCTATTCTGACTCGTCGAATGTGATCATCAAGTGGAGAATTCTGGTCCCCGCCGTGGCCAGTTAGCAAGGATTCTCAGGAATTTGTGTTTTCTCCACTTTCCGAAATGATCATCCATTCGGAACGCCCCACACAAGCTGAACGGTAGAGTCAATGGTTATCCTCTCCGACCGATTCGGTTTCCTTCAAAATTAGAGGTCCTATTTCTGGCATTGACAGATCTGCTAGCCATGATCGTGAATCGTCGAGCAATTTAACCTTTGGATCTAGGGATAGCTCCCGGAGTTGATAACTACCCTAGTCAAAATGGCTGATATGAATTCAGTGTTATCACATGAAAAGTAAGAGGCAATAAACTGTCCATTCGAAAGCAACCCTGGTCGCCAAGGAGATGCCAAGGAAGCTAGACTCTCGTACAACCCCGCTTCCGGGGGTCGCTGACAGAGGAGCAGGCAACATGATAACGCCCGCCCCTCTGGAGGAGCGGAAATCTGATCAAACATGCGACGGAGCTGATCGATTTGCTAACGGGACGCCTACAGTCATCAACCCATGTCAATAATACTGGGCCGACCCCAGGCCTCCGCTCAAAAACTAGATTCCTCCTTCAAATCTCAAGATTAAAAGGCCTAGGGACACCCAAGAAAACTCAAAAAAGTGACCAGCATCCTTGGAAAAGCAACGGCCTCACTGAGCCGCAGCAGCCAAGACAGATATGGCTTCTACTTGCAGCACCCCCAACAATGCGGATTTCCGCGAAAGACACATCAAAGGGAGCTCCCCCAAAGGTCTTTCTCTTCTCAATCTGCTGAAAAGGAGTGGCAACCATCTACGCCGATCCAGCAAAGATGAGACCCGTCGAGGGTCAGATACACCGTTTCAAGCTACGCCGACCGAGAAGATGAGCCCCCCAGAGCACATTGATGCAGCAGGTCAAATACCGGATAAGACCGAGGCTGGGAAATCACCCCCGGCAGCTAATTTGACCAAGAAGCCGCCGGTCTCAATACTGCGAAAGAGCAATTCGCTCGACCTCGATTCCATCATCTGGGATGATTCTTCAAGAGATCGCCAGAACATGCAAAGATCGATGAATCTGGACGATATGATCGCACGACTCCTCCAAGTTGGACATTCAAAACCATCGAAGAGCGTCTGTCTCAGCAATGCGGAGATCCTTGCTGTTTGCTCGAATGCGCGCAACCTACTTCTCTCTCAACCGGTTCTCCTGGAGCTAAACGCACCGATTCAGATTGTCGGTGATCTACATGGGCAATTCCCAGATCTCGTTCGCCTATTTGATACGTGCGGACACCCACCCGCCACCAACTATCTCTTCCTTGGAGACTATGTTGACCGCGGCAAACAAAGTCTGGAGACGATGCTGCTGCTCCTATGCTACAAGCTAAAGTACCCAGAGAACTTTTTTGTCCTCCGAGGTAATCACGAATGTGCCAACATCACCCGTATCTACGGATTCCACGATGAATGCAAGCGACGCTGTAACATCAAAATCTGGAAGACCTTTACCGATGTCTTCAACTGTCTGCCTATCGCTGCCATCGTCGCAGAGAAGATCTTTTGCGTTCACGGCGGTCTTTCGCCGAATCTCACGAACATGGACGATATTCGGAAAATATCGCGACCAGTCGAAGTACCCGAGTACGGACTTTTGAACGATCTTCTTTGGAGCGACCCCGCCAACATCAAGGATTGGGGACCGAATGATGATCGCGGGGTGAGTTGGTGTTTTGGAAAGGCACCGATTGTGAATTTCCTCAAACATCACGATTTGGACTTGGTTTGCCGGTCACATATGGTTGTGGAGGGCGGGTATGAATTCTTCGGAAACAAGTCATTGGTGACGGTGTTTTCTGCACCAAATGTAAGTCTTTCGTGTTTGAGTTTATCGTGCCAGTGGCATCGACTGACGTCGTTGGTTCAGTATTGCGGAGAATTCGACAATTGCGGAGCTAGCATGTCCGTGTCGGAAGACCTTTTGTGCAATTTCAATCTGTTGAAACCTTTTGACGCGAAGAAGTTGAACAAGCAAATGAAGAGAGCAAAGGAGTCTACGACGACGGAGAAAGCATTGTAAGTGTCTATGGGTCCTTGACTGTGGAGTCCGCTGTTTCGAGTCCAAGCTAACATTGGGAAAGGCTGCGCCAAGTATCATGGACTTGATCTCTATCTGAGACTTACATGATCTATGAGCATCATATTTTATCTGTGTAGAATAGTCTGATTACCTAGTTAACCGCTTGTTTTAATATGCCAACGGGAAATGAATAACGAATTCTACTATATTGCCAGTACCGAGCCACGTAAGACCAAGGATAGCATTGCAGGTACCCAGCTGAGTAAACCCGCACCTGGCTTTACATGTTATCGAGCAGGATGAAACCCACTCAACCTTTGAAAGGCGCAGTAAAAGACTATTGGAGGTATGAGACCTGGTCCTCTTTTGGGGGCCGAAATCATGCCAGCATCCACATAATGGGAATCAAATGTCTCATTAAGCGAGGACAACCAATGAAAAAAATGTATGCATATGCATTACCCAATATTTATCGCAGAGAACTGGCTGACGCGGTGCAAATTTATTGTCATACAGGAACATCTGCCGTGCCATCTCAACAACCGAACAAGCCTTTCGTGCTCGTGGGGGCGGATTCATGTCCCCCTGCAGCCCAATCACAAAAGCCAGCATCAGCCCCGGAACGAAGGAAAAGTGGGACCCTTCGCACTCTACCCTTGTAAACGGGTTGTCTAATGTAGCTCGGGACTGGAGATCTGCATCGTGCTCTGATAGACCAACATACAGCCGCCCGCACACGCCGGATCTCGAATCTCAATGAAAGTGCTCCGTAGGGTGAGAGCCTTTTAGGAGCTGTTACCAAGAGCTATAAAGGGCTGTAATTGACCCGTAGGTGCCCCATCGGTTTGGGAAGTTTCCTGCATATTCACTTGTAGCTTTAATTCACGTCGCCATGGGTAAAGGGCTCGCCAGACTGATTGGTTCGGGCATTGGCTTCACCTCTGAAGCAATTCATGCCGCCCGTCATCGGAAAACAGACTCTACTTCTGCCTCGAACTCCGAGACCCCTCGCTCGCTTCCTGGCACGGGGAGGGAGAATGACCAGTACGTCGTTTCCGATAGCGAACAAGCCGACGCTTTCATCGACAGGGGAATCACAGAGGGATCCGACGAATCAAAGGTCCCAGGGTACTTGGAGCTCCAGGTCAACGATCAAACCCAAGAATTCGCCGAAGAGAAACGAGAGAGCCATAATCCCGGGGCGGACTATGTGGATAGAGAAGACAGCGGCTCGGTCTACTCCAGGGACAATGTAATGCGCTCACTGGACGAAGATGAGGCTGCCTGGCAGCTGGATGAGGCAGCCGAACAGTGGGAACTACCTGCATATGAGGAAGCGGAACGTCAGTCCGGTCATGCTGCTACTCAAAATCCTGAGAGTGAGCACGCTCCAATGACTGAGAATGACTCTGAGGAAACCAAGGAGAAGAAGCGTGAGGCCATGGTTCGAGCACTTGTACAGATGGCTGGACCACCTGGGCCGGTGCGACGGCTTCCTTGTCCTGTTATCATTCCTCAAAGGAGACCTGGCGCGAAGAAGCGTGGATTCGTGCGAGCATATGCGCCCGTGTTGGCCGATTGTGGTATCAGCCAAGACGTCTTCGTGAAGTTCATCAGTGACTTCCACAAAAGTAGTCAGGTTGGTTGACCTCTATTTACTCCGCCTGGTGGTTTCCCATAATCCTAAGACAAATCACTGACCATTCAATAGGCATCCTTGTGGCTTCAGGTCGTCGTTGTCGCAGCCAACGTGACCGGATTCTCTCCTTCATTGGCTGTTGCGTTAACAGCCACTGCCATTGCTATTGTAGCCGAAACAGCTATGCAATTACAAATCCGCGACCGTACCAATACCTACCTTGACAAGGTTAACCGAGAGTTGTTCATGCCCCGTGGTCAATATGCCATGGTCATGAAATTCAAAGACCATTATCCTAGCCAAAAGCAGGGATCCTCGGGTTCATTCGCTGACATGCTTGGCGGTCTTTTCTCCACTGAGAAGGTTAATGTCAGTCAGTCAGGTGCAAAGTCCGAGGTAAATCCAGCATCGACTCAGCCTACCCAGAGTAATATACTTGAGTTCAATGCAGCCGCGACAATCTCAAAGTTCACTCACAGCGAGGAGCATCCGGAAATGACTGCCTGGACAAAGAAAATGAAACACTACAGGGATGTCAGTGGCAGGACTCATGGTGCTCTCGAGCTTCCAGAGTGCGCACCACTGATCTTCCCCGATATTGATCGAGCTGCGATGCGGGTGAGAGAGGGCAAGGAACCCAAGTCAAAGCTTGCAAGTGGCAGGACTTGGGTTAGAGATTACATTGACCGAAAGTCGCAGGCAGAATTCGTGAGTATAATTTAGTTTCTTATGACTGAGCTTAGTGCTAACAAGAACTAGGAAGCTAGCCACAAAGGATCTGCTTTGGCCGTCCCCGAGTCTGGAAGGAAGGGCTTTACTTCCAGATACAATGATCCCAATCATCCAGCAAACAACGGAAATCTTCTCTCGACGCTTACCGGAGGCTTTTATACCCCCAAGCCCGGTCTGATTGAGCGAGCTGGAATGGCCATCAAGGAATCGCAAGACAAGAAGCGGGCTGCGCAGGGATTGCCGCCTAGTGAGCCCTGGAAGGATAAGTTGAGAAGGAAAAAAAAAGAGCAGATTGGCCGGCTCAAGATTCTCCAGGAGGATGTGGTTTATCTGATGATCGTCAACATGCCTACTGAGGAGGAGCTCACGACGTCTGTTGCGGAACTGAGGCATCTCATGGAGACCGAGGGGCGAACTCTTCCACCCGGACACTCTCGGCGATAATGGGTATGCTCATATTGAGGATAGTTTAGGTGTCACTAATGACCATGGTAGTTCACATGTGAACTACCATTTCGAACCTACCTCGAGACTGTAGTTCTCGTGTGAACCACCGTCCTCTTTAGAGTTCTAGAAGGTGTCAGACAGTCTCCCTGCTGTGGCCCCCCTCAGTGTTGTGTCGGGTGCGAGCTGCCCTTGCCTCCAGAAGCCCGTTAATTCGCTGATCGAATTGTTCAACGTGTGCCATAGCTTTATCACGAGCAGCAGCTCTGAAATTATGATCCTGCCTCTTCGGCCGTCTTACCTCACTTTTTGTCTCTACCTGTCACTCTTACTCTCATTTTCTATTTCTATCTTGTTTCGCACCTCCTCTCTATCTATCTTCTCCCAATCACACACCCTCTACAACACCAACAGCCCTAACCATCAACCATCAAAATGGCGACTGAAACTCCAGAACCCACACAGAATGAGGATCCACCTCGGACGCCGGAGGAGGAGTTCGATTTTGAGACGCAAGATCGTCCCGACCGTGGCTTGGTTCAACTCAAAACCTAGTAAGTCGTTTGACTTGATAAAAAACGAGTTTATGGACTAACATGATCAATAGTCGCCCGGCTGAGAAGACGTTCATCAAAATCGGAGATGTCACCACAATCCCCGAGGGACTCGCGGGCAATGAATTTTTTGTCTCGCGTGAAATCTTGCTACTTGTAAGATGTTCACACGGAAGGAGGAGGTTGAAGTATTCACTCTACCGGGTTGAGGTAGTCCATTATATGAGAAAATGTTTTCTGTCAATGTAAAACTGCGCTTTATCTAAACCTCGTCGTTCTCCAAATTCAACACAAGTCTCCCCACGAAGCTGCCGACCTGGTCTATATGTTCCCCAAGCCATGTCTGGAAATTGTAATCTCTCGTCTTGTCGCTTTCAAAATCATATAAGTTTGACTCTCCATCCGGACCAAAGCGCATAAATTTACCATTCTGAGAGTATGGCTCCCATGGCTGGTTTCCGTGGGCAAAGGCGGTCCAGATCCGAGCAGCTTCTAAGGCAACTTCTTGTGTCGGTGGAGGGCAATTTGGCAGCTCGTTTAAATGCATTAGCATTGCGCAAAGACCGTGGTATGAGATGCCTTGAGTGGGACCCGGGAATGGAGAGGGCTCCTCAAAGTGATACAGATAGACCTTGTCTCTCCAGGCGTCAGACACCTCGGAAGCCTTGGCAATGCCGACATTTGAATAGTTGAAAAAAGCATTTCCAATAAGAAGCCTGAATGCTTTGCGGAAGTCTTCTTCGGATTGTGGCTCACGGCTGAACCCGAATTTGAGGTATAGTTGCTGTGCATCTTCGACTGAAAATGCCTCGTTAACCAACTCATGGAAGCGATCTTGGGACAGACGCTTGAGCAAGCCATCGAAAATGATAGCTTCGACATTAGTGTCTCCCAAGATGATTTCTTTGCATCGCTTGTTGGAAACATTTTCCTCATAGGTCCATCCTGACTTGAGGAGCTTGCCGTCCGCAACGGGGCCCATGGCAGCGGGTGTTGACTGCTTCATAATCTCATCGACGCTCAGCGATCGAAGTTGCTTCAATCTTTCGGCAGCCGTTGAGGCTTTAACTCCCGTGTTCTCACACAGACGGTTCCAGTCTCTCTGATAGATCTCCAGCTCCCTGGGACTCAAAACAGGAGCCGCACCCGACATCATGATAGCACGATCGAACAGAGCGTGCTCAGCAAGGAGATGCAAGTGAATACTAATACTCCCAGCGCTCACACCAAAGACGGTGATATTGGATGGATCTCCACCAAAGTCTTGAATATGCTTGTTCACCCATTCAAGACCGTTGCGTTGGTCGATGAACCCGTAATTGCCAACGGGGTGAGTTCTGGAGCCACCACCGACTTCTTCGGCCAAGTCTTCGGACGCCGAGAAGCCCAAAGCACCGAGTCGATAATTGATTGAAACAAGGATCACCGGTGTGCCACACTTGCGTGCGTGCGAGACCAGTGCCTGCGGACGATATCGAGCGACCGAATTCGCACCAAAAGCAAAGCCGCCACTAGAAGAACGAATCAAAGAGGTTAGAGCAAGTTGCCCATCACAGGTAATTAGATGCTACTCACCCGTGAATCCAGACCATGACTGGCAATGGCTTAGAATTCGAGTCCAAGAATTCTTTTGGTACGGCGACATTCAGATTTAGACACTTGAACTCATCGTCTCCAGGTAAGGGATCATTGGTTCCTCCCGACACCAGTACCATGCCGTTTAGTTGGCTACATCGGTATCCAAGTTTCGTCGCGTCAAAGTCAATGTCGAAAGAGTGCAATGTCTCACTGTGAGCCCAGCGCTTGTTCACCGTCGCGTACGGAATGCCGCGGAAAAGAGCAATATCGTTCTCATGATCCAATGACCCGATGATATTCGCGCCAAGTGATGGCGCGTTGATGGATAATTTGTCCCCGTTCGTCATGGTGTCCAATATATGATACAGTCTAGGGGTGAAGATGCAATCAAGGCGGAATCCTCTTGGTCAACTAACGGGAATTTACCAGGCGCGGAGGGGTATATAAGTGTCCGGATAATCAATCTTCGTAACTTGCGGGGCTTTTTATGTGGAGACGAGTGTCAAGCTACGGCTAAGCCTTATGCTGCCAACCCTTCTTCCCCAGGTCTTGAATTTCTCTCTGATCCACATCAGGTAACTTTGAGCAATTCTGCTATTCTTCTGCCAGTGTCACAGAGTCGCAAGGTTTACTGAAGTCATAAGCGATATGAACACAAATTTTGTGTTTTTGAGAAGAGTTTTGCTTCACCATACAGATATTCCAATTCATGACAAGGGTGAACGCTTTTCCTAGCCGCAAAATTAGGAACTTATAAGCGAGAAAATAGCCGACTCTACTACCGATTGCGATTGAAGCTTCAGCTAGTGGCTTGAAGCCTGACCGGAAAGGATCTAGATCGATTCCTGGGGCCCCAGATTGCCAGCATGCTCGGCAAAACGTCGGCTCCACTTCCAGCTTGGAACGCGGGGAGGAGCAGGTGACAGTGCTCAAGCTGTGCAGGAGGGGCTCTTTAATGGGGATTTTCCGACAGTTTGCATATTGGATAAGCGCTATCCCGCTATCCGGAAATTAGGCGAGGTGATTTTGTTGCGTTCGTAGCATCTGTGAAACGAACTTCCGCCCATGGGAGCTTTTTGTTAAAAGGCTGTGGGTACGACTTCCCCAGATTTCCCCAAGCTCCCCAGGTTCTCCAGATTCTTGCAAAGACCTGGGCTTTTCTGAAAAATCACTGTTCTTATACTCTCTGTTTTCAACCAATTGAGAACAAAAATGGCAGCACAAACAAGCAAAGATGGCGCAGAGGCCATTGAGTTGGAGAATCCACCAATGACCCGACCGGCAGTGCTTGCAGATAAGCTCCAAGATGGAGACGAGGCCCTTCAAATTCTTCAGACCGAGTTCGTGGAGTATACTGCCGAGGAAGAAAGACAGTTGCGGTGGAAGATTGACCTGCGCTTGGTGACTGTCATGTTGATTGTCAATGGAATTCAATTTGTTGACAAGTTGGTATGCAACTGTGCTCACGCAGCCTACCCCTTTCAAGATACTAATTTTATTGAAGACTATCAGCTATGCCGCAACATACGGCATGGTCACTGAAGCTCACCTGAAAGGCCAAGAGTACAGTTTGCTGATTACTCTGTTCTACATTGGTTATCTGGTATGAAAAAAGCTTTCCACATTCTCCACCAACTCTCGAAACTGACACTAGACTTTCATTGCAGGTTGCTCAATATCCGACAAATTATTTGATGCAACGATTTCCTACCGGCAAATACTTGACCGTCAATTTCATCCTCTGGGGTTCGTTTATTTTTTGATCTATATGCAAGGCATCCATTAACATTCCCAAACAGGCATCACTCTTGCTGCAACTGGAAGCGCCCGAAGCTTCGCCACACTAGCCCCTGCCCGGTTCTTCTTGGGCGTCTTCGAGTCCTGTCTCAATCCCGGCTTCGTTCTGATTTCTTCGTCCTGGTGGAAGAGAGAAGAGCAGGCAGCTCGCATCGGTCTTTGGTATAGTGCCAACGGACTGGCATCAGTTCCGGCAGGTGTTTTGTTCTGGGCCATCGCACACATTAAGGTGAGTGTTTCTGAGATTTTTGCTTGTCCAGATCAGAATATTAACGAGGGCTTTAGGTTGACAACATTTTTCCCTATCAATGGATGTTTATCATCTTCGGTGCCTTGACCGTCCTTGTCGGAATCAGTCTCTGGTGGATTCTTCCCGATACTCCGCTTACTTGTCAATGGCTTTCAGACCGAGAGCGAATTATTGCTGTCCAGCGTCTCAAGGACAACCGGACCGGTGTCAAGAACGCCCACCACAAGAAGGACCAGGTTATCGAGACTCTCTCTGATTATCGCGTGTGGATGTTGTTGCTCGCTATCTTCTGCCACAACATGACCAACAGTCTGCAGACCAACTTTACCGGAATTATTATCAAGGGCTTCGGGTACACCACTTACCAGGCTGTGCTGCTTCAGATCCCCGGTGGCGCTATTATGGCCGCCTCAATTATCCTCATCGGCTTCTTCATTTCATCAAAATGGGGACAAGGCAAACAAATGTTCACCATCATTGCCTGCTACATTCCAGGAATAATTGCATGCGGTATTCTCTATGGGGTTCCCGTGAAGCCATCTACTCTGAGCGCTCATCTCGCCGCCATTTTCCTGATTCCGATTGTCGCCGCAGCTGGAGGAATGATGTACTCAATCCTCGCAGCCAACATCGCTGGATATACCAAAAAGACTATGACCGGCACACTTTTCTTCTCAGCCTATTGCGTGGCAAATATTATTTCGCCGCAAACTTTCCTCTCCTGGCAGGCACCCAAGTATGCGACTGGAGTCTTTGTGACCCTTGCGGCTTTTATCGTCAACATTATCCTGTTCTCGATTTTGTATGTTGTCTATTCGAGGGAAAATGCCGCACGCAGACGCGAGATGGAGGAAAGTGGAGAAATGGATGAAGTGAGCGATTTAGCCAACGCGTTCTCGGACCTGACGGATCGGCAGAACCGCCGGTTGATCTACAAGGTTTGAAAATTGGGTCGAGGGGTGGCTAGGTAATGAGGTTTACGTGATAAGCCAATTGAATTTGATCCGGAGGATGAAGTTCATGATTCATAAATTATTATAGCTCAGTTCGATGACATGAACACCAGCATAATTTCAATACAGAAGCCCGTTTAGGCAAGAATAGCGCGTCCTCCTGTCATATTCTTGGAATATTGAGTTGATCTCCTTCCAAGTAAATGTTCCTGGGCACTCTCAATATCCCTCATCGATACCGGAAGCTCAAAGTGTTTCTTGATATGTATGTAGTCATTTTGATTGTCCCCGTACGGTACGTTCAGTATATTCACCGTCGGTCGCTCGTGAACGGGTTGATTCAAATGCGCCATCGACCTGACTACATGATCCAGTTAGCTTGATTCCTTGCAAGTCATGAGTGGCTCAAAATTACCATCGCTAGAACTCGAGCTAAATAGCAACACGGGCTGACCCTGATGATCTCCTTCCTCTCTTTGCTCGCCTTTGTCGCGCAGATCCCACCGGCGCTTTGATGGCGGTGGTATAAACTCCTTGACGGGCTTCTCCGCCCCACTATATCGGCCCCTTGACGCGATACCGGCACCCCAGCGAAGTCGAATCTCATAGCCTTCACAGGTGACTCCTCTGGAGCTGCACCTCTGACATCCAGGTCGAGTCTCGTCGCATTGGATTCGTTTCCGTTTGCACGTCCAGCAGCCCTTATGGGAGCGATGTCGGGCACTGGGGGCGTCTTTTCTTTTGGTATCTGAAGGGGCCATAGCTTTAATCTTATTGAAGAACACGAGGTTTAAAAAAAAGGAATTTCGAAGCGACAAACGGGACTTGTGTCGTCCCTCATTCTGTTCATATGCCCCCTCGAAGTATAACACCATGAATGAGCTCCGCGCTCTGATTGGCTGATCAAACGTCTCAGCCGCGAATAAATAGCGCGCTCTAAACCTTTCTGGGGAGTGCTTCCCGGTTGAGCTGCAAGGGCGAGCTTATATTTGGCTCGCAAATTCCCTCGCAATGTCGAGCGACCTGTGAATTGGCCTGCCTTATAAATGGGTTTCTTGTCAGGCCCAATTTCGGTCCGTGTCGGCCTCATCGGGGGATCGTCACGGGGAAGCGCGGCGCCTTTTCGCCTCGGCAACCGATTCGGGAAGGTACAGGCACGCACTAGTGTATACTACATTTCACCCACAGGTGTCCACTAAGGCAACTGACATAGTAATATCGGCAGGGTAGACTAGGCATATTAGGCTAATATGTCGCTTGTACTGTACCTCGTTCGGTGACATGGTTGGATTGGCTAGTGCGATCTACGGTCGGCTACCCCAGATTTGTAGCGAAAATTTGGGGCAACACCACCACTTTTTAACGCATGAACAAAGAAAGCCGAAACAATGGCGAATCACGAAGCCAAGCTACAATGGAAGACTCTGCTATCTACGAGGAGAAGGAATGAAATGTCCAAATTCACGGAACTAGCGGATTACCTCGTGAAGAATCTCGGGATTGCTAATGCACCTTCTGCGACCGCGTCTGCCTTCCTAAACGGGAAGGATCGATCTTACGTGCACGATCCGTTGTTGAGACAATATTTGAGCGGAATGCGGAGAATGGGGGGCGATGGCTGGTCTGGTCCCCTGAGGCAAGTCCAGGCCTCAAAAGCGCCAAGTGGGCCATTTTGGGGATTTTAGAAGACACCGTGCTCCGACTAATCGTGAAGCCGGCTTGATGGCTCTAGTACAACGTCAATGGCATGATAACCTGCTTGAAGACTTTCCTCTCTCACACTGAGCCTTGGCCCCAATCCGGCTGGCACTTGACTGCATCGACGAGTATATCTTCTACAGTAAGCATACAGCATTTCAGACTAGGACACTGAGCAGAAACGACAACGTTTTGTATCAAGATTCACACCTCAACTCTAAATCTCTGGAGAGAACCCCCATCGAGAAACACATCCTAGAATTTATCGTGAACACTCCCAAGCCTCCGGTGAGTCGACCTAACTACGTACCGGTCATTCCATCGTTTTAATACTCTTAAGCTTCCAATCTACTAGGTAGGGTAGTCCGTGTACTTAGAAGAACTCTAATAGACATTGATTAGGCCTTAGAAACTAGTTGGGGATATCAGATCGGCGTTGGGTATAGACTTAGGAAATATATCCTCCTCACATACGACCCGTTTAGTAGTGAAGTCCTCTTCACGGCTGGTGGGAATTTCTACGAATAGAACTAGCTTACTGATATCCTTTATTAGATAATTCTCCTTATATTGTTAGACAAGATTATCATTATTATAAAGGAGAAGGGGCGCTAAGGATCAAGATAGAAAAGCCTTACGATCATAGTAGGAATGGTCCTGCCTGATTCGAGAAAGAAAGATACACTGGAGTTTCACAAGTTAAATTCCCAACTAAACTTCAAAATCATTTTATCGGATACCCTGGTGAGAGAGAAATCGAAAGAAAATGCCTTGGCTATTCGGAATGATCATCCACTGGAGATTCGAAGAAGTATGTAACTGTCGAGCACCTTTCAGTATTGTACTTGAAAACTTAATCTGCACGTTGTAGGACAACCTCAAGATAAATTGAAGATGAGCAAGTGTAAAGCCTTCATTGCCATCCCCATTTTTAAAATGTAGTATCATTTAATTCCAAATTTTCATTCCTAGAGCCCACTACAAAGGCCAATACCAATGTGAACTATCTAACGGCGGCGAACGGGCAGATTCTTTAAGAGAAAGACAGACAGTTGCCGAGTGGTGAATATATACGTACAACATAAACAACATATATTTAACAGGATGGGCTGTAATTCCATGATTTGAATAGTTCCACGCTTGTTCTTCTGAGGTACTGCTGGCGCTAACGTTCCTTAAATATATTTAACCAGCTCATTCCATCATATACTGATAGTGATCTGAAGATTTGAATCTATTGAGAGGATTGGAAGCGGCTTTTGTATCTTCAAGTTGGTCAATGGGGAGGACATTTCACGGCGGTATTGATTTGTGATGTTTTATGAGGGGGGCTCATCCGCTAACCAATATTGGAAAGACCATGGCTTTACAAAGACTAGGAGTGTTTCAACATTCCACGACCTGCGAGGCAAGAATTTTACGGATGCTTCTGTAGCACAATCTCTCTGTCAATAAATGGAGGGTGTACTAGATAGGTAACTCCACCAATTCCCATGACTTCCGAGGAAGAGACGAATTCCATAAATATACAAGTATCCATTTTGATCGACCTAAAACACAAGATAAAGATATTTACACAGAGATAGCTCAAAGCTTAGACTTCATGTTAACATGAATAGCCTTGATACTAGAATATGCATCCAGGCCAGCCTCGCCTAATTCGCGACCAATACCACTCTGCTTCACACCTCCAAACGGAATACGCCAATCACTATCATTGCTAGAGTTAATCCACACCATACCGGCCTGAATCTTCTTAGCAACGCGGTGAGCGCGAGTCAAGTTCGTAGTGAAGACGGCACTGCCAAGACCGTACGTAGTATCGTTGGCCATCTCAATAGCCTGTTCTTCAGTGCTGAAGCGAGCAACCACAACGAATGGACCGAAAACTTCCTCCTGGTAGATTCGCATACTGGGGGAGACGTCGGTGAAGATGGTGGGCTCAACGAAAAAGCCCTTGCCATCGCCAACACCCTTGAAGGGCTTACCACCGTAGGCAAGGGTCGCTTTCTCGGACTTGCCTACGTCGACGTAGGACATGATGCGGTCGTATTGAGCCTGGGTCACCTGGGGACCCTGGAAAGTGGACTCGTCGAAGGGATCGCCGACCTTGGAGACATTCTTGACTTGGGCTTTGAACGCGGCCAAGAATTTATCGTAGATCTTATCTTGGACCAAAATACGAGATGTCGCAGTACAGATCTGGCCCTGGTTGTACATGATGCCAATGTGTGCCCACTCCACTGCCTGGTCGAGGTCCGCATCGTCAAAGACGATCAGAGGGCTCTTACCGCCGGTCTCCAAAGTGATATTCTTCAGGTTGACACTGGCCATCTTCATGATGTGCTTGGCGGTTGCGGTGCTTCCGGTGAAAGCAATCTTGTCAACGTCCATGTGGGAGGCAAGAGCGGCACCGGCGACGGCTCCGTGGCCGTTGACAATGTTCACAACACCCGGGGGGAAGCCAGCTTCCACGATCAGGTTTGCGAGGAATAGTATCGAGAGGGGGGTCTGCTCCGCGGGCTTCAGAACGATAGTGTTACCGCATGCCAGGGCAGGGCCCAGCTTCCAGGCAGCCATTGAAAGAGGGAAGTTCCATCTGCAAAAGACAGCGAAATCAGTCGCTGCTTGCATTACACATCGGTCCAACCCATTAACAGTTAAGCAGTTGAAAGACTTACGGAATGATTTGACCACATACACCAACCGGTTCCCGGACAGTATAGGCAAATTTGTCAGGGGTGGTTCCAATGACTTGTCCAAAGATCTTATCGGCGTAGCCGCTAAAGTACCGGATAGTCTCTGCGGTCTCGGTCAAGTCGTCGTCCCGCGACACGGTATAAGGCTTTCCATTGTCGCAAGTCTCAATAGTCGCGAGGGTCTCGCGATTATCTTCAATGAGTTGAGCAAGGCGGTTCATCAACTTGCCGCGGTCGCTTCCAGGGAGATCGCGCCAGCTGGGGTGATTCAAGGCCGCGCGAGCGGCCTTCACAGCGGTATCGACATCTTGTGCGGAAGCAGCGTAGACTGAGGTGATTTCCTTGGCGGTTCTATATAGTTGATCAAAAAATTATTAGCTGCGCAAGCCCTCCATGATAGATCGCGTTGACCAACTGGCCCTAGTGCAAACGTACGCCGGGTTGATGGTCGCGATCTTGTCGCCGTCCGAAGACTTGACCCATTGATTGTTGATGAACAATCCGGTCGGCTGGGACCAGACACGGCCATTAGGGGCGGTCAACTGAACGGATAAAGAGGCCATGATGTTGTATAATCAGATCAATTCGAGCAAATTGACTTGGGAGGAAAGAACAGGCGATGCAGGACAATTGACGATGTGCAAGCTCTTAAGTCCGTTAGCTTGCATCTCCCATCAGTGGTAATCATTGATAACGGATTCGGCACGACATGCCAATTCGAGAAGGCGAATGAGATGCACGGCAACGATGTATCTGGAGAACGGAGGCCCCACACGGCATCTCCAGAGTCCAGAGAATCGAGGCCGGGGGGATTAAACTGGAAGCGTGGGGAATAGTTGAGGAGATCCAATGGCAATCAAGTGGCCACTGGCCACCGCACGGTCCAGACGCTAGTCCTCAAGAGGTAGGTCCACGCAACGATAAGGATTGTCTCGATAACTGCGGGCGCGAATCTCAATTGCAAGTCCAGGTGCACTACAGTAGGTTCTACGACAAAAGACATCAAGTTTATTCGACACATCATATCCTAGCATATCTTTACCTGTAGCTAGACTAGTTACTCACTGATACCGAGTTCGTCTCTTGAAAAAAGGATTCTGCAGCAACTCGATTAGAAATCCCGGACCGCGCCTCACGTGGTTTCCCCGCGAAAAGATAAGCTTGAATCCCATGCCACGCTGTCAGGTGATGTCAGGAGGCTGGAGAATCCTTATCGACACACTCTGTAGGGTCAACCTGCCCGATTGGCACAAAAGTCTGTGCTTCTGGCGGTGGACATGTCGTCGGGCTAGGGTATCTCGAGTTGCCGACTCCTGATTGGCTATCAATTCCGCAACACGAAGACTTACGAAATGAGAATTATGGAATGGCAATGCAAGAAGGCAAAAGGGATGAACGAAACGTAAGTGCAAAAGATCCCTTCTCCAGGCTTTGACCAAACCGAGAAAACGGGAGGAAAGAATCCACCGTGTGGACTGAAGTGGACTCGGTAAGAGTCGGCGAGATTTCGTCTGGACCAGACATCCTTGGAACTGCCCGATTGGGCAGGTCCTTGCGGACTCTATCGATGAAGATAGAGACGACCACTTGGCTATAAAGACCGGCTGGGAACGGACTCGGGATAGGGGATTTACTACAGCTCTACAAGTCCTTCTCTTGTACTATATTGCATCATGGCTTCTGCCCCCGATACCACATCCATCCCGGGATACACGATCTTCCGGGAGGGAGACTACGATAGTGTCGCTGCCACGGCGATGCTTCCACAGGGAGTTCCCCACCCGCTAGGTACGACTGGGCGATTTGCTTTTTCCTTTATGTCTCCCTCCTTACAATCCGGCCGCTGACCTATTTTGTGCATACAGACCAGCTCACCATTCGGGAAATCCCCGACACGGCCCAGATCATCCGCAACCATGCCAGCCCCAGGACCGTCAAGTTCAACTGCATCACACTGCGCGAGCCCCGCAAGGCCGAGTACCAGGCCTTCAGAGCCGGCAAGACTGCCGCTCCCGATCGTCGCGCATTCGCCATCATCATTGAGCGCGAGACCCAACAAGTCGCCGAGGTCATTGTCAACTTGAAGACCAAGAAGGTCGAGGAGTGGAAGGCCGTGAAGAATGTGATGCCCACGCTCACTCTCGAGGATCTCGATGTCATGGAGCGCATTGCCCGCAAGGATGCCCGCGTTATCCGCGCCTGCGCGGAGATCGGTATCACCGATATGAACAAGGTCTTCCTCGATGCCTGGGCTATTGGTATCGATGAGCGCTGGGGCTTCGAGCGCCGTCTCCAGCAGGGTCTGGCTTACTACCGTGCCTCGGAGTTCGACAACCAGTATGCCCACCCTCTGGACTTCTCCGTGGTTGCCGATACCGAGACCGAGGAGGTCCTCAGCGTTGACGTGCGCACGGTCAATGGCGAGCGCGTTCCCGTCCCTCTCAAGGAGCACAACTACCTCCCCGAGTTCATCGGTGACGGCTACATCCACGACCGCCTCAAGCCGATCGACATCACCCAGCCTCAGGGTGTCTCCTTCAAGGTCCGCGGCAACGAGCTCTCCTGGGCCAACTACAAGATGCACATTGGCTTCAACTACCGTGAGGGTATCGTCATCTCCGATGTCCGCTCCCACGACATGTACGAGGACCGTGAGCGCACTCTCTTCAACCGCATCTCCGTCGTTGAGATGGTTGTCCCATACGGCTGCCCCGAGAAGCCTCACCACAAGAAGCACGCTTTCGATGTCGGCGAGTACGGCACCGGTCTCATGACCAACTCGCTCAAGCTGGGCTGTGATTGCAAGGGTGCTATTCACTACATGGACGGTGTCATGTCTACCTCCAACGGTGAGGCTGCGGTCATCAAGAACGCCATTTGCATTCACGAGGAGGACAACGGCCTCCTGTACAAGCACACCGACTACCGTGACGGCACCGTGATCTCGGCCCGTGACCGGAAGCTCATCATCTCCCAGATCATCACTGCCGCCAACTACGAGTACGGCTTCTACCACACTTTCACTTTGGACGGCACCTACAAGCTCGAGATGAAGCTTACCGGTATGCTGAACACCTACTCTCTGCACGAGACCGAGCAGGCCGCTCCTTACGGAACCCAAGTTGCTCCCCAAATCACCGCCCACAACCACCAGCACATCTTCTCCCTCCGTATCGACCCCGAGATCGACGGTACCAACAACACCGTTGTTCAGAATGACGCCGTCTCCGCCGACGCCCCCGTCGGGTCCCCCGAGAACCCCTACGGCAACGCCTTCCTCAGCAAGAAGACCCCCCTTCGCACCTCTCTCGAGGGCGCTGCCGACTACTGCTACGAGACCCAGCGCTCATGGGACATCATCAACCCCAACCGCATGAACACCACCGCCAAGAAGCCGGTCGGATACAAGATCCTCAACAACAACTGCCCCCCTCTCCTCGCCAAGCCCGGCAGCACCGTCTACAACCGCGCCGGCTTCGCTCGCAAGCCCCTCTGGGTCACCCCCTACAAGGACTACGAGCTCTTCCCTGCCGGTGACTACGTGTGCCAGTCCACCGGTGAGGAGAACCACCCTCACAACTCGACCATTATCGACTGGGCCAAGCGCAACGAGAACATTGAAAACACCGATATCGTCTGCTATCTCCAGTTCGGTCTCACTCACTTCCCCCGTACCGAGGACTTCCCCGTCATGCCCGCCGAGCCAGTCAGCATCATGCTGCGCGCGTCCAATTTCTACGAGAAGAACCCCGGTCTGTGGGTGCCGCCTTCGGCGATTTGTGTCGATACTCAGTCGACGAATGCATTTTCCACCTCCTGCTGTGCCGCTAATGCTCCGGCCAGCACGTCAAGATTGTAAAGCATGAACGGGTCGTTTGGGTGTTGGCAAACAAAACTTTGCTCTTTCGGTTTTATGTGATGTGATGAATATATTGTAAATAAGCCATTTGTTCTCATCTTTGTTCATAGTTTTGAAACATACATTTCTTTCACTTTCTGATACTCTCCATTCTTTCTTACTATCAGCGGGCTGGCTTGCCATATAAATACATTCGTAGTAAAGAATCTCCACTATTCACACCTGACGATACATAATATCCGTCCTAATAGTATACTTGGTCCCCCTAAACACGGGATCCCCACTATGCATCAGCCCACTATGCTGAAAGATCAACACCGACCCCGTCCTCGGAAAGATCCGCAACTGCTCATGCCCACTCTTATAACTAGGAATAGGAATAAACGACGTCGCCCCACCCAACAACCTCCCCTTCGGATCAGGATTCACCTTCGTCGGCTTCTCCTCCGCCCTCCCCAACTCCCCAAGATCCTGCTCCCCTTCCCCATTAAGATAAATCTGAATTGTATAAAACGAAACATCCCCATTCGGCGCCTCATACTGCCCATCCCAATGCGGACGAAAGTACTCACCACCCTCATACCGCAGGAACCGTAATCGCTCATTCAGCGCAGCCAATCGATACGATTTGCCCCGGCCAATGAGCCCAGTCACGCTCGTGCGATCAGTGAACGACTCGATATCGAAGTCGCGGAGAAACGGCGTTAGGCGGGCGAGAAGTCGCCGTGTGATGTCTGGAGTATCCCACATGATGCGCGCGCAGTTGCGGGCGTCGGTGGCGAGGATTTGTTTTCCGCCGCCGATGTTGACCATGGCGCGTTCCCAGCCGTTCCGGGTGCTGGATTCGGCGAGGGCGATGAGGTCTTGGCATTCGGACTCGGTGAGGAAGTCGTCTATCACGGCGGCGAAGTGGTTTTTGTATTTTGGGAGGGCGGGGTTGGATGTTTCAAAGTCGATTTGGTGGACGTGAACTGTGGGAGGTGGTTGGGGTGGCAGGAACCCATTGGGGATTTTGATGGGGATTGAAGCCATGATTTTCTGATTTGTGTGTTGCTGTTGGATGTGATGGGAGAAGGTGGGGGGAGTCAGTAGAAAAGAGAGTAAGAGCCTCAGCCTTGGCCTTGGCCTTTTGAGGGAAGCTCGCCAGTTGGGGCTGAGGGCTCCGCCTCATATTTGACAAACGGGGCAAACATAGGGCACAGCTTTGAATACGGGCTTTGGGTTGGTTATTTCTGCTTATTGTTGTTTACTTGTATGTATTCTAATATATTCTAATCAATTAGGAAAAGACTTGAGAACCAAGGATGGACCCAGCGGATAAGCGAATGCTTGTCCGTCAACATTAGATGAAAGATCGAAGATGAATCAAGTGGTCAGCTGTATTTGATCTAAAGTTTCTATATGAGTTTCGTAATAACTTCTTCATATACACTTCTTATTTCTTGACACTTGTCTTTCCCTCTCAACTCTTTTCAATCGAAGACTTCCAACATCTTGACACTCTACATACCCACCTTCAGCGTCAGACACACTCACTTCGGCAAGATGATGAACCTAAAGCAAGCAAATGCGACGGAATTTACCAGATCGTGAGTAAACTGCTCTGCTCATCCAGTCCTGAGTTGACAGGATCATCAGAATCGTCCCCATTTTCAATGGCCCGCAAGTCACAATCCGAGTCAAATCGGGCAACCGGGAATATACAGTTTCGAAAGGCGTCCTCTGCCAATCACCGTATTTCTCAAAGATGTTCGAAGGCAACTTTTCAGAAGGCCAGAGCCAAGTAGCCATATTGGAAGACGTGGAAGGCGTTGTCTCAGAGCAAAGTCTCGAAGCACTCATCCAGTGGCTTTACATGGGCCAGGTCAATTTTGACCCCAAGGATGCTCTGGACCCTGGACGGCAAACCTCAGCAATCATCGAGTTTGTGAGACTTGCAGACATGTGTGCGGTCACCGGTATGGAATCTCAAATGACACAGCGCCTTGAAGCCATCTTGCTTGCCAATGCAGCTCCAGTCCCTTGGTCAAAAGATTACTCGGGGGTTCCTGTCGATGCCTATACACAAGCGCTCTCAACGGACCACATCTTTTCGGTTGAGTGTTTGCCCCAGGGACACCCCGTGCGACGTGTACTAGCCAAAAACTCAGTTCCCGGATTTTTGAGATCTCGAAAGCACAAATTTGCCTCCGTGATGCGCGACTGTCCAAAGTTCGCAACTGACCTCCTTGAAGAAGTGGGGCAAGCCCTGGAACGTCTCAAAGCCATAAAAGGGCATCCTTGTTTTTGGGACTCTATCAAACCGCAATGGTGCGAGTTCAATCACTAGTGATGCTTGCATTGTGAGAAAGCAACTGGATGATACGATTCCCTAGTTGTGGAATCTGCGATCTGGATTTTTACTACGCTCATCGACCTTTCATGTGCACTCGGCATATAAGAAGTTAGTGATTATACTTAAAAGCATGCATGACTGGAGAATGAAAGCAGCACGATATTTTCATGGAAAATGTCAACTTGAATGAGAATGTACGTGTAAGGCTACCTAATTGTCAGGGTTCTGTATCAGTAGGTGGACTGATAGAATTCCATGTTCACGACAGTTGTCATCCACAGTATTTTTCCCAACAGCCTATCTTCTCGTGACAGTATAAGGTTGCAGTGCTATCAAACACATTGACGAAGTGAGCAGGGCCTTCGCCCCCTGTGAACAGAACCCTAACTTGATAATTATACCCTCTACAAGGCAAGAGCCAGAGCGAGCACACCAGCTGCGCCGGCAACGCCCATAGCGACACCACCAGTAGGAGAGGGTGCACCGCCAGTCGACTTTGCAGACGAAGCAGAAGCAGACACGGAGCCGGAGACCGAAGCAGCCGTAGATCCGGAGACAGAAGAAGCAGCAGAGGAGCCCGATGTAGTAACTTGCGCTCCACTCGAAACAGATTGAGTAGCAGATGTACCCGTCGTGACGGCATTAGAAGCAGTCGCGGAAGCAACACCGTCCGAGGAAGTTGAGACACCGAGAATCTGAACATCAAAGTTCGAGCTCGCCCAGGCCTTCACGCTGCTGGGCAGCTCATTGTACCAAGCGGGATAGGTTCCTGCCGCGGCGGCACTCGCAACGGAGGAGCGGAATGAAGCATCCGTGATAATCTCGTCCTGCCACGAGGCGGGAATGGCTGTCTCGATCACGGAGAGGACGGAGCTGGGGATTTCTGCGACCAGCGCAGAGGCAGCAGAGGCGGCAGATGCGTCGGCATCGGGATTGGTGACGCTGCCGCTGGACTCGCCGCTGCCAGTAATTTGCGGCTGGGGAGAAGCCAGAGCCGAGACGGCGAAAAGAAGCAAGGCGGAGAAGGTGCGCATGATGGTGGTGATTTGGTTTAGAGCGACAGACGATGGATTTGTGTCGAGGTCGGATAGAGAACAAGAAACCTCTTAAAGTAGGGATATTTGAGACTCGAGGACCCTCTGGACTAAATACATTCTTCTACTTGACACAAAAACGCGCCCCCAAAGGAACTCGATTCGTGCCCTGGACTCTGGTAGGGGTCCGTGAGGTGACCTTTCTCCCCACTTGCGGTAAAATCCGCCAATTTGGTGGATTTGGTTGGACCATTTGTTCTATTCTCAAAGTATAATCAGTGCTAAGCTCATCACTAAATATTGTTGACTTCCACTTAGCGAGATTGCTTACGTTCCTCTAGCGGACTAGGTGCCCGCCACATTAGGAAAATTGGCTCCATAAAGTCAAGTCGGCAATAACGGCATCACGGCCCCGAACCCCTATTTTCCAATTTGTCTCCGTATTCCCTTTGGTCTTCTTGTGCCTACTAGTACTATAAATAACCGAGAATTCTCTGGGGGTGGGGTTTGCACTTGGTGGCTTTTATGAGACCCCAGTCGATCATACTCATACCACTCTTCGATCGCCGACCATCCTTTGAAAAGAAACAAGGAAAAGGTTAAGAGAACTACGCTGGGTAGAAGAATAATCATTTGAACTAGAGCCAATGCAATTGTGTGTACCTCGATATAAAGACAAATCAGCTATAAGCACAGATCATACAGCATAACAAAATTATAACAGCCGCAAAGCGCAAGACAATTTGGTAAAAGCAAACTAGAAAAAAAGGCATTTTACAGCTCCTCCTCGACTTCTTCGGCCGTAGCAAGATCCAGCTCCCAGTTCTTGAACTCCAAGCTCAGCTGATCTTCATTACCAGAAGCCTTTCCAGAGCCAAACTTCTTGAGATCCCACTTCTCAACACCCTCAACGCCCTTGAGTTCATCACCAAATTCAAGGAACAGATCGGCATTCAGGCGCTCGTACTCGCTGAAGTCCTTGGGCCAATCACCCAGGCGCTGCACAGCGAGCTTAAGCAGCTGCAGGTGCTGACGGACCTGCTCGGCGTCGGAAATAGAACCGTTGGGGGTGCTATCGCCAAGGTCAAGGTCGTAGGTGGAACCGTCCATGCTCAGACTGCTGTCGAGGCCACCCTCGAACTCGGCAAGAGAGGGATCGACGAAAATGCGGAGAAGGTTCTCGTGCACGCTGGCAATCTTCTTGTAGTACTTGTTTGCCATGTGCTGACCACCCTTCTCAGATTGGTAGCGTTGGGCGATGCCAGCATACAGCTGGGACAACAGGGTCGACATCTCGAGGGTGCTTTGGTGGCGGGCGCCATTGACACGGCGACAGTTGTACACGATGTCCTCCGCCAGGCGCGCTGCCTTGAGGGCATCGCCGACTAGGTAACGGGCGAGAATGTAGCGACGGGCCAGCTGCAGGGTAATGACGGGCGACCAATTGATCTGCTGGTTGCGGCTGTTCCAAAGGCTGGAAAGGACCCAAACAAGGTTCTTGTAGTCCTTCTGCTCGCCGAGCACACCGATCAAAATGTTCAGATAGTCTAGGTTGACCTGAGCCAGGTTGATCTTCAAGTCACTGATGACCCGGAGGACCTCCTGAATGATGACAGAGGAAACGCCGAGTAGCTTCTTCTGGGCAGCTTGGTCGGGCCGAGGGACAACGGTACGTCCGGTGATGAACACACCCAGAGTGAAAACAAACTTGACAATCGCGGCAGAGCGGTATACATCGTGAGCAGAGATGTACCGGAAGGAGGCGATAGCAAGATCACAAGCACCATCGTAGTTCTTCTTCTGGAGGAGATCCAGAACACGATAGTTGCTGGCAATACCAACCGAACGGATAAAGTTGGTTGACTTGTGGGTGCTGAAGTGCTCCAAAATCGTCGACAAGAAGATCTTCACCTGGTTAGTCTCGGTCAACTTGGTGCGCTTGCCATCGGTAGCCAGGAAGTAGGCAACGTAGTCGTCGAAGACGCGAATAGCTGCAGTCTGGCGGTTGTTCGAGAGCAAGAAGTGGTAGAGACGGGAGGCAGAGACCGAGACACTGTGGAAAGAGCTGGTCTTGGACGAGAAATGGCTGCGGAACTCCTCAAAGTAGACGAACTCGGTGGTCAGCTCGGCCAGGATCTCAGTAATAGTAGAGTTCCGCTGCCGGAGGCTTTGCTCGAGCTGAGCCAAGAAGATCAGGCTCTGGCGGCCCTTGGAAGTGAGATCAAACTTGGTGGACTTGATGTTGGTTGTGTCCTTCATCACAATCTGGCGGTACAGCTCCTGCGTCAACTCAGTCGCCTTAGTCACTTGTTTCGTGGCAATGTAGCTGGCGGCGATGGTCGATGCAGCGGCGACAAGGCGGGTAGAAGAAGACTCGGTCTGCAGAATCTGCACAGTTGACTCCCTAAGCTCCGAAAGAACAGACTCGGAAGACTCGCTGTGCTTGGAATGGAAGGAGATAACCTCTTTTAGCTTGGTCAAAGATTCCTCGTGAGCCCAGCCGTAGGTTTCACGAACGGAGGTGATGCGCTTGCGCAGAACCTTAGAAGCACGCTCAATCTGAGTGGCAGAGACCGACTCGGACTTGGAGGTAGCAATAGCAGTCTGCTCCTCGTAGATACCATCAAGGATAGCGGTGATCTCATCTCGGTCAATCTCGGTGGTCTGGATGGTGAGCAACTCCTCGTAGAGAGCAATGGCATCGGTCTCGAAGCGCTTAGATTCCTGGCACACCTTCGCCAAGGTCAATGTAGCCTTGATGGTGATTGTTGCAGTGGCACCAAAGACAGCCTTGACCTTGGTCTGATAGTCGAGAGTAACCTTATGGATCTTGGTGTACTCGGTACGCACACTGCGCAGGCAGTGGGTGTATCGGGTGAAGAACTCCTGAACGAAATCGGGCAACTGGAACTTGGGGTGCTTCTTAGGTTCGTTCAAGAACGTAACGAAGAGCAGTGAGTAGTATTGCACAGCATCAGAGTAGCGACTCTGGTTCCAGAGCTCAGTGACCACAATGATCAGAGGCTCAATAGCATCTGGGTGGCAATGAGGAGCATCCTTGTTCAAGGCACGGATGATGCGCTGGTAGTACTCGATAGAGATCGGGCGAGGACGCGTGAGCTCCGCCAGGATCCACAGAGTCTTAATGACGGTGGGGTGCTCAGGTCCATAGTGGGTAATATAGTCATCCAAGAGCTCTTGGCGGGTGCTAATAACCCGGTCGGGCTGCGAAGAGCGCTCGTAGAAAAAGATCAGCTCGTTAGTGACGCGCTCGCGTAGCTTGTCATCGACAGGCTTGGCAGCCCGAACAGCCCGGTAGACGCGGATGCGGATACCCTCCTCGCGAGGGAAGCGACGGCGATAGTGGTAGCACTGGCTCAGACGCTCAGCAAGGTCCACACACTTCTCAACGTGCTGGCTGGGGAGGACGACGTCCTGAATGGAGGGAGCAAACAAGGACGGCCACAGTCCGTGCAGAACCTTCTTGACAACGCGAGTTGCATCCTTCCAGCGGTGCTGGGAGACATACAGCTCAACCAGAGTGTAGGTGGCAGTGAATGAGCTCTGGTCAATCTTGGTGATGGAGCTGGAAGCTTCGTAGACAATCTCTTCCAACACAGATTCAGAGACAACGGAAGAAGAGGAGCTAGCCTGGTGCATGACCTGCTGGGAAGTTTGCTCAATGCTCTTCTGAATCTCCGTGTACTGCGAGGACTCAGTGCGGTTGGTGCTCTTGTAGTAATGGGCACAGTGCTTGAAAATGCTCAGAGCTGCGGTAGAGAGTCCGACAGCAGTCATAACCTTGGCAATTTCCTGGAAGTGGGAAGAAGTAGACTCGGACACGGACAGGCTGGTGCTGCGGTACTCCTCCCAGACGCTAGACAAGATCGAGGAGGCCTCATACTCGCGCTTCTGAGACTGAAGGAACTTTGAGTAGACAGTCACCGACTTCAGTTTGATCTGCTCCCAATACTCGGAGTACTGAGTGCGACACTCCTTGCTAGCGCGCTGCCAGATCTCAACGTAGATACGCTCGGCCTCAGCAATGCGGCCCTCAGCAATATACTTTTCAGCCTGCTTGAGGAGGGCTTCGAAGTCAAAGGTCTCAGATTGGTATTCATCAACCTCGGTGTCCAGAATGAAGCGAATGCCAGTCTCGCCGTTCTGCTTGTGGCCCTTCAGGTGAACGTGGAGACCACCACGAGTTTCGGTCTCGTCGCCATCGTAACGAGTCCCGGTGATAGTCTGAACTAATATCTCAATCTCCCTGATCTTCTTCTCTTCCTTGAGAAGGCGGTAATGCTCGATCAGAGTCTTCAGAGTAGTGACAACCTTCTCCGAGTTGTTGCCGTAGTGGATCTTGTAGCACTCGACGATGAGAAGAAGAATCTCTTCCCGCTTGACCATAATATCACTCTTGGTTGTGGTGACCTGCTCAGCCGTGAGGTCGAGGAAGAGACTAGACATCTGCATGGTGATGATGTGCTTGACGGTGAGCAGGGTGCGACTAATCGTAGTGATCTCGTAGAACAGCGGAATTGACTCAGTGACGTGAGTAATGTCGCGACGGAAAAGAGCCAAAGAGATGATAGACTGCAAAGTGACGACATTATTGGGAGTCAGGATATGGCGGCTCAGGTTGCTGACAATGGTTAGATATGTCAGGAGCGTTGGCGTGGTGATGTTGTGCCAGAGAGTATTCTGGAGCAGCAGCAAAGTCACAGTGGCGGGGAACAGCTTGCCAAACTCCTTAGCAGTAGAAACATCACCGCCGTTGGTATAGACAGTGGTGTTCGTTAGATGGTGAGGCCAATAGCGCACTGCAAGTTCAAGAAGTGGGTACTTCTGGACAAGAAGGCTGGTTTCGTGACGGTCCAAAGATGTCAGAGAAGGCTCATGCTGCTCAGTCACAGTGGTCTTAATATAGATAAACAATCGAGTGACAAGGTCGGCATGGCGATCCTTGACGGAGGGAATCAGCTTGCCCTTAGTGTAAATATCCAGAACAGCAGTGCGGATGAGTCCGTGACGAAGATAAACTTGGCCGTCCTGGAGGAAGACAAGAGAGGTCAAAGGCTTCAGGATGGTCAAAACGTCAACCTTGCGGTCAGAGACAGTGTGTTTATCGAGCTGGACCGAGGCCAGGGTGGCTAGCTCCTTCACCAACAGAGGGCGCTGGGCGGTAGCAAGCCAGAGAAGCATGAACTTCGCATCCTCGCTAACTTCAGAGGAGGCAAGGACATGGGTGACGAAGTCTAGGACAGTCCACTTGCTATTCACCACGGCCTCAACAGTCTTGCGGAAGGCATCAGTGGCGTGCTCATGGCGAACATGCTTAGCAGCAAGCTTAGCCCAAAGGAATGAGCCATGGGAGGCTTCGGTGATCTGGTCGATCACAGTCTCTCGCTCCAACTCGGACAATTCCCGGAATGTGCGGCTAGCCTCGAGAATGGACCGGACGACGGCGGAGACATCATCAGCGACACGATCCTCTGTGATAGGGACGGCCATGACATTTTCCTTGGCGGTAGGCTTCTCAGAACCAAGAGTAATGAGCCTGACGTTGACAGCGTTGGAAGTGGCGGCGGTCAATCTCTGGAGCAGAGCAGCTTCTCCGCCGGTAGACTCGTCAAGGCCGTCAAGGACAATGACAAGCTCCTTGGCACCGCGAAGAGCAGCCGCCAGGGCACGCTCCAAAGCATTCCAGATAATGCTTTCATAATCCGCGGCACCAGTTGTCTTACGGCTACGCTCATAGGCATCGCCAAGAATATGCAGGAGTTGAACATTGCCAATGCGCTTCTCGAACAGTTGGAACAGAATAGTCTTTGCAATGGCAATGGGAGTGGTCTCGGCCGGGATGCGAGCGTCTATTTGATGACCAAGTTAGATAAGAGGCATGATATGATAGAATCGCATACGAGGTGATACTTACTGATTGGAACGAACAAAGTCTTGTAGGTAACTCCACCAACCTGCTCTTGCAGACGGTCAACAATGACCGAAGCGAGAACGGTCTTGCCGGATCCAGGCTTGCCATAGAATGACAAAGTGTGGTTTTTACTCTTCAAGAAACGAGTCAAGTATGGGCCTAACCAGAGGCAAGTCATTTCCTCACGCTCGTGGGCGAGATGAGAGGTGTTTTCGGCGAGACGGCTGAGGACACGGTCTTCGGGGGCAAGCCAGGATCGGACAGACTTGACAACGGCAACTTGAAGGAGTCATATGTGATTAGCAACTGATAAGGATTGAAGTTGGGGGTGGCATGATGAATTCCTTACCCCTTTCGGTGTCAATGTTCTCCTTGGCAAGCTGGTGCCGCCACATAGCCTCGGAGATCTTTCCGCAGCGCTCACGGAAGGATTGAATTTGGCCGGGGAAGGTATCATAGATGTTGACAGACACCGAAGCGGTGGTCAACCCACGGATAGCCTTGTGGAAGTGAGTGGACACACTGGCGACAAGAGTAACCAAGTCGGCCAGTGCCAGGATAAGCTGCTCTTTGATCTCCTGGGACACCGAGAACAGCTCAGTCCGCTCCAGAAGATTGACCAGAGCGGAGGAGGTGCTATAGAAGAAGCCGAAAGAGATCATAAGGGCGGGCGCGTTGTCCTTGCCGAGCTTTTTCAAAGAAGTAAATTGAGTTAGTCTACTATGATTCGGCGAATGGTATTGCAATGTGACATACCTCGAGGAGCATAGAGCAGTACCCATAGGACAACTGGGCGGCAAGATAGCTGTCACCGGCAAAGTCTTGAATTCCGATGTCGAAGGAGTGCAGTCTGTCGACAAAAAGCTGGGCCCAAGAGAGCACCTTGTCATAGCTGCTACCCTCCGGGGGCAAGTGGCTCATACGCTCAGAACGAATCCACTCAATAATTGAGTGGTAAGAGGTGTTCAGGAGCTGGGATGAAGTACCATTGCCCAGCTCATCACCGCTGCGGCGGTGCAGGGACTGCACCACGCTAGTGATATTAGAATTGCCGAAGCCATTGGCCTTACGGACAAAGCCAGACTCTCGGCGCGTAGAACGACCATTCTGTGAAATGTTGTCGTTATCAAAGGCGGCAGAAAGGGCGGAGACCTGACGAGAATTCCCGTGCATGGTGGAGTAGAAGGATGAGTTCAAGTTACCCGGAACGGGAGACAGGATTCCGGGAGCCATTGTGGATGTAGGAAGTACAATAGTAGTGTGGGCAGATGAATTGGTCGTAGTAGTCGTAAGGGCTGGGGGTAGAGATACAGTTGCTGGACTTTCAGTCTGGGGCTTGGGTAAGGGATGTGATGGGCGAGAAGGAGGATGGGGATCAGATATAGCTTTTTTTGAGCAGCAGCTCTTGAAGCAACAGAATAGTCGACACAAACCCGCGGCGGAGTCAGAAATAAGGCTCTAAAAAAGTATAGGAAACATTCGAGGACACTGAAGGAGGATGAGGAAAAAGAAAAATTTCGGCCCGGGGTCACACGAGGCTTTTGTAGCAAACTGCCACAGTAGGGACGAGCTAAACGCAACTGAGCGCCTGCTATCTTTTTTTTTCGGTACGGAGGCTGGGCACTGAGAGTGGCGATGGAGCTTCACATCACCATTACGCCTTTTGGTATGCAGATGTGGGTATGATATTCAGCTTCAGTGGTTGTAAACTATTTCCTCCATCTCTCTCCACCTCACAATCTCGTCAGAGGGGCGGCAAAAAGGGAGACCCTGCACTCTTAGCTTCCTAGATAGGAAAAGAGATGCCATGAGACCCTATGGAGGGCATCATGGCAGTTGACACTACCGCCTCTCACACTTCGACCACCCTCATAGCTCTTAGACTTGCGTTGGTAGCACTCGGACCTCGGTGGTTCAAGGCGTAGAAAAGCCAATGGGAACCATGAAGGCATGCAGCTCGAACAACCCAGCGTATCGCCAATCGTGGGTGGTAAAAATCCCGTGTTCTAGCTCAATAGGAAGGAGCGTGGGTTATCAAAGCGTGGGTTATCAGAGCGTGGATCACCAGAACGTGGAGACGACCTGCAAGACAGCCTGCATGGCGACGATGGTGATTGGCATCATTCTCTCCACCTCTGCCATTGCCCTAGTTGATTTGACAACGGGGATAGAGCAGGGGGCCACGAGTCCACACTAGGTGGAAGCCATTGTTTACAGCTGCTATTGATGTGAACAGCTCGAATCCGTTCGAGGTCCAGATTCTCGGAGAGCCCGGTTGAGAGCCGAACGAGTTTCCTGCGGCGTCAATGAATGTTTCAGTGCCGTACTTGTGTTGAATCCCCTCGATCTCGGATATAGCGTGCGGAGTATGCATCATTGATGGCTGGCTGGAAGAGGGCGCTAGTTTGCCGCCACGGCGCCGTGTTGCAGGTCCCTAATGGGGTTGAAAATGGACCACCAGCCCTTCCAGCCGGTATCCAATGGATTTCAGGGCACAAGAAGAGGGTTTGATTTCATCTCTCGGACGAACTGGAGATCGATCAGCATAGAAACTAGCCCGTCTCAAGCAAATTATTTCATGCCAGGTATACTCCGTAATGTGTGCGGGGATGGGACGTCAGCCATTGCCGATCGATCCTAGGCCGTCACGAACCATGCATGACTGACGCAACATGATCCACTCAGCTCTCGAGTTCTTCCTCGAGATCAACGCTGCTCCCGCTCCTTCCGAGATCATCTCCCGGGGAAAAAACTCTGTGGAAGCAATGGCTGGATGCCAGCTCGCTACAATGCTCCAAAATTGGGAGACCCCCTGCGACTGGCCCTGGTAAGCGCAGCGCAGTCCTAAGGCCTCCGTGCAGAGTACCTCGATTTTGACAGGGGGAGGGCAAGGACCATTGGTTGCGACGTCGGCTGTGCTTCCGGCGAAAGCCGTACAAGAAGCAAATAGATGCCGTCTCCCCCTCTTGAGCTCGCCTCGTTTATTTTCAGGTGCATTAGACTGATGGGGTCGGCGGGGGTGAGTGGAGGAGATGAGAAAGATGGGAACCGGTTTGTCCGGATTCCGCAGCTCCACTTTCAGCTGAAGAAAGGCCCGCTTCGGCACAGGCAAAACAAAGCGGGCCCATCTCCAATCCCCTCTGTCGATGGTTAGCTATAGGTGTTTTCTTGCATGGTTTGCAATTTGACCAGAGTTTAGAAGATTACACTCTGATAGAGTGCTGTTTGTACAACAAACCCTATCAAGCACTTCTAAGGCTCTAACATCGCACTAGGTTTGGAAGATTAAACCAGTTCGTGCAACGGTATTATAAGTGCGACTAGAAAACCTCGACTTGAAACGTTCGGCATCAAACAAAGACCAATTCCAAATTAATCCCTGTCACAGGCCTGGCCAGGTTCCAAGCTGTGGTTTTGCATCAGGGCCCATGTTTACAGATACGGTCGCATCACCTAGACGTGACGTATACGTATACTCAACAGCTAGTCATTCCGTATCGGAATAGTTGCATATAGGCCCCAATTTTTACTGTAGCAAGTCGATCAGTCCCCGCTCGATTGCCCAGCCTTGTTTCCATGATGCGTGATTTCTTCATGATCGGAGACCCTCCAGCCCTGAGGTCATATAGTTCGGGATATTGGCCGTCAATGAGGATATCTTGTAACAGAATAATGGGGACTGTGACCACAAGACTAGAGACATGCTCCGTAAAAACCCAAGCCTCCTCTCCATTCAGAACTAGGCAACTGAACCGGCAACTTTAGGAGTGGGGGAACGAGCCAGTGAGCATTAACACAGCCAAAACTATGACCCGTGCGTTCAGACCAGCCACCATCTTACAGACCGTATGCTGCAGTCCTGTCACAATTTTGGCTTGACGGTAACTTTGACAGCGGGGTGGCGTTCTTCCGTTTGCTAAACTATTATTGGTACATACCGCATAGGCTACTACTGTACGAAAGTGGGAAGTTTGGTAGCCGTACCCATCATCGGTGGAGCTTGGCGGGTCTGAGATTCAGCCCGAGAGTGTGGCACGTGTGTGACGCTACTATAGCTCCGATCGTAGTCTGATCGCACTTTAACGAGTGCACTGACGAGATGGTCATAGACTGTGAAGATACGAATATCGCATAAAATAGGAGAGAGTTGAAGCCGACATTGTGCAAGCATTATGGCATAAATGCCTACAACCTTACCAAGCAATTGATTTTATAAGACCTCCAGGACCTCGATTGCCTAGGGGCGAAAGGGCTGCAGAAATGATAATAGCGCATCTCGATAATGCCAATGTCTTTCCAGATTCAGATAAAAAGAGCCCTCATACTTGGATCTCGGTAGGCAAGCAGAGGAATTTCCATGGGTTTAATGGCAAGAATTATCAAGGATACTCCTGCGTTCAAAGCATGTAGGCACTATGGAGGCTGTAGACATTTAGTAGCTGCAGGCGTCGTGGTAGCCGCTATGAAGAACGTATATGAGAAACCACACGAAAATGGCGTTCCAAGAGTATGAATTCAAAGACAAGAAGGGTGGCCAAACTCGGCGTTACTCCTTTTCTTCTGTTGATGTCTTTGCCAATTTCTACGTCGAGTCGTCTTCTTGATGGCTCAGCATAATGCCCTCAGCTGTCGATAAACTCGTGACGGGAAAGATGGGTTTGAACCTTTGTCCGTATTCCAAATTTCTGGGGTTCTGGTATATTATTTTGTATGATCATCATATTTAGACGTGAATAAATACTCAGTGTATATTTCCAGCTACTATCTACCCAGGAACCTAAGTGCTCCGAGTCGGACACGATACTGTGAGTATCAACATTTCCTCCAGTTCAAATCCGGCATATCGTTTGCAGAAAGAAGTCAGTCAAGTTTGCAGAGCTATGATGAAACGTCTTGAAAATCAGAGCGTCCCTCAGAACATGTTTTGGATATCAAGTGGATCGAAAGCCCTCCCTTGTCTTTAGGTCTATGTTACGCAAATGAAACTTTCCCCCTGATTCAAAGGCCTTAATATAGAATCAGTACTGAGCAACCACTAGCCGTAATCTAACTCTAATCAGCTTCGAGCTATCGAGCTTACCTGCATCAGAAGAAGATCTCTTCTGCGTAATTCACACCAACTGTACCTGCATCAGGTCCCACCTGTATTGGAGGCTTGTGTGGAACTCTTTCTTGCAGCATGTGTGGCTGGATGGTTCCATTCTAGGCCAGAAGGGCTCGAAATATTTGAAAAATGTTAATACATGTTTTTGATTGGATAGATTTTCGGCAGCCACATATGTTGTAGGCGACCCAGATGATTTCCAAGCATTTTGACGACTATTCTTCATTACTTTATTCAATAGATAATCTTCGGCTTGTGAACACAATCTGGTTAATGATCAATTCTTTTAGAGAACAACCTGCACAGTTGATGATGAATATGGGTAGCTAAATACATCAAAATTCAAGATTCTATAGTGTTATACACAGTCTTTGAGCTCTTTACCCCGACAAGCCATGGAGAAATCCGGACTAAGCGCTGGTCATTTCTCGATTTCTCATACTAGGAGGTGCACCAGGTAGTACTCAGAGCGTGGCCTTGGTCAATCCACAACATCAGTCTGGACTTTTACCTCCCAACGATTTAAGCAGTGAAATCACGTGGCAGCGAGCCACAGCAGTAAACGTGGTGAGCGTCCAGAGCGCCCTCAAAATCAATGTTGTGGCATCCATTGCTGGTTCGCCACATCTTAGCATTAAAAGTGTAGCCTCCAGCACTAGTCTCATGGAATCTATAGTGCCAGAATATTAGTCCCACCCAATCAGTTCGGATATGAAGAGGAATAACGCTTACCTGATTGGGCATTCGCTCGTCGTGCAAGCATTGAGCCCTCCCCAAAGCATGCCCGAATAGTTGGACCCGGTGTTGTAGTCAGTGAGGGAGATGGTCTGGAAATTCGTACCTTCATTTGATGAGAGAGCAGTGGCTGCCATCCGACCGTAGAAGGCAGTGGCTGCCGAAAAGGGCAGAAGCGCTGAGTATAATGGGAAACGTCATTGTGACAATTGTTTTTATAAGAAATTGATGATTTTGAATTTGAAATAAGCAGTTTCTCGAAGGATTTAGGGCCTTCTTATAGGGGTTTGAAACTCTCAAAGTTCCCAATAAAATACTTACTCGAGCTATCGGTGGAGGCTCCAAGGGCTTAGTTCTTACGGCTATTTCACCTAACCCACGATACTACATTCTCACGTCATTTTTCAACGAAAAGTAACAATATAGTGGCCTACATAACATGCATCCCAGAAAACCAGCATAGACGTAAGGATGACACTTTAGATAGAGCCATATGAATATTTGCTTGGGGCAGCGAATATCACATGGGAGAGCGATTGATTTTGATTGACTCGAGCAGAATTGCTAGATATCGTTACTTGGTATCTCCAGATCGATACATAAACCCTTTTCCGTCTTCCTTCCTGTCTTAGCAGACTCATACGACTAACGAGCAGAATATTCGTGGGGCACCGTCACCTCAAAGTGGTTTGTATCCACTGCCGAAAGAGCCGAGACTTTAGGAGACGCCAGATTAAGGCTTAGTTACAAGTTGAGAATAGAGGACTAGTCAATATTGAGGTTGTCGTTCTAGTGCTTAGCAAATTAGGAAGTTGTACAATGCTCAGCTATCCCTGCAGATTCTATTTCCACCCCACTTTTTTTGGGGGTGACAGATATGTTTAGGAATCGATCCCCCCTACGAATGCTCCAGAATATTTCCTGCTGGCCAAAGTTTTAAGCATAAGGTCCTTCTTACGTTCAGTTGATGTAGGAACATTTTGGACTTTTATCACCTCGATCAATTTCATAGGGAAAGCCCCGACGGGTGAGATTGCATGTTCGGTTTAGCTCGTTTCAGTGCTGCGTAGCGAACGGTACATGCAGATGCAGGGTCATCGTTGCATGAGCAATCAATTATTGCCCCTTACATCATGTTGTTCATTCGCGAACAATTTTGGTGGTGACAGAGTATGAAAGATAAGATTCACTTGGCAAATTTAAGTAGATGCACAATCTCTAGGCTTGATTCTTCGATTCACCAAGGTCTCGCTGACCCATCGACCTGTAGATTCTCAAATTCCAGCACGTCTTTATATCTCTCTCCGACACATGGCATGAGCAATAGCTTCTGGAAATCATCCAGTTCCCCCAACACCCGACCATTTTCCCAGGCCATTGAAAAGTCTCCATATAAAACCAAATCAGATCGAGAGTGACTGGGCTCGGTAAGCCACGCTGCGCTCGTGGTAATGGTCCATAACCTGGACTTTGACGTAAATGGCAACATGCTCAGTTCTTTGACATTCGCGCAATAACCATTTTTCAACGACGAATATAAGCTATCAAGCAGTGCGGAAAAAATGACAGTTCTGCGGATGCTTTCCGCAAATATCCATTCCTGCCAGGAAGCCGTTTGACTCAGATCTTCAGCTTGAACTTGGAGTCGAGTAGTCCATGCTCGTAATGTATCCATGTTACGCTCAGCTATTGATCGCTGACGAATATCACCGTCAAATAATTGAATGATATGGAAAAGCATCAATGCTTGGACGGATGCGAGTAGTTCTTGTAAAGAGGTTGTCTGGTGGACCTGCTCCACGAGGCTCGCAGTCTTGGCTTCTAGAATACGCAGTGTCATATCCTCGGTCTCTGTTGTTTTTGTACAATAGGCCGCAGAGACTGCGAATGCATCTTGAATGGCGTTCGGTAAATAAGTATCGTACAAACGTTGATGGATGAACGGCGTCCTTCTCGACCGGGCGAATGTCTGTGGGAATGATTTGATAATTCGCAGACACTGCTTTATGGTCCATTTATCAGGAGAGACTGTTTCTGGGAAGAAGATGGCAGGAAACAGTGAGGGAGTGGTAATGAGGGGAGGGCTTTCAGTATGCCAGGAGGCTGTGGCGTTCGAGGTATCCAGAAACGAGTCGCTGTTCGGAGACCACAGAAATAGAGCATCATCTAAGTCATGATATAGCTCAGATTCTACTGGCTGTACGTCCGCAAATACATTATTTTGGTGCTTCTTTGCAGATAATCCATTGACGTAGGTGCATTTGAGCCCCCGACCGACACATCGTGAGCACTGCGGAGTTTGACGATTACAGCGCCTCTTTCCTTCCGCACATGCGACGCACGACTTTTGCCGAGAGCGAGTCCCGGGGCATCTAGAAGGCATTTTGCAGGGTCTGTACGATATGTGAGAGGGAAAGAAGTGATTAGGAAGAGGCTATGAGTCCAAGTCAATGTCACCAACGCCGCTGAAACTCCGCAAACTCCGCAAGTCCCCACTACGGAGGCATCCAATAGTATCGCCCCATTTGACTCGAGGTCTATGGACACAAGGACAGTCGCTTTGAAATCTAAACCGACGGCAGAAGGTCTATAGCAAGTCCGCAATCAACGTCACGACACTTTCGAGGGCTTAGTTCTATACTGATTACATATAAAAGCATTATGAATCTCATCAACATTTTGAAAGCATTACCAACCATCTTCTCTCAAAGCTACAACTACATTGATACAAAACGATGGCGATTACTGAGCTTATCTTCCCCAAGGTCAAGCCTGATCAGGCTTCACTTGATGAATTAGAACGAGACTGGCCTACCATTAGCAAGAGACTCACCCACCCAAACCCTGGACTCCTGAGCGCATATCGTGGATGGGTCCTCACGGAAAACGGACGCAACGTGAGGGAGGAACACAGGGAGTTTCTACTCTTTGGTGAGTTACATAGGAATATGTTCCCTACTCTAATACGAAATCTAATCCGTCCCGGACATGCAGAATGGGAGAAAGCCGAACATTTCCACGCATTCATTGTCTCGGAGCAGTTCAAGAATTTCGCAGCCTCTATCAGACATCTAGTTAATGGACCACCGACGCTTCAGCTATTTGACACAAATCTCAGTCCCCAAGATGCCGCATCTTCATCTAGTATTGAGATCTTCCGTGTGGCCGTTCCAAATGCTAAGAATGCCGAGACTGTTCTGCAAACCTGGAAGCACATATCTCAAAAAGCCAAAGAGAGATACGGAGACAAAGCGGCGGTCACTTACGGCAAGAGTCAGAATCTTGAGCAGGAAGTCGTTGCAGGTATCATTGGGTGGTCGGAACTGGAGGTGAGATTTAAATCTGACTCGTGAAGTTTCACTGGGCACTAATCATCCACTTTGGTCCTTGGTAGGATTGCGTTCCTAACAATCAGGAATCTGTTCTTGTTGACTCGCTCGAGTCAATGAAATCTTTGGGGGAATTATCGAATATCACTGTCGCTATTGAGGCCATGGATCTTCCATCTTCGTAGAGCATCTTGTCTGAAGGTGTTCGTCTTGGAAACGATACTTGCCTAGATATTGAAAGAGTCTCCACTCAGCAATGAAATTTATTTTAATCGTCTTCTACGCATTGTCCTTGGAATCGTTCCAGAATGAAGCTTCGAGGGTATAATTCCAACATAACAACATATGCTATTGCGAGTTTAGGGTTGACTCTGCTCGTTCAATAGATCCAGTAGTTTGTTTAGTGGAGGGCATGAATTGAATTAACATGTAACAATCTCGATTGTTCGCTAACAAAATTCCAGTACATACATACTTCATCGACGAACCCCAATTTCCTTCCAATCTTTGGCTACAAATAAGCCTTGAGTCAACTCAAGCCCCACTGGGACAATCCTTCCTCAACTTCCGGATACAAATGGTCTGGCCGGGTAGCAGGTTTGTGCAGCTGCGATTGATTCTTGGATTCCACTCCATCAGCTCTTCCATGGTGAAGGTATCAGGGTGAGCGTCTCGGATTTCGAAACAATCATTTCCTGCAGCCACTCGATAGAACGCGACACCTGTATTGCGTCAGACAATATCCATAGGGAGATTGAGACTGATAGAAGATGTAAGACTTCGACCATCACTCACAGTTACGGACACTGGCATCTCTCTCCACATTACTTTCTTTGACGTCTGTCGCCAGTCCCGAAGCCGCAAGGCCAATGGCCAGAAGGATAGCTTTGGAGATAGACAAAGACATTGCTAGTACTTTGTGGACTCACTGTGTCTAAATTTGATTGAAATAGCTGAGAGTGGACGTTCTGCACAGGCCCTCATAGATCAAGCTTGGGAGGTAGAAGACTTCGAAGCAGGTATTTATATGCCATCTCACGAAGCTCTACTAAGACACCCTTCGGCCAATCAAGCTCGAACTCGACGATTCCGAACTGCATCTAGCCAGCGTTAGACAAGCGGCTTCTCAAACTTGAAAAACCTCCCTGATTCCGACTCATCCTATTGCTCCAGGAGACGAATAGGTATCATGAGTGTCGTTGTGACCTTGTTTGTGGAAGTGTCGAACCGATATCGCAAGGCTTTCCCAGTCACTATCTAACAACAGTATGACCGTTGCAAGACGAGGTCATGGAAACAAGAAGTACGCAATCCCCTCATTTCGCTCAAGTGAACATTTAGGTTGGTCTAGCAGCAAATTGTGTAACTATGCTTAAGGGTGACCATGGATACGCTGGCAGACCGATTTCACCGGAGCTGCAGATTCAATGTACCTTGTTTCTGCATCATGTGCCAACAAGCTGAAAAGCCATCACCAGAAATACACTCGAATTCTCTACTCATGGTCCATATATTCAGTCGTCAAATAAAGGCATTGAAAGCGGGCACGAGCACCGACTCCAAATCTAATCATATCTCACAGGTGAAAAGAAAAGTTTCCCAAAAAAACCCAGCACGGCATGCAAAAGGAAAGCGAACGCGCCCTCTAGAAAACATAGGGATTACGATAGAGGAATTCATAAATGCATCGCCATGAAGTCCCGCCGCCCCCTTCCATTTTTCTTCCCTTCGCTCATATCATAATTGATGGCGGCCAGTGGGACACACACATACGCACATTTGACATTCACACGACTCTCTAATTATAAGCGCAGAGAGACGGGGTGATAAAAAACGGGATAGTAAACAAGAAGCGGCTTAGGACCGGCCGTACCGGGTCTTGCCAAAGGAGAAGGGCACGTAGCGGTACTTGATCATGTGCTGGATCTGTCGGCGCACTGCAGATTGTGAAAAACCATGTTAGCATACATCCACCACATGGTTTATCGTAATTTAGCGGGTTCGAGTCGTGTTCGAGATACGTACTAGTCAGGACAAACAGGATGATCCAGTACATGACCAGGACGGGCCAGAAGACAGGAATATCGAAGATGGAGAACCAACTGCACACAAAGCCGATGGCGATGGCGCGAGTAGCAGAGTGCCAGAACTTGAACTCGGGCAGGCGGCGGATGAACGGGCGGAACTCCTCGTCTTTCTTGGTAGGGAGGCTAGGTGAGCCTGCGTCGCCATCCTCCAGGCCCTCATCCTGGGTGAGGGAGGGGTCGAATTTGGGGGTCAAGAAGGCGAGGAACAGGTTCAGGAGGTAGATGCCAAGAGTGTAAGCGACTAATGAGTGAGAGTGACAAGTTAGTTATATTTCATCTCGTGCGTCGCGTGCCTTGTCTTTTGATGGCTTCCGGAGAGCCTTCTCATGATGTGTTCACTCTTCCATCGGCGAACAATACGGCCATGGCGCAGTTCGAATTAAGACCGGGAGAAAACGTACCAATGTACCATCCTTGCGCGAAGACGATGCGCAGGAAGAAAATGATGAGCAGAACAACGGATCCAACCCAACGATACGTAGTGTAAGGGGTCGAAGCATCGAGGTAGGCTTGGTATTGCTACAGCAAAGATCATTAGCACAAGGTCTTCCGGGGGCATCCTAATCCCTGCGAACAAGGAACGAGGGAGGGTATTGCATTGCGCTGGTCGCAACCCCCCCTCAAGCGACAGTAGGAACTCACCCGGGTCAATTTGGAGGTATGCGCCGTCATGGCGGTGAAAGGCGACTGGTCTGGCTCGGGGACATCCATTGTGAAGGCGGAGATGAGGATGGTATGAGGAAGGAGGAGAAGTAAAGACAAGACGAGCCCGGTGTAAACGCAGATCCGCAGTGCTGAACGCGGTCGTTTCTGGAAAACAGAAGCAAAGTGTCCCCTGGCGCTAGTCCAATCAGCGCGGAGATGACTGTTGAGCCACGTTGGGACATGTGACGTGTGGCGTAGTGGCGGTGATTTATTATGTAATTCATACTTTCCAACTTGGTTTTGTGGCTGGTGCATTGTATTCCTGAGGTGTCAACATCCACCAGTCACATTGGCCGAGGGACGGTTAACTTCGGCTCTCGGTCGGCCGCGGGGAGACCCTCCATACATCATAGTTTCTCCCTTGTGTTGCGGTATCAACGCTCCCCATCCCCTCGCCATTATCGTGTCTTTTTCAGGGCTGTCTATTTCTATACATCAATCGCCATGTTTGCCCGTCGCTGCGCTCGTCTCGCTACCTCGCGGACCGCCGTCCCCTTGAGCTCCTACCTGGCCCGTGTGAGACAGTACTCCTCTGGCCCGAGCTATGAGCACATCCTCACATCTACCCCCAAGCCGGGAGTTGGCTTGAGTAAGTAAACACAGCCAATGATGGCCAGAAAATGTCACCTAATCGAGGACAGTCACTCTCAACCGGCCGAAGGCTCTCAATGCTCTATGCAGTCCTCTCTTTGTTGAGCTCAATGACGCCCTAACCAAGTACGACAATGACAAGGATATCGGCGCGATCATCATCACCGGAAGCGAGAAGGCTTTCGCCGGTACGTCTGCCACAACATTCAATCTACTACTCCTATCTCTACTATCAACCCTCAAGCCCCACCCTNGACTCCAAAGACTAATTAGCTTCCAGCTGGTGCCGACATCAAAGAAATGGCCCCCCTAACCTTCGCCGCCGCCTACACAAACAACTTCATCGCCCCCTGGTCCCATCTCGCTAACACAATCCGCAAACCCGTCATAGCTGCCGTATCCGGCTATGCTCTCGGCGGCGGCTGTGAACTCGCCATGATGTGCGATATTCTCTACTGCACCTCGAACGCGACCTTCGGACAACCGGAGATCAAGCTCGGCACTATTCCCGGCGCCGGTGGTTCGCAGCGTCTCACTCGCGCCATTGGCAAGAGTAAGGCTATGGAGCTTATTTTGACGGGCAAGAACTTTAGTGGCAAGGAGGCTGGGGAGTGGGGGCTTGCGGCGCAAGTTGTTGATGGTGGAAAGGAGGAGTTGTTGGAGGTTGCGCTTAAGACGGCGGAGACTATTGCCGGGTATAGTCGAGTTGCTGTTGTTGCGGGTAAGGAGGTTGTGAATAAGAGTCAGGAGTTGTCGTTGCGGGAAGGTGTTGAGTATGAGCGGAGATTGTTCCACAGTTTGTTTGGAAGCAAGGATCAGAAAATTGGTGAGTTTTCGTCCCGCCGTTTTTGACTATGGTGTTAGGGTGGCCGATGAGGAAACTAATGTTTCTACAGGTATGACCGCCTTTGCTGAAAAAAAGAAGGCCGAGTGGTCCAACGAGTAAAGTCCTGGAGAGATTCTGCAGAAGCATGCCGAGTGAACCCTTTAATGTAAATGATGAGTTCTGAGTTGTAGAATGAGTTGTAGAATCTGTCATCATTTCTATCACGTCAAATATACGTTGACTATGTACTTCTAGCCGCGGCCAGCCGCGGCTTCACTGTTCCCAACTACCATCCGTCATCGCATCCGGATGCGCATTACCTGAGGGCGATCCGTATTTATGCTGCTCCAAAGAGCGATTGATACCAATGATACCCCACGCAAAGACGGCCACATCCCGAATAGTGTCCATGAGGAGATTTTCTTGAGGACCGTGGTGAGGACTGTAGGACGATGCGTACTTTGCTGCAACCGGGTGGGGCTGATTTGACGAGCTTTGCGAGCTTGTCGCCGGCGTGGCCGTGCCCGACGAAGCATTCTCTCGACAGAGACTGGACTTGGTCTCTGGATAGACTGGGTTGGCAAGACCATCATTGGGATAAGTAGCTGTGCCATATGCGTAGACAGGTTCGAGAGCCCACGGTGCTGCAAAGATTCCGTTGGAATAGATAGGTACCCGCTGAGGGGGATGGGTGGCACTGGGGATGGGAGCTCGAGCGCGACGAAGGATGACAACCAATCCATCCGAAGTGCACGAGACGACGGCTTCCAGCTCGATAGGAGGCGCCACTCCAGCGTACGGGTCTGTCGTGGCACCAGAAGCCGGACTGCTGTACCCGCCCATATTCACATCTGCATCGTCATCCAGCGATGGGTTGCGAAACCAAAACCGCAGGTACGCAATCGAATCATTGGCCTTGGCACTTTCAAGACAACGTACAGCATCCCGTAAGCATCTCTCCTGGATACAATAGAAGAAGCTTTTAGAGATGAGCTGGTGTGGTCTCAGCCCGAGAATCTCAGTCACGCCACTTGTGGCGTACATGATAGTCGCAGTCCTGGTAAAGCGATTGACGAAGAGAGCCGCCCGTGGTTCATGGAGAGGCTCTGCAAGGCGTCGCGAGAATTTGTCCGAGATAAATGTAAGCATATGGTAACGAGGGTCATTGGGCGAGGAGTCGAAGAGCTGTCGAACAATCGGGGCATCGATGGCACGTTCTAAAGTATCAAGAATGTCAGTATTGTACCAGTGGTTTGGGTCTGACTTCTGCAAAAGCTTACTTTGGCTACCTCTCCCCCGGCCGTAGACTGTGGTACTTGCGATCAAGACATCGTAAACCACCGTGAAGACACATTCACAGCCCACCCAGGAGCCATTCTTATGGCGAATGGAGCAATAATTCAGGACAGCGGCCTTGTCAAGTCTGACGCCACGGCCATGTACGCTGCGGGCGAATTGCAGCTCCTGCGGGTGGAAATAGTCCCAGCACGAGCGGTTGAGTACCTCCGGTGGCTGGTACCCGAGTACGACCTGGATGCTGTCCGAGGCATACAGAATCGAAGCGTCACGAGACAAATCTGCACGAGCGGGGATTAATTAGCATCCTAATGACAAAGAGTATCCACTACTCTCGTTGCATACTGCTATAGCCAACAGTGGCAGCGGCAGCAGAGCACGGGTACAACTTGCCGTGGATTGTGATGAATGTGACGTCCATCGCAGCTGCAGGGGAAAAGTGGAACCGCGGCTGTACCCCGCGTTGCAAGAGGAAATGAAGAAAATAGACACGAGGCAGCTAAAATCTCTTGGGTTTGTCCTGGACTCCTGGTCAGGGTCTTTGCCCAGGCAGCGAGATAAGAAGGGAAACCCTGAGAAGGTCCATTTTCGCAGTGACAGCGGCAGAGCGGGTGGACACCCCCAACGGCTGTCAAGCGTGGATCACGGGGCTTACAGCACTTACAGGCACGCCACTAGAGTCGCTAAAGAACGTCATCCATGGTGGGGGGAATTCAAATGGACCACACTTGGTTCAGGGGAAGACTAATTCAAGTGGCTCGAATAGCAATTGATATTTATTAGAGGTTTATTAAGTGGTGTAGATACAGATATTTATGATTATATACATCCTGGGCATGTAAATGCAACGACAAGACCAAAAACTAGCCAGACAGGACCGGCTAGACAACAACAACACGACAGGGTCATCATAGACATGAGAGCTTATTACGGGGCATCAACATCAATCATGCAGTGCCAGCGTCTTTCTCGACCTGGCTAGGGTCATTGGCGGCGTTCTTCTGCGCCCGGTATTCATCAACGACGCGGCCTTCAATGGTCTCGTCAAACACGTCGACCTCGGTGGTCGCAAATTTGCGAGCGCTCACACCACGCTCGAAGAGCATATCCAATTCGGCGAATGAGCGACCGCGGGGCTCGGGAACGCGGAAGTATGTGTAGATAATACACAAGAAGCAGATGCCGCCCCAGAAGAAACCCGCATAGTTGCCCCAATCCCACTCGCCGGGGTTCAGCATGTACGGGGTGAGGACACCACAGACAATGGCGACAACGTTATACAGGCAGCGACCGAGGACGACCGTCTTAATTTGGAGTCGTCGGGTGGAAAGCTCGGCCACAAGTGAATAGCAGACGGTACCCACGCTGAGCTGGTAGAAAAGTGCCCAAACGAGCATCAGCGCACCGGTAGCCATAGACCCCTGATCACGATGAGATTCTGGCACAAGGCCAAGGAAGCCCATGACCAGAAGCATAGCGCACAGGCCACAGAGACCGTACAGACACAAGGTACGCCGACCGATTCCCAGAGTCATCAGGAACCACGCTCCAAAGACACCGACCATGTTGATACCGTACTGACCCATGGCAAAGTTGTAGGCATTGGACGAGTCGAGACCAGCCTGTTCCAGAAAGTACGTGGAATAGTTCGAGAATGAGTTTCCACTCAGATTCTGAATGGCCCAGACCATACAGACAATCTCCGTCCGGCGCAGATCAGTTCCCTTGAAGCAATCGAGATAGCTGGCGCCCTTTGTAATCTTGGCCTCCAGGGCAGTAGTGTGCACCATCATTGAGATCGTCTCGTCGGCGTCAAAATCGGTTTCGCGGTCGTCACTTGTCAGTCGTTCCAGAGCCCGCTTCGCATCCTTGGTTCTGCCTCGTCGAACCAACCACCAGGGAGATTCGGGAGCAAGGAAGATGCCGATGAAAAGAGGCAGAGGCCACATCCACTGCAGACCGTATGGAATGCGATAGGCCCATTGGTCATCCCGGTTGAGCATTCCCTTGATCACGCCAATTCCAATGAGCTGGCCGAGGCCCCAGCAGAAGTTGACGTAGGTGGTCAAGTATCCACGCAGCGCGACGGGACACACCTCGGAGGCGTACGTGATCGTCAAGGTCTGGAACACACCCCAGGGAACACCACACAGAATCTCCGCCGCGAGGAGAGACTGCACATTCTGAGCCGTAAAGAAGATTGCCGTCCACGCGCTGACCAGAACGAGACAGCCCATGATCGTATAACGGTATCCAAAACGCTCCGAAGCCCATCCGTTGATGAATAGACCGATGATCTCGCCGACGTAGGCACCGTTGCTCAAACCTGATTGCCACTGCAAATGTTTCTGTCAGTCTCCTAGGGCCCCTCAAACGCAAACAACTTTAGGACTTACCCTGGCCGGTACTTGATATGATCCATCCGCCAATTGCTCGCCGTACTTGCGATTGAACTGGTCAAAAGCATAGAAATTGTTGACCAAACTGATATCGTATCCCTCCATCGCAATGCAAGTCGAAATAAGCACACTCCACGCAACCGCCTTAGGATACAACTTGATACCCTGAAGCAAACTCATACTCTGCTCCTTCTCCGTCGCCGCTTTTGCATTTTGGATAATCGTCTTCATCGAGGAGTCGGAGGACCAACCCTCCTGACCCTCATGGCCGTCAGAGGGGTAGCGCGGGGCCGCCTCCGCCGGCGCAATGGGGTCGTGCACCTTGGAGTCCGCCATGCTTTTGTCGCGTGGGTGGTCTCCGCAGGTGTGAGACGGGATCGGAGGCACGTCGCAAGAAGGGGTGGGGGATTTCTGCAGGGTGGAATGGGGTCGGAGGAGACGTTCAAAATTTCAAGGCTCGGAGACGCGCGGAGACTTAAAAGAAAAAACTACCAAGTACCCACCCGGGGGGACATCACACGCGAGCGGACTTCAGGGGGGGGGTGTGAGTCTTCTCGGGGTAATGAGCTAAGAGATGCAATGTGGGATTGGTGAAAAAGGGCAAGATTTTCGAACGGACTAGACAGAATGAGGAGCGAGTTGCACTGGACTTTGCGGGGAACGCGGGCTCAAGCCGCGGACTGCAAATTTTCGCGGGTGATGCTTGGCGAGGCCCGGGGTAAAGGCCGGGAGATCGAGAAGGACATCGCTGGACAAGTGTTGCTTTCCTGTATTCATGTCATTTTCATCTTAAATTTCCATTCACTGCTCAATTTCCGATGTCTCGTCTGTCTCCTTACTGTATATACAATCCACCATGTGCCTGTCAAACTCTGTCTGCCAAGTCGCCTTGCATCCGGTGGAATGTGGCGGGCGGCTGTCAGCCACGCCGGATTTAGGCCGAGATCCTCTCCTGGAGTTACATCCAGCTCGAGCATTTGAACTTTATCGAAAGTTTATTGCTTATGCTCATTAAGCGTGGGGGTATTTTGCAATTATTATTACTATTATCGTTACCAACTCCTCCGACTACATATCCTATATCTGAAAATAAGCCGTGATCTCACGGAAGAAACATAGGATCCCGGATAAGCCGTTCCATGTCCTCCGTCCGAAGATGAAGCGATACATCGACTCCATGATCAGTCCAGTTCTTTGCACCAGTCAGTCCATCGTGATCTTTTGACGGTGGTGCATCCTTGATCAACACATCTCCATCCAGCGTCGGCAACACTCCCTCGGCATAACGAATACCGGGAAAAGAGTTCAACCCAAAATCAATCTCATAGAGACCAGCCCGAGCCCAGGTCGTTACAATAAGATGGCGCCGACCGAGAAATCCTTGCCAAATTCGTTGCGGTGTCTTTTCATACGCCACACTATGGAGATGAGCCGCAAGGGCTGCCTTGTCACCGACCCTGTTGACGGTCTTGCGGATGCACCGCGCGATCGAGAGCCTACGCTCCTTTTCGGGAATGTCGGGAGAAGCTAGCTCAACACCCGTCATCTCGATGTTCATCATTAAGGATGGCGAACCGATAAAATGATCTCCGAGACCAAGGACAGGACGTGTTCCATAGGCGAGATCACAATGTACCAGGCCGGTGTCTCCTCCTAGTCGACGAGCTCGAGTGACACACGACCAAACATGAGCCAGGATGGCATCGTGACGACTGATCCGGCTGCCACCGGAATCATCGCCGATTCTCTCAATGGTAGTCTCATAAATTTTATCCACCTGGCCGCAATTCAAATGAACCAAATAATGGGAGACTGGGGTATTAAACTCCCATTCTGACCAGGGCATAGCCGGGCCTACGGGCGTGTGTTCTTGGTTTCGAAATGGTTCGGGGATTTCCTGAGGCCATGGACACAGAGCTGGCGTAGCCCACCAGTCATACCGGTGCATAGGAAGATTCAGAGCCCTGCTGAGGATAGCTGGATCGGGTTGGCTACCATTGATATCCCCTGCAGCCATCGAGTCCAGGCGTGCTGGGTCAAACAGAGGAGTCAACTTGGGTTTAGAAACTGGTGATCCTGAGAGAATCCACCGGCTGCTCTTTGTCCAATCTTGAACAAAATGCATGACGGCCTGGATATCAGCCAAGGGATGGAGAATCTTGATTGCCAACGCAAAGCCTCCACATGCTAATTTCGTCAGCTGTATTGCCATTACGGGAGGTAAAACGCCAGCTTCATTGAAGTCATTAGGTCCTACTGAATTGGCCAGGCGTAAAGAGGGGACAAGGTTCTGTAGCGATATCTTTCCACGATCAAAGACAGGGTACTGTGTTGTTCGTGATGCTGGAGATAGCATCTCGAGGGTAGCATTGGTAGACGCCGTTACGAACTCCACGCCGGGATCACCAGATGTTCCATAATGCGAGTAGATCCGACCAAAGCGTCGTGCATAGAGAGGAAAGCGAAGTTCTTCGGGTTTGAGTTTGGAAGCATCCAAAGTAGATATGCTCTTCAACTGTCCAGCCCAGTGGGGGTAGGCGTCAAGCGTGATGGGCAGGGACTTTTGAAAGTGGTTCACTAAATCGAATTCATCGCCAACCTTATCGGGTCTTTCGAAAAGCCAGATCGGACATGTACAAGCAAAGTCGGCTGTAGTAGCGTCCAAGATAGACAGTGGTACCGCATGTTCTATCGGTCTTGTGTTTGGAAATACGCGCTCGGAATGGATTGGAGATATCTCGATGGAGGTCATCACGGGTCGGCGCTATTGTACAAATATTTGCGATGCTCTTCAAGAGGAAAACATAATGCCTCAACTATAAGTAACCCGTCTTAGATGAATGATTGCGTTAGCTGTTCACGAAACTTCTCCTGAGCTATCATGATCCAATGTAACTTTGTGCGCACACTAGGCCAAAACAGGATCCCGCTATCACTGAGAGGCCGGCTGTGGCTGAGCCACCATGATTCATAAAGAGTCATCATGGTACATCTCTAGGTCTGAGCTTCGTCAAATAGATTTATTGAGTATTATTCACAACCTTAGTTCCTAAAGCTTTCAAGTGCAGCTAGCATTTATCCGCGTAAACCAAATACCATTAGTCAAAGACATACTACCTAAGTTAACTACAGCTCAGAGCTGATTCTGCCTTATTTACTCATTGATCCAAGCCCTTACGACCAAACATAGGCCAACTAGATGTATCTTATGGTTAAGATTAGAGTGAACAGACTTTAATCAGATGATAGGTGGTGTGGTATTCCTCCCCCTCGAGGGTAAGTCGGGGTATCAGCCTTCCCAGCACTGCCATTACTCTCACTAAGGTTCTTCCGCAAGCATATCTCTTCCTGTAATCTAATAATTGACTCTTCAATAGCTAATTAAAGCAGTCTATCACCTTTATTAGACCTAAAATGAGAACCACCATGAGTCCATAACCGACGAATAGCACGTGCTTAAGGTTTCACAGTACCTGGACCCGCTCTTGAGTTCCTGGTTCCTAAATAAGTATTCCCTCACCGCTCAGCATCCACTTGACACCCCATCAACTCTCAGCGCGATTGACTGGCCGATCTATGAGACGTCCCTCGAGGTTTTCCGTTACGATTTGCGATGGACGAATCGTTCATACTTTCCGAGTTCGACCGACTTCAACAGTCTGGTCTCGTTCTGTATGACGACAAACAAAGGAGAATCGAGTATGTTGAGGGCGGGCTCAAAGTACGTATCTAGAGACTTGCCGCTTATTACACCCGCATAAAATTTAACATTCTCACCACAGTTTCAATTCTGTCTGACTTCTGCCCTGGCCAAGAAACCGACCCTACAAACACCGGATTCTGGCACTGATAAGCGGCGAGATGGAAGCGATATCAGCACCGTGGGTTTTGAAATCAGCGAAATCGGCAACTCCCACCTTCTCATAGCCAACAAATTCTGCTGGGCCAAGCCACATTTCCTCATTCTCACCTCTGACGGATACCAAAGGCAATACGAGTCATTGAACGAGGGGGATCTCCAGGGAATTTGGTCCTTTCTATCCACCATGAGCACAGACTACGTTGCCTTTTATAACTGTGGCCAAGACGGAGGGTGCAGTCGGTTGCATAAGCATATGCAATTAATACCCACGCCAGAAGGCACCTTTGCATCCTTCCTTGACTCCGATGGAAAGGAGCCCGAGCCCCCATTCCCATTTCAATGGTTCCATCATCGATTCGAATCTGAAGATATAACGTCACAACAGCTAACGGGGATCTACAAGAAGCTCATCAAACAAGCTACCGAGATAGGCGGAGGTCTGTCTGAACACGCCCATAATGCTCCACTGGGTGCTGCTTGTCCGCACAACTTAATCATGACAAAACGGTGGATGATTGTCGTACCGAGGCTGCGGGCTGCTATAACTCAAGGTGTGGCTGCAAATGCAATGGGGATGTTGGGGTATATTGCGGTTGCTACGGAGGACGAGGTGGAGAAATGGATACGTACGGGACCGACGTACGCCCTTAGAGAGCTTGGGGTATCCAGATGAGCGCTCATTGTGTATGAACCCTTCACTGGCCGGATATTGTATTACCTACGTACCGGATTTCCTGTGCCAGGCCCTGGCTTTCCCTTTCCGTTTTGGTACTCTGTCCCTCACCGCTTTTGCTCACTGAGTAGATCTAATTACAATAGGGTGCAATACTCTTTAAAATAGGCCTCGTCGGCTTCTGATCTTCCTATTTACTTTAGGTCTAGATACGTACGGAAAATTTAACGCTTAAGCGTATTCCACAACGGTTTAATAGGGTTCAAATCAGGAGAGTGCGTAGGCCAATCTTCAACGCCTATCCCGGATGCTCTTTAAACCACTCTTGCGTATCCTTCGCGACATAAATCGACATAAATCCTTACGTTATCTTGCTGAAATATCATTCTAGGTTGATAGATTGGAAGGAGACCTTCTTCGAGCGCTTCCATATAACTCCAGCGTGAAGAATAATAAGATTGTAGGTCGTTGTTGGGGTGATGGGTGGTGGGGCTAAATGCACACAGACTTTTGCTAGGGTGGTGTATGTCTTGCTCTGATCTGATCAGTGAGTACTAAATAAGCTCTCTGCTTAGCTCACTGAGCAAGTCGGATCCACTCCCTGATGCTCAGGTGAGCGCTCTGATTTACTCACTAAGTACAGCGTGGTGAGTACCTTAAGACAACGTAACACGCTAGCCGTAGTACGAGCAGATTACCCGGGTAGTTCCAGCAGCCACGCCCTTACTTCTTGGGGAAGGGTGTCATTGTGTTGGTCAACGTGGTTAGGCAGTGTCAAATCAGCCAGTGGCGATTGCGAATCGGAATAAGGTTCCTACAGCCTCTAAATTCCAAATTCGGTGTTAATTGCTGATTATCAGAGGGCGATTCTCCGCCCAGAAAGAAGAAGAAATTGCGCCAGTGAGCTTATGGCCGCTTTAAAGCAGACTAAATCTTATGAACAATTATGCGGTTCCGCTTCCACAGTTTCACCAGTATCCTGATTAAGAAGCGTATACATCGCAAACGCGCCGGCAGCGACTCCTGTGTTGAACGAAAGAACTATCCAGACACCTGGAACTCCGTTCACAATGCAGAAAGTTTCCTGCTAATATATTAGTCGCTTTTGATCGTCTATATCTCAGAAACAATCAATCTATAAGATTGGAACTGACCGCCATGTTTAACTTTATCTTGATTTTCTCGGCGGTGCCAAGCTGAGGTTTCTTTTTCTTGATAAGAAAAAAACTCGCGATGGTGGAGTTAACCGGAGTGGGATTGAGAGGGGGAATTTGGGAGAAGATTTAGTTTTACGAGAAGATTGGAAGATCTATGTATTTATAAATTAAGCCAAAACACAGCGAGGCAGCGGTGGAGAATTTTAAGGTGGCAAAACTTTGGCGTCTTGATATATCAGATAAACCCTGTCATAAATGCCATCCTAGACTAGCAAATGGGCACGAGATCTTGGCCAGGCGCTATGGCTGATAACCCAGACCAATCGTACTATTTGCCTGAGGCGACACTGAAGTCAGCCTCGCCAATTGATGGCCAATCGATTCCGACGAGATGCCTCAGTTTGAAATTACTGGCTCCAGTTAGTTCGATACAGCCTCATATACACTGTATCTGGCCTCCGGTAAATGACCAGTGCGGGGGCTGTGTGACAGACGCTGATTATTACCTACTCTCACATGGCTCTCACCTATCTATTCCACACTTACGCTCTGTCACCCTGGTCGAGCGACGCTAAAGCGGGGCTTACCTACTTCTCACCTAGGCGGCAGCCACCCAAATACTGACCGCAGAATAGCCTCACGCTGGTAGGTTAATGGTTAAGTGATTTCTTAATTTAGCGTACCTTCTAGATAGGTCGACCGGGAATTACTTTAACTACTGTCGGCTTGGCTATTTTTCTTAGGTTGTTCGAGCTAATTTTAAAGGATACTTAAGGGTACTTATTCCCACGAGGTATTACGCGAAAGACATCACTAAGAACATTGCTACTTTACAGCAGAGCCGTTCTTGATAAAGTAGAAAAAGCATATCACAACCCAGTCTCTGAGGCGAAATATCTGCAGATGTTGCCTCCAGGTTGCGGTGGCCAACCTTAAAGGCGACATGATATCATATGTTCTGAGGGGGCGAAAGAACCAAGACAAATGGCATACAGATTATGTGTTAAGTTTTGAAATAAGGCATTTTGCCGCGCCTTTACAATTGTGAATCATCCTACCTTTATTGACCTTGAGAAAACGTCCTTCTCCTTTCCTCACATCTCCAAACCTTCGCTACAAATCATGTCTTCCAGCGGCGAAGAGAGTGACGGCGGTATGTCGAGCAATATCACCCCAAAGCCAATCCACATGTCCATCCCAAATGATCCGAAATCGTACAGGCCTTATTGCAGGCGACCCAACACATATTTGCGCGGTAAAACGACTTAGTAAATCAGTGCTTAAGCTAACGTGACGAATATATCTAGCCAGCGTCATGGGTGGTCTCGGCGAAACGGTAGGCAAGACCTTCCAAGGGTCTACCCGGACATTTGGTAATGTTGTGAGTGGTCTGGGGGCTACGATTAGTGGTGCTACCGAAGGAGTAGGCCAGACGGTGACTGGCGCTGCCGAAGGGCTTGGGACTACAGCCAGCGGTCTTGGGCAAACGGTCAATAAGGGCATTATTGGTGACAAAGTCAGAAAGGATGAAGACGAGGCGGACAAACCCAAAGTAGACTAAGGCTGTGGTCGTCTAAAGTGAAGGTCATCAAGTTGAGATTGAGCTGTGACGAAGAAGTGATGCGCTCAATAAAGTTCTCGCGATTACTTTGGAATAGACAATCCATTATGGTTCGAATTTGATAATCATTCTTGGTCTTGTCTATCTCTAGCATACCTATCTGCCAAAATCCTCTTCTGGTATGATTATGACACTCGTTTTTACATAGTGCTTGAGATCAGTGAGCCTCCGAGCGACCGCGTGGGATTACCGATAGTGATTCAGATTGATAACTAGGCAGAATGAACGTATACTAATATTCCACTGACATCTTGAATCACCAATCGAAATTGATCCAGATGCTGATTCGGAAGCATGCAGGCCAAATCGATCGGCGGGATCCCGCAGAAGCCCCGGAGGCCGGAGCTTTCCGCGGCAGCTTGAAGCTGTGGTGGGGTCCGGGCAATTTAGTGCGAGAAATGATAGATACGCACACGCCTAAGAAATCACCATTAGAAAGATCTATTTGTCTCTATAATCATTCTTAAGTAGTCAAATGGTTTGAGTTCGCAAAGAAAGCTCGACTCAGTGATATTATGACTCTGGTCAGCTCGACCGGCAGGCCATCTTGATCTCTCGGATCTACCTTCTGGATTGGTATGTCTTGAAGTTTCTCCTGCCCGAAACGAGTCAACAATCCCTCAAAACCCTCGACATCCCCGGGATTTGGAACGGTGTCTGCTGCAGCTTGTTCAACCCCGCAGTCCAGATTGCATCGACTGATTAATGTACATCAGTCTCGCTCTGAAAGTGTTACAAGCAAATCTTTTGGAGAGCTCGTCTGGAGCTCAATGGGCTGACATCGACTCGGCCTTGATTAAGTGGGGCATATCCACGTCCCAAGATGATGCTGTGTACATACGAAGCATACAACAAGAGACCCCAGATAAAAACTTCAATCATTCGAGAATAGTGTGTAGATGAGTCTAGTCAATTGGCGATTCATATTCTGTGATATTGGAAAAGTCACGCCGGGTTATCGCTCAGCCAATGGGCCAGACATGATTCCATATCAACCTCCATCGTGTGGGTCCAACGACCTCGAATCTGGGAATTTCTCCCATAGCAACCCCCCACCGCGGCCTTTGTTCGCAGTGACTATAAAACGCATCTCTACACCCCCGCAGTCTCTCCAGATTTGCTACGGTCATCTTTGAACAGCACCTGGATTCACCGCCATGGGTAACGACGATCAGCCTAGTACGTCAACGCTTCAATCTTTAGTTGTATACTGGCTTGATACTGACAACACGCCTTACAGAGACCTATCGCTACAATGAGACTCCGGTCTACACAGCCTCCAATGGCTGCCCGGTATCGTCCATCGCCTCCTCTCCTTCCAGTCCCCCCATCTAATTCGATACTTCATCATATAGGTCATGGACCCCCAGGCTGCCCAGCGCGTTGGCTCTAACGGCCCACTGCTGCTGCAAGACTTCCACCTGATCGATCTCCTCGCGCACTTTGACCGAGAGCGCATTCCTGAGCGGGTGGTTCATGCCAAGGGTGCCGGCGCCTACGGCGAGTTCGAGGTTACCGACGATATTAGCGATATTGTGTGTATTTAACATTCTCATGCATGGTCGAAACGTCAAAGCTAACAATGCTCCTTTCAGACCGTCATCGACATGCTCAAGGGCGTCGGTAAGAAGACCAAGATGTTGACCCGCTTCTCAACCGTTGGCGGCGAGAAGGGCTCGCCAGACAGTGCCCGTGATCCTCGCGGCTTCGCCATGAAGTTCTACACCGAAGAGGGCAACTGGGACTGGGTGTTCAACAACACTCCCGTCTTCTTTCTGCGCGACCCGGCCAAATTTCCCGTCTTCATCCACACCCAGAAGCGCAACCCCCAAACCAACCTGAAAGATGCCACAATGTTCTGGGACTACCTCTCCACCCACCAAGAAGCCGTCCACCAGGTGATGCACCTGTTCAGTGACCGCGGCACCCCTTACTCCTACCGCCACATGAACGGCTACTCCGGCCACACCTACAAGTGGATCAAGCCGGACGGTACCTTCAACTACGTGCAGATTCACTGCAAGACCGACCAGGGCAACAAGACTTTCACCAACGAAGAAGCCACCAAGCTCTCCGCTGAGAACCCGGACTGGCATACACAGGATCTGTTCGACGCTATTGCACGAGGCGAGAACCCTTCGTGGACCTGCTACGTGCAAGTCCTGTCCCCAGAGCAGGCGGAGAAGTTCCGCTGGAATGTCTTCGACTTGACCAAGGTGTGGCCTCAGAGCGAGGTGCCCCTGCGGCGCTTCGGACGTTTCACGCTGAACAAGAACCCGGAGAACTACTTTGCGGAGATTGAGCAGGCAGCCTTCTCACCCTCGCATATGGTCCCCGGTGTGGAGCCCTCGGCCGATCCCGTCCTGCAGTCTCGTCTGTTCTCCTACCCTGATACCCACCGCCACCGTCTCGGCGGTAACTATGAGCAGATCCCCGTCAATTGCCCGCTACGCTCATTCAGCCCGTGGCACCGGGATGGTGCCATGAATGTGCATGGCAACTACGGTGCGAACCCCAACTATCCTTCCACCTTCCGTCCCTTGGCCTACAAGCCTGTTAAGGCTAGCCAGGAGCACGAGAAGTGGACTGGTGCCGCTGTTGCCGAGCAGATCCCCGTGACCGACGAGGACTTTGTGCAGGCCAATGGCCTCTGGCAGGTGCTTGGTCGCCAGCCAGGTCAGCAGGAGAACTTTGTGAAGAACATCTCTGGTCATCTGTGCGGTGCTCATGAGCGTGTCCGTAAGGCCACCTATGGCATGTTCCGCCGTGTCGACAAGGACCTTGGTGCCCGCATTGAGGCCGCCACCGAGGCCAATGTTGCCCCCTCTGCCCGTCTGTAGATGATGCTTCTCGTTGAAGTAATTACTATACACCAATATTATGTTAGCTCGAATATAATACCAATGATTTACCATCCAATCTCGGTCTAATTGTAGATTCGAACAAACAAATTATGTAAAGAAATGGTGAACAAGGGAAGCTCACAAGGCAATACGTATCGCGCCTTATCGGGTGACGTGCGGAGTTGAGCCGCACGTGATAAAATCATCCTGACGCGCCATCTCTGACGCGGTTTCGTGAGGAACTGGTAGCGAGCATTGCAACGGTGCTTTGTCTTTTGATTAACGCTTAGTTATTCAGCTTGATCTTTCACTGTCCTGGCCCTACTAATTATATCCAAAGTTGCTTGTATTGCGAATTCGGGGAGCTCGGACGTTGATCTGCGCGAGCCTATCAGCTGGACCTGGCGGAGTCACGTCTGGTGCCTTGTAGGGCCAACTCGCCCCTAGAGTTAGACCAAGCAAGTCCGGCCCCGCCGCCGCCGACGGCTCTAGTCAACCTCACCTTCGTTCGACCCGCTCGTTCACCAGCATGGGGAGTTCGGACGCCCAACCTTCCGTGTCGGACAAGTCGACGCCCGATCAGACACAGCCAAGTGGCCAAGGCTTGTCAATACTGACGCCGGATAACGAGAAACAAGAAGCCGGGCCGGACCTGTTTGAAAGGCGAGGCTCTGCGGATTCCGGGAATGGGGGAGATGCAAATGGTGATGAGGGTTTCGTCCTCTCACGCAGTGTGCAGGATCCCTCGGAAGAGCTTCCAATCGAGCTCATCAGCTTGACGGATCGGTAGGTTGATGGATGATGTCGGGTGTCGTGGACTTTATGCTAATACTGACTACATCGGCTAGGTTCATCAACTCTTTAAGTGCCAAGGTGCACAACTCTCCTCCTACAATCGATAAAATCTCCTCCATGTTCCAAGTCTTCTACAGCCGGGCCGAGTCTCATATCGCTACCCATATATCGGCACTCGCATCCCGCATCAACCGTGACCCGCCACCACAGCCGCAGATAAAGTCCAGGGGTAGTGCACTATCGGTGCTGGCCAGCAAACGTTCACAGGATGATTTTCGACAGGGGAGTGGAGGTCGGCAAATGTTGACTGCAGAAGAAGTCGCTGAGAGGCGGAAAGCTCGAAAGGCTCTCGAGTATAAAAGGGCAGCATTGGAAGAAGCGGCCGAACGGCGAGTCTGTGAACTGGTTTACGACAAAATCTGGAGGCATAGGAGCACTTTGGATGATGTCCGAGACGAGAAACTGCGTTCCAAGACGGCGGCCTTGTTGCTTGTGGGGATCGATTTGAAGGACCTGGGTATTGACATTGATGTGTCTACGATCGCAGACGAGAAACAGCAGGAAGCCAACGACTGTCTGGCTCTGGCTCGGGAGTATCTTGGAAAGATGAATGATCAGAAGTATCCGCTCGGGAAATTGCAGCATCTAGCCGCTGCTCACAAGGCAATCGTCGATGCCCTAACAAACCTTCTTCCATCCTCATCGTCTGCGGATGAGATTCTTCCAACGCTGATCTACTGTCTCATCACCTGTCCTCCGGAGGGAATCAATCTCGTCAGCAATTTGCTGTTCATGCAACGATTCAGGTCGTCCAACAAGATTGATGGCGAGACCGCATACTGCTTGACCAACCTGGAAGCCGCCATCAGCTTCCTAGAAAATGTCGAGCTCTCTAGCCTTCGTGCAGATGAAATGCAAGAGGGTCCCATCAAGACTCCCAGTGAAGGACCAACCCCATCATCAGAACGAGTCGATCCTTTCCGACCGAAACCCGAAACCACAACCTCGTCAGTAACGACCGTATCTGCATTGTCTGAGATTGCGAAGCCCGAATCAAAAGAGCCGGCCTCTTCTACATTGCCTCGCCCTCGCCCATCGCCAGCACCACATCAGAGACGCTTGAGCAATATTTTCCAACCGTCGGCCAAAGTCCTCGAGGCCGCGAACGACGCTGTCCGCAGCACCGCAGACCAGGGTCTGAAGAATATCGGGGCAACTCTAGACAACAGCTTCAACTTCTTTTTCGGGCGCCTCAAGGAATTGCAGACTACCTCAGGACCTAACGCTGATGGATCCGAGTCCGTCCTGCCGAAAACACTGGCCGAAGCTCGCCGACTAGTCGCCAACCCACCAGCCAACAAAGAAAACCCCACGCCCGAAGAAATCGAGTCGCTCAACGCTCTGTCCAAAGAAGATGTCGCCCGTAACACATCCAGAAACACAGGTCTCACCAGCGGAGGTAGAACACCTCGTGACCGCAGCACCGACAGCGCAAGAACCCAAGCAAGCAGCAAAAAATCCATCGCCAATTCTCTACGCGACGAATCTGCGCTATCACCAGCTGCGACATCTAGTCCTAATCCTCTAGAGTCTATGCGAAACTTTGGCAACACACTGAACCCCCTCAATCACATTCCGGGTATGATCAAAAACTTCGGCCGCAATGCGCCAGAAACGCCTGTCCCTCGCGCGATTTCCCCAGCAGCAGCGGACCGCTTGAGAGTTTCACCTGCCTCCACGGATAGCACCGCGAGTCCACAGGCCGCGGCGTCCGTGCGAATTGACCCCCCGATTCAACGATTCCTCGAAGTACAGGATGTGCGAGATCTACGTCTCGGAGACGTAGCCGTTCTGCTCGAAGACTATAAGCGATTGGCCTCGGCTCTTGCGAGGGTAAACGAGGGCTCTCGCTGAATGTTGACTATCCTGAGAGATATACTTACGGACACAGCTTTTGTTTGATTTGTCATTGGAAGCTTCTATTGGCATTTAGCGGCATTTTACATTTTGGGTTTTTATTCGGGTACTAGTCATAAGTGGTATTGTATAGCTTGGTCGCCTAAGCTGTAGGGGTTGTACATATCAAACATTATAAGAGAGAAGTATTCTTTCCTGAAATGGAAAAAAAAGGACTTCCCTTTCCATCCTTAGGCGTAGCAAGTGAGGAACACAAAAAGTGTAAAAAGTACAACAGCCGGTTGGTATGGGTATTGGGCATGAGGTAAATCTCTTGAAAGTGTCGAGATGACGCATCAACCGGGGATATCATAGACAGGATTATGCATATCAAATAAAACAAAGCGCGAGAGAAAGCCACCTCCAATAGGGGGAGAAGAAGGACATCATCAGTTCATGTGCTTCGACCCCGCAGAACCTCAGCACCTCCGGTTCTCATTTCATTCAATTTAGTCGATAATTCCGAGTCTTGCGCCTCGACAAGTTCATGTCGGCGTTTGACTTCGGCTTCAAAAACGGCAGCTGTGCGGCGACGAGCGCGGCGCAGTTTCTTCATCTCAGTGAGAAGGTGGCTGAATCGGTCGATCAGCTGGTCACCGCAGTCTTCCCATTCCTCGACAGACATGCGCGATAGGTACGCCTGTCGGTCTTGGTCTGCGAGTTTGAGGAGCTGGAATACCGTATCGTCGGCTGAGTGATGGTTCGATATAAGGCTGATATTTGGGGGCAAGGATAGAGACTTTGCAGGAGGAGAGGGCGTGGGTGTAGGCGCTTTGTCGAAAGGTTCGGCCTGCAGGTCGGTAAAGGATTTTTGGTAGAGCAGTTGTGGTGGGTAGTCTGCTTCTAGTTGGCGTTTCTTTGTCTTGATGACCGTGTTTCGACGACCACGGTTGGTTGAGGGTTGGTGGCTGAGAAATGGGTCGTGAGTCAATTCGTCCTCACGGTCCAGATCGGACATGTTGGTCATGTCAAAGGCGTGTTGGGAGTGTCCACTGTGTCGTCTACTGCTTATACGAATGGTTTCATCGATTCCATTATCGTATTGACTTTCGTCGTCGGTGTGCTCTGCTGGGTGGAATGCTGTCATGTTGAGCATCCGGCCACCTGGTGCCGGCGGCTCGGACCCATGCCGCTCGGAGCTACGACGAGTTGGTGATATCTCGAGTTGCTCGAGGAGAGAAGGTTTTGGGGGACTGAAGCGTGTCCTGGGGGTGCCAGACATGCTGTGCGGGAGAGTAATCTTTCTTGCTCCGGGAGGCGGAAGCATGTGGCCCAGTTTGCGTGGTTGAGCATCAGGGACGGTATCCATAGGAGCGGATTGACGAGCATCTGCTTGAGCTTGATCGATGGACTGTGATGCTCTTTTGCTCGTCGACCAGAAATTCTCTAGGCGCTTGCTCAATGGCTCTTCCCCGGATCGGTGCTTGTGTGGTAAGTACCAGCCGCCTGGTTCTCTGGATTCAGTAGAAGTGATCGGTTCCTCTGGCGCTGCTGGCTTGGTCGGCTCTTGAATCACCTCGGTCATCTCGTCGTCTCCTCCGATAGACGAAGTGAGTTGGCTAGCAGTATCCTCGCCGTCATCAGAGGTGTCGAATCCGGCCTTTTTCATAGCTTTGTCTCCCAGACCACCGTAGAAGGAATCCCTCCCAGAGCGGCGTGTAGGCCGGGGTAGGTAAGAAGGCCGAGGCGACGTAATCTCGCCGCCAGCATTGACCGTCGACGGTGCTTGGGATTGGCGACCATCAAATCCAAAAACGCTGGTTCCAGCAATAGTTGAATCATCAATTGCCTCGACGTCGGTATCAAACGCGTCCCGCCGGCCCCCTGCTCTAGGCGCAGAGGGCGGTATGTTTTCATGCAGATCGCGAGATCGATCTGAGGGCACGGGCGAGGCTTGAAATGCTCGCGACAGGCCAAGGCCATTCATGACGGGTTCCTTGAAGTAGTTGCTGGGTACCTCCACCTTTGCTTGCTCAGCCCGGAGTTGGCGCTGGGAGGGAGGCAAGTTGCTCGGTGCACGAGGCTGCCCAGCTTCCCTGGAGTGGACATAATCGCCCACCCCCATGATGAACGAGTGGAAGTGTCCTATAAGAAGGACCTGAAAACAAGACCTTTCTTTCAGCGAATAGGCTGTCGGGATGGTAAGAATTCATGCGTAGGGTCAGATGCTCGACGCGAGAGAATCACGTAGTCACGTGCATATGCCATCACTGTGGCACAAAGTTGATCAAGAGAGAAGCAAATGGTATCAAAATTGACTATTCGGTACTCAGTTAGAGGGACTCAGATTTACAATTGCTCATGTCTGAAAATCCAACTTTCTTTTCTGTGTGTTCCAAGTCTTTGATTTTACTACTATTCTACTGTGTTGGATCGATAAAACTAAGCCAGGATATATTGTTGTACCCGATACGGGATTTAAATGTTCAGTCATATATGATGAATAACTGTTCACTGCATGAACCCTAGACAGAGGCTGAATCCTCATCAAGATGGAGATGTTCCAGGCTGTACGCGACACCGCGTCCACGTTTCCGTGCTTTCTCGAGGAAAGCCTGTGATTTATTGATCTCCATGGCCCTTTTCTCCAGAGCGAGCCTCTGTTCGTGCCTTGCTTCGATGGAGGCTGGTGAATCATCCATATGCATTGCATCCGCATCAAACTCGTCCGCAGAGTCAGGTAAAGTCGCCAGCGATGAAATGAGTAAGTCACCAACCCAGAGCGACACCATGCCCCGCAATTCCAGTAGCTCAGATGAATCAGAGTAGGGAGGTGTAGCAAGTAGCATATCCATACGAGTGGCGATCTTTTGCGCTTCCTCCAGTTCGCGTTTTCGTATACCAGCAACGAGAAACTGTTTTTTGTTTGACGCCCGGCGATCAAAATCAGCCGAAGGGCTCTCGTCGCCAGAAAGCTCATCGGAGGAATCCTCGCTATCGATGATGATGTTACTCCTAGCCACCTGACTCTCCTCCTGGGTGACATAGATCCATAGTCCAAACATCGCAGGATAAAAACTCAGCGCAGATACCGCATGGGGAGCACTTTTCGAATAAGGATGATTAAGAATTAGCCTTTCGTAGTATTCCTTGGCTTCTTCAAAGCCGTTCTTGGTGAATGGCAAATCTGTCATATCCTGGCTGATAGATGGATCGGACGAGGGGCGAGAAGCTTGCTGCGACGCTTCTTGTTGGCCGCGACGTAATAGAATCTCAGCCCCAATCCCCCACCGTCCTTCATTGCGTACGTCCATCGAGAAGCCACGGAACTCTTCTCGTAGAATGAGTCCCCACGCTCTTCCGGCTCGAATGTAATCTCCTTGGAGGAGGCACTTGTGTAGAATGGCGGTCAATACCGAGAGATGCTGGAGGCGGATAGTGCCTTGGTGTGCCGCAGACTGGGGAGGGTACACGGGGGTGGATAGCGAGGATAGATCACGAAGATGGTGGCTCAGTAGTTTCGCTTCCTTTCTAGCTTGGTCGCCCTTTGCTGGCCCGTGGGGGAAGTTCCCTCCGGGTAATTCCTGGTCGAAAGAGAGACCGGCAATCCGATATTGATGGGACTCGTTCGGTGTCAGGATCAGCGAGGGTCCAGCAGGGCCAGACTCTCCAGCCGACGTGGCATCAGTCGTGTATGCACCATCACCCTCCTCGTCGGTCCATTCGTCACTCTTTTTTCGCTTTCGGCGATCATATTGCGCGACACGAGTGCTCGTCGGCTGCAGCCAGGATGGCAGTGGCAGAGAAAAGGAGGAAGCCGACAGGGCAGGCGCCATATACTCAGTGAGGCGTGACTCCCATGCGGGGCTGCTCGAGAACTAGATACGCGCGAGGTGAAAATCCCAAGCAGCCGCGAGCCTGCAAGATTTCGGTGGATCGGGTAGATCGGAGAGTGGAGATTGGGGCGAGCGCCGAATGAGTCCCAAGGTTGGGCAGGGGCAAGGTCGACTGACTAATTGACTCAAAGAACCGTCGAGAACCTTACAGTAGTACAGTACCTTAGCCTCTCTACTCGACAATAGTGAGTTGGAAAAGTAAGGTTAGCCTTGTTGAACCTGAGTTAAGGCCGATAGAGTCATCAACCCTCGGGAAAGCAAATCAAGCAAACACTCCGGTTCCCCCGTTATCGCCATTCACTATCGCTCCCATACGTCTTCTCCTTCTCGCCTCCCACCTCCCTCCTTCTCCTTAACTTCGTTCTATTTGATCCTTCCTCCTTATCCTCCCCCTCCGACCTTCATTTCCTTCTCCACCCCGCCGATACCTTTCTCTCTTTAGGCGCCACCCGGCCTTCCGGTCATCTCCTCTGCTATCCAGACACGACTCGGCGGGTATATTGGGTACAACATTGAGTGTGGGCTGTGCCAGACGCTTGTCAAACCATTCGAGACCGCCCGTTGCAGTACGCTGTGTCGGACAGTGGGCTCACCTCCCAAGGACGCATCTTGTCCGGTCTGATCTCGCCTATTTATCAGCTTTCCTTTGTCTCGATCCTCCCCTCAGCCTCCGCCCAACCTCGACCCGGATAGTGTGCGCTACAACATTCGACGTCACGCCATATACGTGCTGACAAAAAGGTAGTGGCGTGGTTGACTCAGGAGAAGAGACGGAGAATTTCTCATTCAGCACAAGAGGGTCGGCCATAGTGAACCTACAATCGGGTAGGATTCGGGGTTGGTACGGTCGCCACTAGCGAGCGCTTCGGAAATTCTTTATGGCAGTAGACCGTTCATAACGCTCTCTTTAACCAGCCTTCCGTGTCGCATTTTGCTACTATGGGACAGTCGGTTTCTGCGCCACGAGATCCCTCTGACACTGGCCATCCGGACTACGCGCCGTTCTCGATAGACCACAACTCGATTCTGAGGGATGAAGATATGAACAACAGGCAACCTACTGAGCAAGGAGGTGAAGCGGGCTCCTCGTCCGGGATGGAATCGAATCTACAAAACGGGCAAAACGGGCAAGATCCGTCACATGGTCAGCTACATGAGCTGCCGGAATCATGGCAGCAGCCCATACGATACTCTGGGGGGTTCCCACAACAGATGCGAAGCATCGAAGAGGAGAGCACCGAACGTGAACCGAGCACGCGGGAATATCGGTCAGCAGCGATTGCGCGGATGGCGGCAAGGAGACAGTCCGCTATGTCACGGCTAGGGTCCAGAATTTTACCCAATTCAGTCATTCGCGGTCTTCTCAACAGCCAAGAGGAGACGCCGGCGGAAGGCCATGCTCACAGGCACGGTCTGGTCTCAAGAACGCCCCCGCGGTCTGAAAGTGCTCACAGCAGTGGTCGTTTCAGCCCTTTCAGTGCCCTGGGATCTAGAGGAGTTATTCGCCGTCGCAACACCCGGGGCCCTTATTTCATTCCCCAACGTGCTGACTCGTCGGTAATGTCGGACGCAGGCACAAGTTCCTCGCTTCTCGATTCATCTGCGGAACAATTGGCAGAGTCCAGCCGCGCTTCCTGGCGGCGAGCCCGTCTCCAGCGCGTGCGTCATTCATTGTCAACCCCCATCTCTCATATGTTTGGACAGCCTGCATCAGATATTCCCTCTTCCCACCAAAGAAGCTCATCATTCAGTGGCGACCTTCCCAGTGCCATGGATACCCGTCTTGACTTTGGTGAGCCTCTGCCCGAGTTGGATTCGGTCGAACCCGGTATCCAACCAGACCGACCACTTTCGGCTCATCAGACCAGTGCTGGTCTAGTGGGATCCCGTGCACTTCCTAGCCTTCTCCGAGCACGAGCGGCTCGGGCTATGCGGCGAGAAGAACAAACGCCTCTCTCTCGGGTCTTGCAGCTCGCTGCAGCTGCAATCGCAGCCCAGCTCTCTGGCACAACTGGTCCTGCCCTACCAAATATTCAAGCGTTGGGTAATGAAGGCGTAGATGGCTCGCTTGAGAACTTTATTCAAAGTTTGCAACAAGTCACGACCGCCCCAGCGCAGCAGTCATCGTCGGCAGAAGAAGGAGCTAGTCAGCCTGGAGTCGAAACTCCAGCGGCTCCTGTGAATTTCCTGCGAGTTTTTCGGTTCGCCAACTCCGACTCCCCTCTCGGTGCTGAGTTGCAGGCACGAGGTCCAAGTGGTTCTGAAAATTCAGGTCCTCAATCAGACGGAATGTCCATCGATGAGCCCCCGGAAGGAGCCGAAGGCCGCACGGTCACCCTGGTTGTGGTAGGTGTTCGATCAGTACCTGCGGGCAATGGCGGCCATGGTGAAGAGGGACCGCCAGCTCCCGGTGGCGCAGGATTGGATGCTTTGCTTGGGCTTCCGTTCTTGCCGCAGAACGCTATTCCCCGACCCCCAGAGAGTGTTGGTGACCCCGCACAGCGGGCGGATGCGCGATCCAGATTGCACGCGGCTCGTCAAGCTAGGCCCGGCGTTACTCCGCGAGAGATCCTTCGCCAGCCGGGACCAAACATCTCACGAAGAATGTCAGACGCCGGACCTCGCCCTTTGCCTCCGTTCTATCCGTTTGCTTCGGCAGCCCAGTCCGACAGCCCACCTGGTCCGCACCCGCCGCCATCAACCCCCGCTGAGCCAGGCATGTCAGCTGTCTCATCTGGAACTTCGACCCCAAGTCGCAGGCCCTCTTCAGCTTCGACACTGTCGCCAACGCATTTGCCCCATCTTCATGAGAACCAGCCCTTGCAACCAACGGCTGAGCCTTCAGAACAGTCTGCTCCACCTAGTGCTGCCAGACAGCGACGACGGAGCGATTCGGAGTTTGCTCGCCATCGCGCACTTGGCTCGGGATCCCTTCGTCGAAATGGCGTGGTTGAACCTGACCAACCGCCTCCAAGCGGTGGCCGAAGCTGGCTGATCTACGTCGTTGGAACCAATTTGTCGGAAAACCACCCGGCTCTGACAACGCCAAGTCTCTTCACCGATAATCCTACATACGAGGACATGATCTTGCTATCTTCACTCCTAGGCCCTGCCAAGCCCCCGGTGGCGTCTCAAGACGACGTCAACTCTGCAGGTGGACTCTTCCGCCTTGTTGAGTATTCAGGTTCGTTGGTCGCGGAATCTATTAGTGGCGCTGGCGCAATTCGGATCCAAGACGGCGAGCGTTGTCTGATCTGCTTGAGCGACTATGAAGTCGCTGAGGAGGTCCGGGAGTTGGCCAAATGCAAGCATGTGTTCCACAGGGATTGCATTGACCAGGTACGTTGCCTTTGTAATTCTATCTTGATTCACTGATCTTACTGACTTGAATATTTCACAGTGGTTAACCACGGGCCGGAACTCTTGCCCTCTCTGCCGAGGTCAAGGTGTCCAAGAGGCGTCGAATGACGAGGGCACAGCAGGAGTTGAGCCCGCTCCCAATTCTGCTCCCGAGGGCACGGCCATCTAATCTTCAGATTGGGGCCAGCATATATGTGCATCGAACTTCACATTCTGAACAAACTCACCTACGGCCATTGACCCTTCATAACTCTACTCATTGAACATTAGCATCCCAGCGTCTGCTTAGAGCCTTTACGACATGTCTTCCTTGGATATCCCCACGGCAATTTTTTCTCCTGTCGCGCTGCTTTCGGTCGATTTCGTGTATTGCTTGGTATTTGTTTTCTCTCCATTGGTCATTGAATCGAAGTTTAGAAATTTTGCAATTCTTTTGGAAAGCCACTATCTGCTTTTGTGAGGCGTCTCGGTACATTGTCTGCAAATATTGTCTTACTTGGTTGGTTGGACGGTTAGTGATGAAGTATTTGTTGATAAATCCATCCTACTTTGTAATTTTGTTCTTGGACAGTCGACAGTCCTAAGCTAATCAATACCATTCTCGTTCTAGGTTTTATTCTGATGGTCCATTTACTGTACCTTGTTCTCAATATTCTTTAACCTACTCCCACATAAACCTACTCCCACATAGATTATCTCCGTAGTCGGCGATGCCCCGCTCACGTGATAGGAAATTTTCCCAGCGCGGGATGGAAGCTCGACATCACTAGAGACCACTTCTTCCTTTGGAGCTTGTATAGGTGCGATTTTACAGCTCCATATTATACTATACCAAATACCTCAATTGGTCTTTTCTGAGGCCAAAAACCTATATTCAAATCGCAAACACATACCAATCGTCAAGCATCAGCAAACCGTCCAAGTCCGCTCCCCGCAACGACATTCTCCCCCCACCATCCCTCAAAAAACTTACCACACACACCTACATCACCTCCCAAAGACCCCAATTCTCTCAAAATGGCCTCTCCAATCCGTACAACAATCCTCATCTCCGGCAGCGGCACCAACCTCCAAGCCGTCATCGACAAAGTCCACGCGGGCGCCCTAAATGCTCAAATAATCCGCGTCCTCTCCAACCGCAAAGATGCCTTCGGCCTCGAACGTGCCCGCAAAGCCTCCATCCCAACCGAATACCACAACCTCGTCAAGTACAAGAAAGCACACCCAGCGACGCCCGAGGGCGTACAGGCCGCGCGTGAGGAGTACGACGCCGAGCTGGCTCGTCTGATTCTCGCCGATCAGCCGGAGTTGGTTGTGTGTCTGGGTTTCATGCATATCCTATCGCCGCAGTTCTTGTCGCCGTTGGAAAAGGCGAATGTGCGCATTATCAATTTGCATCCCGCGCTGCCGGGGGCGTTTAACGGTGTGGTGAGTATATCATTTTCCTCTTTTTTGGGGGGTTCGGGCAGGGATTTTTGCAGGTATTATCGCTTTGGATTGTGTTACTGATATATTTCATGTTGCAGAATGCGATCGAGCGCGCTCATGCTGCGTGGATGGAGGGCAAGATTGATAAGACTGGCGTGATGATTCACGATGTCATCTCGGAGGTGGACATGGGCCAGCCGATTCTCGTGCGGGAGATTCCGTTCGTGAAGGGCCAGGATGAGGATTTGGAGGTATTTGAGAAGCGGGTGCACGAGATTGAATGGGGGACGGTCATTGAGGGTGTTGGTATGGTACTTGAGGAGCTTCAGGCGGCTCGGAAGCAATGATTGAAGTTCAGGGTGGGTGTACCATTCTATATACTTCATGGAAAATCGGGCAGTGATAGGAGTACGGAGTTTGAACTGGGCATTATAGGCTTTTGTGCCGGAGCTCGTGGATGGGGGGTGCTGTTGACGATGTTACGACTCAATATATCATGTATGAATCTTGAAAGACTACAAATTCTTGCATTTTGGATTTTCGATGAGCTTGTTTGCATTGGAGTAGGGGAGCTTGGGCCGACACGATCGAGTGACTCCGCGACGTAGATACTGCCGCCGGGTTCTGCCGAGGCGGAAGGGCAAGACACTGAGAATGTAATAATGATGGATCAAATGCCTAGATGGAGGTTGTAGCAACTAGAACCTAGCCTGAAGTTCTCAACGGAAAGACATTAGTCCTCCGCCGGTAATGGTGATCACCTTACAATGGATACTTCAGACTCTGAAACATACGTCAAGATTGTACGGAGTAGCTTTGGGCCGTACCAAAAAAAAATGGCGCTAGGGCTGCGGAGACCTCGCAAGCATACCCTAGTCCAGCATTGTTCATGTTAAGTCACGTTCTAGCTTGTAAATAAGTGGCGTTAGTTATTGACTTATTGACTTGTTAATTGTTAAACTGATTAGTTATTTGGTGGCGCCTGTGGCTAAAGGACCGGGTCTACGACTTGAAAGTACCTTCTGTGAGGGCGAGGCTTCTGCCACCCCCTAGATTTCCCACGCGCACCCCCCTGGGCCTTGGATCTACGCCTAACAGGCTAAATTTACTAATCCCGTCATGAGTACAAGTAACTATCTTTTGGAAAGTCTTTTGAGATATATTCTCCGGATAGCCTATATAATGTCTATCGATCTGAGTAGGTAAATATCCTTCCAAATATAACTAATAATATGATTGAACTTTAGTCGAGATTCTGAACTTACCACAAAACTCCACTCCAGGGTAGAGTGCTAGTTAGATGGTGGCAGCTACCAGATATAATTATGTATCACTATGCCAGGCAGGAAACTAAGGCCCCAGGGTGGTGCGAGCGGGGAAATTAGGGGGTGGCAGCAGCCTCGTCTTTCTGTGAAATTTCCATCTCCAGTTTTTTTTAGTTTTTTTTTTTTGGTTTTGTTTTTGTTGCATCCACCGGTCGAATGAATATGGTGTCACATGCCTAAAACCCTCGTGGGTCGCCCCCGAGGTAAATCTTCCGGCGCCGAGCGACAGTCTACCAGTAGAGTTAACCCCCAGGGAAGTCAACAATTGATCAAGGGAATCGACGTCTTCCTTGGAGACTTGCACCTCTTGTTATCTAGCATAGTGGGAAGGAAACTCTACAGCCTGGCTAATTGGACGAGTGTCAGCCCGGCAAAAGTGTCCTAGCAGTCAGCCAAGGAGATGTACTTCGCTAGTGGCTTGGCCCTGGAGTGCAACTCTCAAATCCTCGAGTCTGTCTGATGATCTGATCAGCAAAGTCGCCCCTGTAATCGACCTAACTAAACAAGGAGGACGTTTAGTTCGCGGCCTCCGGGGTCTCCGGTGCCAACGGAAAGCTAAAATAGTGACAGATCCCATCATCGGATTGACTAGGGTGTCTCAAGATCAAATCAAACGGGCCACTACGGGCTTGATCATTGCTAGGATGGGTTCTCCGGTGGAGCGGCAAAGACAAAGAGAGCTTGGAACTGCCTAAAAGCTGTAATGCTTTGCTTCATACTGTACTCCGTGGTGGGTAGCGAAGGGGATAACTGTGATTGACGGCTTACGGAGCCAATGCATGATCTTATCCTGCACTGGTCCTGGATTACATCTCCCAAACGGCCGGGGTCAACTCGATCCGCAGCAGTAACATTATCTATTTAGTCTAGGCAATCATATCCGACGGCTAGTCAACGACTTCCCCCCTTCCCCGACGGACCGGTGGTATCCATGATGTGGGCACTGGAAGGAAAGTAGTATCGGCCGATCATGGCCGCCATCGTCACAGGAAAGCAAGTATGAAGGACCTATACGGAGTACTGTACATGGTGGCCAGCCCACCAGGTGCAAGCTTATTGTAGGATCGGAGTATAATTCACCCCGGTTGGTGGGATCGTCCGCATTACGGTGGGGGCGGAGTTGGGTTTGGTCTCCTTGTGGATTATGGTTGTACTCCGTACTGTCTTTGCTGTATCTTCAGCCTCATCGTTGACTGTTACTGTAGTAATTAGTGTTGGTTCGTGGCTGGAGACTTTCCGGTAGAGTTTGATGGCGTCAATTCTGGTGAGACCATGAGGACTTGATCATGACGTGGTTTCGTCGGGGTGGCTACTTATTTCCGCTGTAAGATGTAAATGTCCGATCCAGATTCGGAAGATGTGCAGTCATCGAGGTGGAACACAAAACTTCCGATCTGTGCCGTACCTTGTGGGTGTATTGATGGAGATTTATTAGGTAGACGAACCATTCTTTCAATGAATCTCTAACAGAGGTTGTTGAATCTGCAACAAACTATTGTATCACGTCTGGGCCCCCCACAGCAAGACAGCTGCTCTATTTCGGCGGGTACCGATGAGAAGCGAGATATCTCTCAGGAACTAAGATTGTGCGATCTATGGACCGGAGGGATAAGATACCCGGATCCCAATGGAAAGAGTTACTAAACTTGATTGAGAATGTTCTCAAGATTCACTCTTGTTTGTTATTAGAGCGCACGTTGGAATTTCCACATTCTAGTCTGTAGTCGCTGTGCATACTTACTCGGGACCAACAGCAGGAATGAGCGACACTAATACGAACAATTAGTGCATGCACCACTTGGTGCAACTACATAAGCATTTTATGGGTACAACACGGAAAGTATACGGAGGAGGCGCCATCTAAAAGTCAAAAGAATGGTGGAACTCTATGATTCGAGTGTCAGATGAGGTGGCGTCTTGACTTCTAGATTCTTCTGCCGACGAGTTTAATACCCATATTGGGCTCCTCGCCTGACGCCGTTAGACAAACGTGACCCCCAGGGGAGCATCGCGAACCCCATTTCTGATTCTGTAGTGTTTGGAAAAATGCACGCCTTGACAAGATCAGAGCGGAGAAGAGCGGACTCATACTCATTAGTACATCCTCCTGAAATGAGCTAAATCGGCCCACATTTAGACTTATTCTCGTACTTTACTTTTCACAAACCGAGCTACAACAGCCAAGGTAGGAGCCTGGGGCATTTTTCACGAGTAAACTCTTTTCAGTATGATCCTGTATGTTTTGTGAATTCTCCGCTCGACACAATACAAGCTCTGATTTACATTTTTGCACAGCCATACAGGGAGAAGAAGTCCGAGCATGAACACAACTCGAAAAGGAAGCCTTCATAAGAATCATCCTCGAGAATGCTGATTACCGAATAATAAGATGCGGTAATTACAAGTCGACAGGGATAATGCGTTCCTAGTTCATGACATGCATTCGACCGGCCCGCCTGAACCTAGACGGGCATTGATCACGTATGGACGTCAAGACTGGTTAATAACGGCAACAGAAGGATTCATTTGACCAGGAAAGATATGATCCATCACCTTCCCCATATCTTTTGCCCAGGAGTTGCAGGTCTAGTGATTTGGCGGTGCTAGGACTGGGGGATCCTGACTTCGTGACTCCGTCGGCTATGACCGTTAGATCTACTCTTCAAATAATTAGAGTGAAACCTCCATGTTTCTTCTAGTTGGGTTCTAGCCACTAGCCCAAGCCATGCATACGGGTGATTCCCCAAAGAACAATGAACAAGAAGTAGAAGAAAAAAAAAGACGGCCATTATTTAGGAACCCCGGCTTGGACAAACCGTTATTGTCCATGGCCCAGCTGCAAATACCCAAGAACTCAAGGATACGAGTACGCCTTCTATACGAGGACCAACCCACGCACCTCATTAAAAGCATGATACTGGTTGTTCAATCATTCCTTCCGTATCTGATTCGTGTGTGGGAATTAGGGAGTCAGAGCCAGGTATTAATTAGCTCACTCCATACCTACCGAATCGGGTATAGTAGCACATGCATGTGGATTATTGACCAGTAGCGTCCCCCAATCTCCCGGGACCCTGGGCCAGCACCTGGGCCGTGGGCCATGGGGAGGGCGGGTGAGATCTTGAACGGACATGTTACCTATCCTGGACCAGTGCAGGTGTTAGTTCATATGCCAGGACCGGGATCAGCAGAGCGTCATGATCCTGGGCTAGCGTGTCACTCTCGTGGAGAGGGAGCTACAGCCTACAATAATGTTGGCTTGGCAAACTTGGCTCGTTGCCGATGCTGGATGATCGCCAGGGATTTGGGGAACGAACGTCGTTTTTTTTAAAGTTTCTATCAATTATTCTATGTACGCCTTCCTCCCACTAGTTCAACAGGCTGAAGAAAGAATGAGGACTTGGAAAGGCAAAAAAAAAAAAAAAAGCAGAACGGTCCACATAGCACTAGAGTCAAGTCATGCTGTGGAGAAAAAACGATGGAGTTGGGATCCACCCCTGTCAAGGAGCACGTCCATTAGTGTTAGAAACCGGGTCACATTTCATCCACATGGCGAAAAGTAATGTCGGAGGGTCGGTGCGCTGCGCAAGTCCCGGCAGACAGCGTTCTGTTTCTAGTACGCATTAGGACTGGACTGGTTCTTCTTTTGGATTCCCAGCAACCAGTCTACGCGCTAGACATAAAACAATTACCGAGGTATAAGTGCTAGGCGGCAGGTATAGCAGAGCCCCGATTCCGTATAGGAGGGAAGAATGTTTTGTACTGACCTTTAATAAGGCGTACCTCCATACAGGACAGCATCCTCTACTCGATGAACGTCGTGAATACTGCTAGAACTTTGAAAAAAAAAAAAAAATATGGGACGTGTCCACGATGACGGTCCAGTCAAGAACCTCAAACAGCTGATAGGCCCCATCGGCAAAGTCAAGGAACGAATCAGCGCCGATTGCGCCACTGGTGTCGTGGGTGATCCATCCATATTCCCTGTCGTTACCCGGAAGGATCATAACACTTTGCACGATCCAGGATCGTTTCTTGACGCCAGACGGTAGCTGTACCACTACCGTACGAGCTATGGAACATGGGCGCATCGGTGCATCGGGGCTTGAAGGACCGGTGGAGTCGATGCTGAACACTAGTTTTCCTTGATTATTCGCTCTCGCAAGGATGGCGCTGTTGTCGTTGACTCCTCCTTCCACGTTAGCGTCTGCTTCGGGTGGCTCCACCCAATCTTTTGTGTTCGGTCTGTCAAACCCCCGTCGATCAGGCACGCGGCCGATTGATAATGAATTTCTTCCCTATGAAACTGGAAAGGTGGAGGAAAGAGGGGGGGGGGGAGAAGAAGATGAGGCAGAGGGAGGCTGACAGTGGACCTGTGGGAAAAAGGGGGAAGAGAGTAGAAAGGATTGAGAGAGCCCGAAAGGCATTTCAGCCAGCCTTAGGAAGCTCCTTGGAATTTCCGGTCCCTGTCCTTTTCCCACCAACACATCACACATCTATGACACCGGTCCGACCCAACCCCCCTCTTCGTAGAATGTTCAAACTTTCCGTCTCCGGCTTTGATCCTGCATGAATCATAAACAAAGTCCTTGAACGGGTGCCCACACGGACCAAGTCAACTAAAGTCCCTTCGGGCCTTCTTTAGTCACCCGGCTCCACTCGCAAGAACCGATCTCCGTCACTAACAGAACGTTTTCGGCATTTTATTCGATGCACCCGCCCCCCAAGGTCTCAGATTTGCCGACTGGCCCTGCAGTCGCGCTCCTTAGTGTCTCTCTACTCCGTCCTCCATACTCTTTCCATCTCCCCCGCCCGTACTCGTTGCTTTCCGGTCTTTCCGTGCTAAGCTCCCTTGGTCCTCTCGGCCACTTGGGCTCGTAGATACCGAAGCTTGACTGTTGATCGCCGAGGATGCCTTTTTTGCCTTTTTAGTTTCTTTCTGAATTTTCTCTCCGGAAAGACCTCCGATGATCTTCGAGGCCGTCTCCACTATCTTTCGCGGTGATGGACAAATAATCCTCGCAACAAAAATCTATCTTGGAATCCACCCTGCGCCGGGATTACTGATTCGATGCAGAGGATCCATTCCTTTCGATGCTGGATGGAGTGGTTACAGAGTCCAGACCTGACTCACTAGTAAGCTAGGCAGTTCTTGAGGTATATGGCCGCCGAAGGGGAAAATATCAAACTATCAAGACCAAACGCGCCGGAGGTACCATGCAAAACTAGGAAAGTGGCACAGGGCTAGCTGGAATTGACGAATGCTATGGTGATAATGATAACGATGATGCCTAGCTCCTCGTTGCCAATTATCTTTGATTTCTTGATTATTACCTCTTGCATGGCACAAGAACCACTACTAAGTCCTGTCGCTGCTTGGTACTAAGCAGCCACTCGGGCCCCTCTGAATCCCCAAGCCCTAAGCAATTGCATTTCCGCTGATCATCACCTCCCTCGGTGGCTGGAGGTGATCGGCCCCCCCTTTTCTTCCAGAACTCAGAATTCACCGAGACCCGAGGTGATCCATTTTGCCCTCGGAGAAGGAGATAAAAATATCAGAGGACATGACTCGTTCATGTACATGCTACTCCGTACATGCTATAGGATCATCCAGATGATCCGCAGGAAGTGGGGAACTGGAAGAGGGAAAAGGGGCCAACAGTGCCAGGTGCTACATCATTGTTGCAATACTACCTTAGAAGTCTTTTTTCTTCTGGCTGAACCGATGATCCGTCATTGCTCATTGCTCATAGCCCAATCCGGATTGGCCCTGGGGGCTGTAAATTGTCAATTTGTCAAATACAGCAAGATGCAGTCGTGGTTGAAATAATTTCCTCTTTGATTGCGAATCTTTTGCTTGGCTCTCCACCCCGCCGGAAGAAACGGAGAGTTAGAAAGCTAGGCTAGAATATATCGAATCAGTAGCCCCGTCCTGGGTACTCTGTAGACCCTAAATCAATATGGCCCCGTCATTGAGAAGTGGGTGAATCGGGGATGGAGCATATGTGGACGCCCCCATACGGTGTCCATCCGAACGGGTTAATAGTGGCGGATATAGTTCCTGGATCAGCCCAAGGATTTAGCATTTTTACACATCAATTGTTCTCCGAACTCCGTGGGTTTGCACATCCTTGGTCCTTCCGTCTAGGACCAGTTTAGGTTTTGCCCGTCCACGCCACTAGTGACGGACCTCGTTCTGTCGTCTTTTCTGGCAGACCGGAATCCTAGATCCACGCTCGTATTTGATACGGCGATCAGGATCGCTGTCAGCGGCACACTAAAATAGAAAATGAGGAGAAAATAAAAAGGCAAAACGGACTGAACTCCGTAGTGGAGATGAGAATCAGACTTGTGCACTCTCTCAGACCCTGCGTAATTATAAGAAGCATAAAAAAAAAAGGAAAAAAAAAGAGGCAAGATAGAATCAAATCAGATCCAAATAAATTGAATACAAATACAAAACGGAGTGGAAGCTACGTTTCTTTTATTTTCTCTCTTTCTCCGGCTCTGTGACTCTGGGAATTAATCTCCGCACATCCTCGCTCCAATCATCCGGGCCCATTCCTCACCCCACCCGCACCCCTTCTACTTCTACTTCGACACCTCTCTGGGCTCCCTTCAAGCTTCCTCCCTTTCATCTTCCGATCACTGTCCTTTGGATCCCACAATGCAAGTTCCCTGCGGAACTTTGGGTTGAATTTCATGGGGAATCTACGCGCCACCTAACATAGATAGATTACGCGCCTTGGAAGGCCGTAACAGAAATTCCCTTCCCACCCCCCGGAATCCCCATACTCAAGGTGCCTCCCGAAACCTACCTTGGATCTCGGGCTGATCTCCACGATCACCCACCTACACAACACACACACACACACACACACACACACACACACACACACACACACACAATCGCCCCCCATGGCGCAATCATATCATCAGTCCCAGGCAGCCCTGGCCGGCTTCCTCGACTCAATGCAACAAGACACTAGCATGTCCGCATACAACTTGTTCGGCCCTTCGCAATATCCAGAGAGTGTCGCCTTCTGGCATGACCCTTCCGCGGCGCCGCCGCCCATGGCCCTTCCCGCTCCGTCATACCCGCCCAAGCAGCCGACCCTCCTCCAGCCCATCCCGGATCAGAAGAAACACCGGCGCACCCGCAGTGGCTGCTTCACTTGTCGATCGCGTCGCATCAAATGCGACGAGACTCGCCCTATTTGCGAGCGTTGCCGGAAAGGTAGTCGAGACTGCGTGTATCCCTCGCCAACCGCCCCCTCGGCCAAAAGCTCCCGCTCGACGGCCAAAACACGCAGTGCTCGCCCTCAGTCGCAGGGTAGTGACTCATCCGGCAGAGTGGACGTCGATGAAGTTAGCCCCTTGGAGCCTATCATCGACGAAGAGGAGCCCGAGGGTGCTGATGGAGGATCGGGACTATCGCCAACGAGCGGCAGTGGTACTGGCCAGTTACGACATGATCTGCACCGCACTCAAAGTGGCCAGTCGCTGCGGAAACGCAGCATCAAACAGCCCTCGGAGGCGGGATCATTCCATCTAGAACCGAGCAGTTCACCCTCGACCGAGTCATCGAGATTTGAGTCGATGAGCGTGCGGTCGGCTAGTATCAGCCAATCTACGCTCGACTTGCTCAACAACAGCCGACTCTCGGATGATATCCGGTTCTATTTGGACTTTCATCAACAATTTATCTCGCATGAGCATTTCTTTTTGAGACAGGGCAGTGCCCATTTCATCCATCACAGCATTATCGAACTTGCTCTCGGGTATGAGCCTTTACTGTATGCTTTGGTGGGATTCTCGGCATACCATCACACCTTGCAGGGTGGAGGGAAGCTCTATGCATTTTTAAAATATTATAACAAGGCTTTGACGCTCTTGCGAAAGTCTTTGGAATCGGGCGAGGGACATAGTGAAGCAACGTTGTGCACAGTTCTTGTTTTGACGACGTTTGAGGTATTCACCCGTGGCGCCACCCAATCCGGATTGACTTTGAGCTTTTTTCCTAATCATTATTCTTCAATACAGGAATATATCGGGGATTGGGTAAATCTCATCGATCACCATCAAGCCGCACACGCCTTGATGCGAGAACTATTGACACCCGAATCCGCTAATTTGATCGAACTCCATACCAACATCTTCCTGTGGTACGCCCGATTTGACGTGGTGGCAGGCATTCTGGCAGGTACCGAGGCGATCCTTGGCCGTGACTGGTACATGGCAAAGGAGCACTATGACGCCGAGCAAGCAGCCCTCTACCCCGACGACCCAAGCAAACAGCTTGCCCTCGTAGCCTCGATCAATCGACGCTTCGGGCTGGACATGGCCTCACTATACGCAAAACTCTCGCGTGGCATGATCCCAATCGACCAGTTTGCCATTCAAAACGAACAACTCGGTCAAACGATGGAACGTGCAAAGAATATCCTCAAACAATTCGATGATTGCGAAGATTCTGTGCGCTCGTATCCAAATCAGCAACCTCTAACGGACAATGACATCGTGGACCCTTATGTACCGGGGTGTATACTGCAGGGACCCCTGTGGGATGGAAACTATGCGAGGATTGATCTTCTTTCCACCGAGTTGATGTTTAAATATCAAACCATGCTTTCGTTGAAGCAGCCGCTCATTCCGGATTTGGAACGGTTGGCCTTTGAACAGTGTCAGTTGATAGAGACGATATCGCGCTGGCCGGCCAAGGGCAACGGATATTGCATCGGCTTCAAGAACAGTATTGGTCTTTCGAGCATGTTCTTGCCCAAGGATTTGAAGCACCAGATGTGGTCAAGGCACAAGCTGGCCTTGATGGAGCAGAATGGGTAAGTCCGCTCATGGTCTCGTTCCTGTTTACTTTAAGATTTGGTCCAGTGCGAACTAACTCGGATTTTTCTTTCTAGGTACATCATCGCCCCTCGATTCCGCGCTGCCCTCGCCGCCATCTGGCAGCTCCCCGATATCAATCACTGGTGGCTTCCTAATGACGAAGGCTACACAGACATCATCCGCGAGGTCCGGGAGATGTCCGAAGAGCGAATGAACCAACCTCTGGATGATTTCCGGGAGAATGTGCGGGACATGAAGTCGCTCTTCTGGAAGCTTAGTGTGGATGATCAGAATGAGGAGCAGAGCCCTTCGAGCAGCCACACCAGCTATACCTGAAATGTTACCGAAAAGCATTATGCTCCGCCACGCCGATATAATCCCATCACATTGGGACGCGACCCCATTCATGCATCCCCCGAATCTCTGCGTATCGCGAGTCACAAGCGTTCTCCCCGCTGCGTTCCGGTCACAGCTAGATCATCGACAGATTTCTCATAGACAAGTGCCCGCGACTTCTACATCCGGAGCACATATCATCATCATGAATACCTCTATACCTCCGAGCAGCTGATATTATTCTCAGCCGCTTTTCCACGGAGGAACCAACTCACCCCTGAAGAACCGTGCCGGGCCGCAGTGCCGCACACCTTGTACTACCTGTCACACATCCACATCTATATCCTAATCTCTCCCCTCGATTCCCTCCCTCTTTTCCTCGAGCCCATGCCCGGTATTCCCGCAGCTCATGACCTTACGTGTACACTCATCATTTCATATACCCTACCCCGCTGATAATTCAACAAACTTCACATACCATCTCCACCTGTCATATTAGTGGCCACACCTCGGAATCTACTCAAACAGCAATAGAAATACAGGAACGCAATGGATGGCCGTGTATAAACAATGGTCAATGTCATTTAGTCATTCAAGTGGACAATTCCGTACATCAAAGTAGCGCTCTCCTTTAGTTAATGCGCTTTGGTGTTTTTCACTGCTGGTTCTTAAATAGAGAGCTCTACGGTGGTACCTAACATGGATGCAACAATGCGAACAAAACATTATGGACGATGAAAGAGAATGCATCATATCTTTCTCCCACCACAAATTCTCAGCAGCCTTAACAATTCTTCAACTGCCGATGAAATGGGTAGCCGTGTGTGAGGAGGTTAGGAAGTCTTTATTGTGAATTTCTAGGTAGTTAAAGGACAAGAGCGGGAGCCGGGGGATGGGCGTGGGGCTATGGAGGGTGTGATGCTGGGGGAAGATCCGGTCGTCAGTCTTCATGAAAGGGTTTTGGGTGAAGGAGTTGATTATGGAGTTAAGGCGAGATCTACTTTGGGAGGTTATTTAGAATATCAACATAAGATTGCTGTATATCGGAAGTACAATCATCTAGTCAATTCATCAGATTGGACTTCTGCCATTCTTGAAGTATCAAAGACTTCAAAGTCATTACAGATGACTAGAACATATCAAAGTGAGTTCATGCAAGTCTCCGTATTAATGCGTCGGTAGTCATGGCCAGAGGACAATTACCTCGTTGACTGTCCAATTCCATTGTCCGCGAACAAAGCGCTACATGCCCACAATGCAAACACATATTACTATCGAGGGTGCTATAAAACTACTAGGTGCCTTTCTAAGGTCCCAATGGGGCATCGTTCCATGTTCCACCCTCCAAATACCGAAATTCGCAATCATATAAACTGTCGACCTCAAAAATGCCGAGCTTGATCCCGCGGTGGAAGAAGAAGAAGCCCTCAACTTTCAAGGACTTGTCGCCTTCGGACAGGGATTATCTCGTTGACATGCTACAGGCTACACCTCCGAATCAGTCAGTGGAAGAAAGCAATTCAATCCTACAACGCAACGACGAGCCAGACTTGCAAATTTATAATGACCCAGCACCAGTGCAATCCCCTCCTACATCAGATCCAAATGAGCCAGCCATCCCCAAGCCAACCTTCGAATCATTCCTGCGAATGGCCAACGAGACCGTAAAATGCTGGGAAAGACGCGAGACCCGAATCGCCAACTCGATTAAAGCAAGACTGGCGAGCAACTTCTCCCTCGAGATCAATTCATACATGAAAGAGTACGCAGCGAGGACCAGGATGGTATCGTCCCGGAAACACATTCATCGTATCGTTGAGCAATGCGTGTTGACGAGGCGGAATCTGAGAGAAATTAGAGACGTGTTGCAAGATTTACAGGATCATGACCCGATTGATGATAAGACTAGGCAGTTGATGGAGGAGACGTGGCGCGTTATGGTGAGTCTGGAGCATGATAATTGGATTGAGGTTGAGTATGCGCTTGAGAATCAGTAAGATGGCTGCAATGCTAGAGGGATAGACATGTTTCAAATAGAGAGGGGGAATTGGTATTGAAACATCGAACGTTGACATTGGCTTCAGGATCTTGGTCTTCTTCTTTACCTGGCCGCTTGGTCTGATTGTAGTGAACACTTTTTGTATTGACTTGGACGAGCCTGGTCTTTACATGCGTGGATCGATTCGGAAAAAGAAATCCCGACCTCCGTAATAAAAGGGCGTACGCATCGAAAATCCCAAATTAGATCTCGGTGACACTATTTTGACAAAAAGAAAAAAGAAACATCCTAGTTATAGGATACTGCTTCAAATGGTCCCAGAGGGGGTCGAACCCTCGACTTTGGCGTTATTAGCACCACACTCTAACCAACTGAGTTATGGAACCGTTGATGTCAGGGAGGCAATAATTGGTATCATGAATGGGTATGGTGGATATTATTCTGGATCCTGGTGGAGCCCGTGGACTCCTGCCTCAGGTGGCAGCGGCCCGGCCAGCCTCGTTAATCCTTGGAAAAGTCTACTAATTGAGTAAACAGGATACTGATGAGGAAGTAAATTGATTTTTTAATAAGTGTGGTCTTTGCGTTGCAATATGCTCGACTTAGATCGATACAATCTATTACTAGAGTTTTGCCTGGTTTCTAGACGGCGATGTGTGATATATATTCTTGGCTGTGTACCTAGTTTTTGGTTGTCCGCATCAATGAGCTATTGGAAAACAAGACCAAGGCTAAAGTAGTGCATATACTAGTATGAGATCGGAAGACGGGGAGCTACCGGAACCATCAGAAAAAGAGTGATTGATAGATTCAAGGTCGTCCTCACTATTGTAAAGAGTATACTACTTACAAGGTAGAAAGCCTGTCAACTAGGTAGGAGAGCAAAGCACCAAGTCTAATTGTTACAGACTGTTTCTTAAGGAGTTAGAAACCCACTCCTTAAGCATCAATTTAAATACAGCTTCTTCCATACAAACAGGAGACAGTCAAGAAGCAAGGGGGGTACAGTGCCGAAAAGCCAACGCACGGCCAGCGCATAGCACATCATATGGGCGTGGCCGACATGCAGTGTGGCTGTCTTATATCGCTACTCGAGGGCTTGAGGCATCAATATCAACATGTGAATAGCCTCATCAAAGATATCATAATACTAAGGCCACGATGTGACTACTTCTAATATTCTAGAGACCGCGCGAAAGACTTATACTATATGTATAAAATCACTCGTCTAGGATTTAGATGGAAAGGCTCTTGTGGAGATATCCTTGATGTTCGGATGATTCGTTTGAAATTGTGATCATCCGTCTGAGTTTGTCACAAATCATACCAAAGCTCGCGAAGCTCAGTGGTCATAGAAAAGACCGTAGAAAAGAACAACACAAACTTCTTTAATACAGAATTGATATTTTGGCTTCGGGAGGCAAGTTATAATGACCAAATATTCCATTATGCTCGTACAATCTGCACTAACTCATCGGCGTACTTGCCGATGGAACCCCTTGGAGAACAAAACAGGAGAAGGGAAAGACACTTTTGTGAGATAATCAAGAAGTATGAATTGGGCCTGGAAAGATCCAAGCTGTAAAACTTTGCTGAGAACTGTAGACGAAGATCCAAAGGAGCTCGTGGACACAGCAGAAAAGATCGAGACTGATAGGAATCATGTAAAGCTGTCTATGACATAAGGGAATAACGCCGTCCGGACCGAATTACGCAGGGAAAACGAGGTGAAGCAAGAACAGAAAGGAAGTCTACCAGGGGACGCAGCAGAGCGCCGGTTCCGATGAACCGCACGGGGGCGGCATGGGAATTGAGGGGGCCTCTCCGGTGTTTTTTTTTGTTTACCAACGACGGGCACCGCCGAGGGGAGCAGCGTTCGAGGCAGTGAAGCTGCCGCCGCCGCCACCACGGCCACGGCCACCCCAGCCACCACGGCCACGACCACCACCCCAGCGGCCACCACCGCCGCCACCACCGCTGTAGCGGACCATCTCGGCGAGACGGGGGTCAATCTGCTGCTTGGCCTCGGTGAGAATGGTGACCAAGTCACGAGCCTGCTTAGAGTCTGTAGTAAAAAAGACACGGTTAGAAATCTGGGAAGGGAACAGTGTTCGAAACAAGAAGAAACTCACTTTCAGTGGTGAAGAAGGTAATGGCGGTACCCTTGGCACCAGCACGGCCAGTACGACCAATACGGTGGACATAGTCCTCCGAGTTGTTGGGGTAGTCATAGTTCAGGACATGGGTAATGTCGCGCACATCTTTTCGAATACGTCGGGTTAGCAAAACGAGCCATTAGTTAGGATAAGAGCAATTGTGGCCAAAGGAAGGCCCCTTTTTTCACAGTCGTGCAGGACGTCGATGCATCATCACTGCTCTCTGATCGGAGCTTCTTGAAAGAGAGTCACCGGGGAAGCAAGTCCATAAGGTGGCGGTAAAATCGTGGTCCTAAGAGAAACCTTGGAAATGCAGCTTTTTTTTGAAACAGATCAAGAACAACGCTGAGAGAAAGGGACTCCAACTCGCTTACGAGTTTCAGCAACAAAGGAGTCGGAGATATCCTGTCAGACCTGTTTTCTGAGACACTGCACTGTGAGTCCAAGGTCCTCTCTGGTCAAAAGAAACCATTTGAGATGACCCGACGTTCCGCCTGGACGAAGTCGTGTTTACACCAACATGCTTCGGGAGAGAGTTGAGCACCGTGCCATTGTGTTCTTCAACATCAACACGGGTAAGTGGTTTAAGGGCCCCTTCCAGGAAGGGGATCACAATATTGGAGGGAGGGGAGGGGAAAGGGGTTGCAATTTGTTCATACCGATACCACGGGAAGCCACATCGGTGGCCACCATGATGGGGCTCTTGCCCTGCTTGAATTCGTTGAGGACCCAGTCACGCTCTTGCTGCTGCTTGTCACCGTGAATGGCTGTAATAGAGTGTGTTAGTACAAATACAGTCTTGGGGCTCGGGGAACGAAGGGGAAGACATACAGAGCGCGGGCCATCCGTCCTGGCGGAGGAAGCGAGTAATCTCGTCAGCGATACGCTTGGTACCAGTGAAGATGATAATCTTGTTGGAGCGGTCCTCCATGATCTTCTCCATGTGCTTGATCATGCGGTCACGCTTCTCAAAGTCCGAGAGAACCTCGACGATTTGAGTGATGCGGTGGTTAGCAGAGAGGTCCATGGAACCAACGTTGACCTGAATGTAGTCGTTCAAGAAATCCTTGGCCAACTGACGGACCTCCTTAGGCCAAGTAGCAGACCACATGCAGGTCTGACGGTCAGGGCGAATCTGGCCAATAATCTTGCGGATTTGGGGCTCGAAACCCATGTCGAGCATACGGTCAGCCTCGTCAAGAACCAGGTAGGTAACACGACGGAGGTTGGTGCGACCAGCCTCCAACATATCAATCAGACGACCGGGGGTAGCAATGCAGACCTCAACACCGCGGGACAGGTCACGAATTTGGGGTCCCTTGGGGACACCACCGTAGACACAGGTGTTACGAATACGGGAAGACTTGCCGAACTTGCTGATCTCAGCCTGGATCTGGACAGCCAGCTCACGAGTAGGGGCCAGAATGAGAACGATGGGACCGTCACCGGGGGCCAGGAGAGGCTGGGCGTTGATGTGAACAATAGCGGGGAGACAGTACGATAGGGTCTTTCCGGAACCGGTCTCAGCAATACCGACAACATCACGACCGGAGAGAGCCATAGGCCAACCCTGGGACTGAATAGCAGTGGGGCGCTCGAAGCCCTGGGCCTTGACCTCAGAGAGAACGTAAGCAGGGAAGCCAGCCTCATCGAAGGTCTCCACGGGGCGAGGAATGCCACGGCCCTGGACGGTCATCTCGTGCTTCTTACGGAAAGCCTCGACGTCGGCATCGGAGCGGGCAGAGACCTCGGCATTCTCCTTGTAGAAGGACTTCTCAAACTTGGGCAGAGTGTTCATGTCTAAAGAGTCATTGTTAGTATTTCCGTGGTCGGGATTGGACATCAATCTCGGTTCAAGGCGGGAAAACTCACCCCAGTCCTGAGTCTTGAGACCAGCGCCCAAGTTGGACATGCGGTCACCACCAGCACCACCGCCGCCAAAACCACCACCACCGTAGCCACCGCCGCCGCCGCCGCCGTAGCCGCCACGGCCACCACCGTAACCACCACCGCCGCCGCCGCCGTAACCGCCGCCATTAGAGTAGCCACCGCCGTTAGAGTAGCCGTTGTCGCCACCGCGGGAGCTGTATAGGCAGAAGAGATTAGTAGAGAACTCAGATTGATGGTATGTGATAAAAGTAATCTGTGTGTGATGAAGAAAATCTGCGTAGCCACAAGGGATCGTGGATGTGGACGTGGCAAGGCTGGGACTGAGGATGCTGAGCCCAACAGCAATTCAAAACGATCGCATAGGTCTCGAGACAGAAGAGGCATATCCAGCGAGACCTCCATTTCACAAGTGTACACGAAGGCAAGGCCCAAAAGGACATGAACAGGATTTTTGGAGAGTTCGCTATCAACAAAACAACTTACCGATAGGAGTCGCCTCCGCGGGAGTTTCCACCACCGTAAGACATGATGGAGATGTGTATTTTAGTGTGTGTTTGAGGAGGTGAAAGGGTATCGGGGGAGGGATGTCGAAGGAAAGGAAGGGAAGAGAGAGGGGAGGTGTTGATGATAACGGTGAGTTCTCGGAGAACTTAAGAATCCAAAAAAGCAGTCGCCAGGGGAGCGGCAAAAAAAAAGCAGGAGGCGAAAAAAACGTTACTCCTTTAGGCTTAGCTTACATGTAACACACGTGACATATCGTGTAACAGTTATTAATCACATCTGTAATTTACACGTGACTGCATTCCGAGACTCAAAAAAGACTTGGCTCATCATGGAGTATATACTTCAGCAAGGATATTGCTAAGTGTGTGATTTCAAAGTACCGCATGATATACATGATTATTTCACGTGATCTAGAATGCCTCCTAAAACAGGATTCCTAGGTAATATATCACGTGACATCGAAAGTTGTTTTGGATGTGACAATACACGTGATGGAGTTAGCCTATCTTTTGCGGGTCGTAACAAAGTTTTCTTCGTTTGACTTTTCAAGATCGGGCGGATGCCGGATACTCCGATGGAAGGAATGTGGAACAGCGAAATTGGAAAAAATCTCTGCGCTAAATATGATTCGATAAGCTTTTCCATATTTTTCAACGGCTGTCTAATTCTTTCACATCTTCTGGTCGCTCAGCCCCATATTCCAGAAATCGATCTCCAGTTCCGTAGCCCGAATGAAAATCCGGATTAACTCCTCCAGTCGACTGGGCGATACCTTCTGCACATGGTCCTCCAACAAAGCTAAAGCAAGACAAAGAAAAGAGTGATAGTCAGACAAGGTTTCACAGATTGAGAAGGTGAATTCTCTTACCTGATCCGAGGCGAACAGCTTCTTTGTAGTCGTCTGCGACATAGTTCTCAATCCACTTCCAATACTGGTTGCCATCTCGAAGAGTATTTTCGTCAGCATGCAAACGCCTAGCAATAGCACCGTAGCCGATCAAACAGGGAGCTAGGGCCATCTGGAGGGCAAGCCAATCCTCTGATTGGCCCACATCAAGAATGTATCGGCTGTATGCAGTGCAAGCTGTCCACAAAAAAAAAGCAAGGTCAGGTCAGACATTCAAACAACCGACAGGAGAAACGCGAGATCCTTACCGATCGTCTCTGGAGAAGCTTCCATCTCCTGCTTTGAAAGACCAAAGGAAGCGCAGTAATCCAGATGAAGGGACATCTCTCGCTGAATATGGAGGACAATTTGGGCAGACTGGAACATGTTAGCGGTATGGATATGTGGTGCTTGCGTAGAGGCACACGAACTGCTGCTATCGAGTCCATTTCTGAAGACTTGTATGCGGCCAGAGCATTGCTGCGGGCAAATTGAACCTGTAATTTGATTCGTCAATAATGCTAGATTGTTGCAGATGCACCGATAAGGAAGTCTCACCAGGTAGAGGTAATCTTGTACAAGATATTCCTTGAATCGCTCCACAGGAAGTGTGCCTTGGCCCATACCTTCAACAAAGTCGTGTTTGGTAAACTTTTCCCAAGCGCATTGAACGTCCGGACGATCCAGGATGTACTCTAGGAAGCGGCCACTGCAAAGACAATCAACAAAATTTATCAGCATTGGGGCAGAATTGAGAGTCTTGACTTACGGTGCAAAGGGCATAGTATAGATCGAGTGGAAGTGATTAATGGGACCACTCCCCTTGCCCAAGTCCACGCTGGTCTTGATACCTACCTCGACATACCGTACAGCACTGCGAACGGCTCGCACCATGTCCTTACCCATGGCTAGGTTGGCAGAGATTGCGGAAGCAAGCGAGCAGCCAGTTCCATGTGTGTTTTTGGATAGCAGATAGTCAGTCTCAAACAAGGTCGCCTTCGAAGTCTCGCTGTCATATAGAACATCAATGACAGTAGTCGACTCTTCCGGGGTTTGTGCGACCTTATGGTCCTTTGTAAGCGGAAGATGCCCGCCTTTCAAAAGGACTGCCTTCGGACCCAGTGAGCAGACTCGCTTGGCCAGGTCAATCAATTCGCTGATGTTTGCCGGTTCAGGAGCCTCGGACCCAGAATCTTTGATGAGAAGCTGAGCTTCGGGAATGTTGGGAGTCAGGAGGGTGGTCATAGGGAGCAATTTGAGTCGGAGTCCCTCAACAGCTTTCTCTGGAAGAAGTTGCGATCCGCTGGTTGAAACCATCACCTATCGTCAGATCAGTAATGTTGCAATCAAATGACTCGGGTGATTTGCTATTCACCGGGTCAAGCACAATGGCCGGAACTTTGTGGGCTTGTAATGTCTCGGCGATGACATCAATTGTCTCCGCAGACGAGAGCATCCCTGGGAACAGTCAACAAATAGCCGCGCATACAAAAAAGAAGCTCGAGATGGCTGACCCAATTTCACTACGTCGGTGCCAACATCTTCCAGTCCGGCGTTGATCTGCTTTCTCACAAACTCTGATGGGACGACAAAAATGTCCTGTACACCCAACGTGTTCTGCGCAGTCAACCCCGTAGTAGCTGTCAGAGCATAACAGCCATGCGCAGCTAAGACCCTTTGGTCTGCCTCCAGTCCACTAGATCCGAAATTAGCATCTCATAGGTGGCCTTTGTATGATTATATACGTTTGAACTGGTAGGGAACGGCCTTGCAGTGATGCGTCCAGTCTATACTGAAGAGCAATGACAATCAGGGAGGTAAACTTACGCGCCACCGGAGCTGTCGGAGCCTGCAATTACCAGGACCCGCTTGACAGACATGATTGAAAGGGCCAATGGGGCAAAAAGCTGGATTGGGTTGAAGGAAGAAGGTCAAGAGGGTGGTGGGGGGATTGGCGGGCAAAAATGCGATAAGAGCGATAAGCCGAGATCGGTCGACTGCACGTCGTACTTGTTCTATTTTCTTTTTTTTTTTCCTGCGGTCGGATCCTCGCGCTTAGATGTGGAAACTTGAGCAATAAATTTTTTCTTGCTAACGTGAAATTGATAATAAACATGACCATTTTAATATAGGCGGCTAATGTGTGAAATTAGCTCTGGCCCTTGAGTATTTCCACGCTGGTTTATTTACATCACAGCCTCACGCTAGAAATGACCGAAGTGGTGCTCTAGTATTGACCGCTGGGTGGTCAAAGTCGATTATTCCCTCGTTTTTAAAAGCCTCCAGCTACTAATATGCTAACTAACGTTCGGTGACGCTCAAAAGTCTGTCACTCTCTAAGCCAACATGAAGTTATTCATAAGCTAACGAAGAAGTTTTGGTTCCATTTACTTACATTTGCTCAAGTGATACCCTTAATGACTATATCGTCCATGAGCTCCAGGTTCGAGGTGTTATTGGAGGTATGGCTAAACATGAAGGCTCATGTCGGCTGTACTTCCGTTGACGAGCACGGTCTGCTCTCTGCCTACGCCACGATCACAAGACCGATCACATTGCATATCCACCGTCGCTACTCGTATGCCTTGATGCCATCAACGTAGCGTCGGCAAATAATCACATACACCCTTCTGAGCGAACCCGCATGTTGCTTTATGTCCAAGCTTCTTAAGAACCCTGAACCCTTCTACGATTGAGCATTCCGTAGCTGGGGGGGAGGCCGATAGGGTTTACATCTAGACCAGATCTCAACTCTCGATGCCTTTCTTGGAGATCAGACCAAGAGAAGAGAAATTTGTTACGCTAATAATCATCCTTGTGAATTCCGTTGATAATCTATTTGACAGTCTCGGAAGACGAAGAGCGAGATTTGCCGAGGTGAAATTAGGCGTAGCAATGGCTAGACAGGATTCAAAGATCGAATGACATGAAATGAAGCAATGAAAGGCCTGTCACAGGATGGTCATCACGCGTGGACTGAAGTAATTGGCTCGCCTGATTATAATAGCATTTCATTATAACTAGTTTACGCAGCCGCGGGGTTACTTAGCACAACCTTATTTCTTTGTTTGGAGCGGGGTCTCGAGGCCTGTGCAACGGATCAACGATGGTTCGCATTCTGGTTCTCAAAAGCCGGAGTAGGTTTTATTGTAGATTCAGATATTTAAGTAGTAAATGGACCATGACATTTAATTGGCCGGCGCTATCCGTTACTGTTGGTTTTAAATCTACGGTTTGTTCTATGCAATATTTCCGTAAATAGAAATGAGCGGCCACGACTAGACATAGGTGGCTAGCGAACACCTCCTCCCTGTAACATCATAGCGAGCAACTAGAGGAGAAACTTCTGGCCGGGTTAATTGGGACAGGGTCCAGAAGGCATGAGGAGCCCTCGCCAAGGCGCTACCTAAAACCCTGGAAGCAAGACTGTGATACTAGCGCGGGTTGTTCATGCCATAGGATTTCACCCACGAGGTCGGCCCATAACCCAGATTTGGACAAAGACGCAGGCCATTTATGGTTACTCGTCGCATTAGTATACCTTCTATTGGAAGCCCATGCACGATCGTGACAGGGTAGTTATGTAGCCTGAAACCTATTAATTACAAATTTCATTCAGAGCAGATTGAACAGGTTTGCTACTTATGGGCTTGTCTTATCCCGGTAGTTGTATCAGCTATTCCTGCTACTCCCCCAGCGCAGCTAGTCAGTATTTCAATTTGCCTATGAGTACATTGCCTTCACACACCTACCTCCATGACCTTTGATCTATGGCCTAGCTCAGAATGTCACTCCATAATCTGCTACTGTTGTTACTCTTTCACATCGCTGCGATAGATGCAGTTCATCTTTGCCCTCTCCAAGGACCTACTTTGCCTGCTCCCACGGGTCTCTCCAACGACGTCACGGTCCAATCGGCACTTAAGAACATTACCAAACCATCCAGAATGCTAGCGATGCGGGAGACTTTTCTGCGGCTTCTTTGTCTTTGGAGATCTTTGACACAAGTAGTTCCAGCGCCTTGCTCACATATGTTCATACTGCCAAGGAAATCAATAATATCCTCGGCGTGAGAAAGGTCGACGAGAACACCGTTTTCCGTATTGGGAGCACCTCCAAACTGTTTCCTATGCTTCTGCTCCTCATCCAGGGCGGCATTAGCCCCCTGCAAGATCCAATCTCAAAGTATATCCCCGAGATCAAAGCGGCTGCTGATGATCTTCTGCCGAATGCCACAAAGATAAACGATGGGATTGACTATACCAAGTGGAATGAAATCACAGTTGGGGAACTAGCGAGTCATTTGGCTGATATAGCCAGAGATTGTAAGTCATTCAGTATCCTTATACCTTCATTTATGTTATTTTAACACCTCCTAGATGGTGTTTTCGATCTTACTGAGCAGGCCTCGTTGCTTCAGTCATTGGGATTTCCCGCTCTTCCCCTCGCGCAGATTCCATCCTGTGGTGTGCCAAAGCCGTGTAGCCGAATGCGTTAGTTGATGTCACTTCCTGACATACGCCCCAACTAATTGAGCCTTTGCCAGAATTCTTTGATGGGCTGCTAAAATCTCATCCTATTGTTCCAGCATCATCTACACCCATCTACTCCAACGCAGCTTTCCAAGTCCTCCGAACTGTTGTAGAAACCTTCTCGAATGGTGAAGACTTTGAAAAGGTCTTGAAAGAGAAAATTATAAAGCCACTAAGCATGGCTCACACGTTTCATACTACACCAAATCCATCTCTCGGTGTGATTCCTAGCTACCAGGGTGAATACTGGTGGAATTTCGATATTGGTGAAAAGGCACCGTGAGTAATCCCGTCCACTCTCTCATTTCCGTTCATCGATCTCACATTCCCATAGCGCTGGTGGCATTTTCTCATCCACAAAGGATATGTCTACTTTTGGTCGTGCAATTCTCAACAGCAGTCTTCTCCCTCGATCAACAACGAGACGGTGGCTGAAACCCCTCGCCCGCACATCATCCATTGACTACGCCGTCGGCGCGCCTTGGGAGATTCTATCATTCGGCAATGAGCGCCCTATCGATCTCTATACCAAGTCTGGAGATATTGGCACATACTCCTGTGTGCTATCTCTAGATTCGACCATAAAGCTGGCTTTGTGCTTCTTGGAGCCGGGAATAACACCCACGTATCTCTAGCTCTCGCATCCGATCTCGTTTCAGAAAGCCTGCTACCTGCACTGGAACAAGCTGCCAAGAACCAGGCACACACCCGCTTTGCAGGAACATATGCCTTGGGTACCGTAAATTCCTCCATTACCATTACTACGGACGACGGACTCGCTCTAGTCATCACTAGCTGGGTCAACAATGGCACTAATATGTTCCGGAGCTATATGGCACTGAGTGGAATCGCTGATCCCTCTATGCTTAGTATCCGTCTGTATCCCACGCGCCTTGAGAACCCTGGACAGCTTTCCTTCCGGGCTGTAATTCCGCCCCCGCTGCCATCTGGCATTGGGCCATTTAGCTCATCTTGCATTTCCTGGGTGACAGTGAATGCACAGGTATACGGTAATGTGGGTATTGATGAGTTTGTGTTCCACTTGGATAGGAAAGGCAATGCAGTTAGCGTCTCTCCGAGAGTCCTGCGTACTGTCCTGCTGAAGACCAAATAGTCCAAGGGAACAATGTGCTGAATATCGGACTTGGCAATGCGCTACTTTGTTACTGGCTTGATTTGGTCTTCTTTTGGGAAGGCTCTATTTCATATACATGACTTTATGATCGCTTATTCGATGAACCGTCTATATCGAACCTAGATGTTTGATTCTCCCAGTAGCGCCTCTGGAATCTAGGATTCATATCAAGCCCCTTCGCCAAATAGTAGGTCGTTTTCAGCCTTGGAACATCCACACCATGCCCCTGTGCAAGCCGTGATGCATTTCCAAAAAATGCATTCTACCTCCAAATGTTGACCGGAAAGAACGCCGGCCATCTTCACGCTGGAAAACAAGCCGTCCACTGAACAAATGATATCCTCGTCGATTACGACTAGTCGGCAATACCTACTTAGCGCGCACAACCGGCACGTCCTGTAACATAGCCAAAAGGTCTCGAGTCTGGGTAAGGCTCGCGCAGCAATGGTACGGTTGCGAGATACTCCCGGGATCCGCAGTAGAAACCCGGTACATTCAAACCCCAAGATCCTGCTCACAGTGATCAGTCGGCTACGAGTAGCACGAGGTACTATATTACCCACCAGCGGCGGATGACGGGTGAGCATCCCTTCACCAACCTAGGGACGGGTGTGAGTAGAGAGGGTCACCTCCGGATGAACAAGCTAAGTAGACATAGGAAGCTTGTGAATTGCATATGGTCGAGGGTAGTGGGTGAACCAGCTACATCTAACTTAATCCCGCTTCAATCCAATTCGCCCAGTCTTCCGAAGACCTAGCCCTGAAATCGCAATACAAAGGATCATAAAAGCGAACATGGTCCAAAAGCTTGCTCGGTACCCCGCCAGCAGCGCAGGGATTTCATCCTCACTGACTTCTTTTTTCTCAGTAACGACTGAAGAGATGACCTGCAAAATTGCAAATCCAAGAGCTGTGCCAAATTGCGCAGCAGTGTTGAACACAGCGCCCGCAAGTGCTTTCGTATCCTCTGGAAAAATATCCGTGATAATGATAAGACCGACGGTGAACAGAGCATTGCAGTTCACCGGCTGCAAGAGCTGAGCCACAAAGGTGTTTGCCCAGTATGGCCAAGACGGCTGAGCTGTGGCCATGAGGAGAGGGGAAAGTGAGGATAGAACGGCAGTGAGAACTACAATCCCGACCGCCGGCACTCTATCGACGAAGAAGCCTGCAGTGACCTGGACGAGGACGCCGACAACGAGACTTGGAAGGATGCGGATGGATGCTTGGAGGGCAGAAAGTTGCTGAATTTCTTGGAAACTGGGAGGAGATTAGCGGTGTCTTGTCATTGAAGTGACTGAAGGGTACTTACAACAGACTTGCGAAGAGCTCCATGGAGTTGATCACCGCGAACGAAAGCGCAATGGTGGCACAGATGCTCGAGAAAGTTGCATTTCTCCAGAAGGCATTGGGAATAAGTGCTGGCCGTCCACGGCGAACCTGATAATGGATCCATATGATGAACGAAGGCAGCGCAAGTGCGGCTAGACAAAGGATCACGATGCTGGCAGTCTCCTTGATGCGATACACATTTGAACTGAGGATTCTGTTCAGAGAGTTAGCAGATAGCTCTCTCACCAAGCTCGATCTTCAACTTACGCAAGCAAGTAGCAAAGCAGTGCCATGAAAGCGGACGCCAGTAGTGCGCCAACCCAATCAACCTTATATTTCAAATCATGAAGAATATTCTCCATTTTCCGAGGATGCTGACTCCCCGGAAGCGCCCACAATCCAACAAACGAAAGGAACAAGGCCGCTCCACCAGCAATATACCAACCAACTCGCCAGCCGACAGTGTCCACGAAGACTCCGCCCAGAACGAGACCAAGACAGAATCCAAAGGGCTGGGACATACCAAGACAAGCGAAAGCCATATTCCTGCTTTTACCTTGCGGGAAAACCTGAGTAACAATGCCCACGGCAGATGCAAGATGAAGTGCAAGACCGACACCTTGAATGGCACGCATCGCAACCAATTGAGTACCTTCCTTCACAAAGCCCATTCCAAGCATCAACGCACCGCTGGCAAAAGTGCCAACTAGGTCGACCCAGCGTGGACCAACGACGTCGGCCAATGATCCTGCCAATAATAGAGTAGAGGCAGTCGCGAGTCCTGATACAGATACTGGCCAGAAAGACAGCGAGGGGGGTAGGTGGAGGTCCTTTGTAATCGTAGGAAGTCCAACGGTGACAAGACCGTTGATAATACTCGAGAGCATGGTATTGCCGCTCATTTGAAACACGATAATCATGCTGCGCAGCTTGGAAATCTGCGTGGCGTGTTGGTCATTTCCATGACGTTCGCTTTCGGAAGAATGAACGCTGGTTGTCTCAAGGCGAATCATCGAGACACGGCGGTCGCCAATGGTCTCGGAGCCTGTATGCTTGACCGTGACGGTCTGTGTTGTTGCCATACTGATGAAAGACTATCGGGTCTCCCACGCTGTAACGAGAATTTCAGGTAGGAACCGATTGAATTGAAGGAGCCATAGGAAGTTATAGATGTAGCGTTTCAACGCTCTTTGATCTTCAAGAAAATCTGGTGAATGGCATTCTGAGTGGAGCCGGCTGCCACGAATTTTCTGAAGGAAATCAAAATCGGCGATATAACAGGCTGAAAAGTTCCATCCCGCGTTGGCTGGACTGGGACCGATGGGTTCCTGAGTTGAAGGCCGTCGTTGTGATTGGCCGCACCAGCAGTGGAAACTAGGGCGTGGATGGAGCCAGTGGACAACATGCAGGGCGTGCTGCAGGCGGGCGATTCCGATCATGTAACCATCACATAACGGAAAAATAATTATACTGTAGGACATCAATGCTACAGAAAAGCGGTCGGAAGACAGGAATGAGTCAATAATGCTAGAAACCCCGAACGTTGATGCAAAAGCTCAACATGACGCAAACTTAATTCCTCGTAAACCATGCCCAGAAAAGTGCTATCCCTATGTACAAATTCCCAAAAAAGTCATACGCCACTGGGGCTATTGTGGTATCATGAATCGGAAAAGCGTATCCATCTCAACCCACTGCCGACCACACTTCTTCAGGTAGCCATCCACCACGGTCTTGATTGTGCCAAACCGAATCCGGTTGAACTCCGCAAGAGCCGCCAAGCTATCTTTCTTTTCTCCAGATTCCTTGGCGGAAGCAGCCTTGGCCTTATCCACATCCCAGAGACCGGCAAAGTATAGAAGCTGGTTGTACATTTGCTTCTCGCTATACTCGTAGGCCATCCGTCCCAGACAACCTTCGGCGCGACCGCGGGGACCCATGCAGCGGTGGCCATATACGCTGATTTGCCGTGTACGATTGCCACAAGCCGAATCATCGCAGACGAGCCAGCCCTCATAGTATCGGGCGGTCTGCTCGCGGATCTGGTTCTCTAGCTGGGAGATGATGGTCAACACGGCGAATGGCTTTTGGCAGCTCTCATTAGAGCAAATGACGCCGTTTGCTGAGCACATCTGAGGGGAGTCAGTCAGGCCTTCAAAGACAGATTGCTCCTTGCAGAAGCGACATTTCAGGGTCAACCGCGCGGAATTAGCGAAGCGGACAGAATCCGGAATCTGCGACTCTAGAGGGAAAATCTCGGTGTCCTGCTGCTTGCTCGAACTGGATGTGTTGATCTGATACTTGCGAGCATCAAGACCAAGGCATTCAGCTAGTCGAACGGCGTCGGTACCGGGGATGGGAGCACACAGTCGTTCGATAGGAGGGAAGATCTGCTTGAGCAGGTAGAACTCGACATCGGGCTTGAGTCCGGAATTGGCCTTGAGGACGTCTTGTGGGCTGTATGATCGCTTGGCTGGCGGCAGGGAGGATGTCTCTGCGTCTCCACTCGTGACGATATATGAGATGACGTCGTTCGGTCGCACGTTCTTACCCCGAGCAATATCGCGGAGAGCAACCTGCGCTGGAGGCATTGTCTCTTTGTTGGGGTACTGGTCTGGGCTCTTGGACAGTTTCGTATAGATAACGTATTTCTGAACGGGAACCGCAAACTCTTTCATCTTCTCCGCAAGCTCACGCAGGTAGTCGTGAACCTTGTTGAGAACAACTTCCTGATCCTCACCGGAGAGAATCTCGTTCAGGAGCCGTTGCGATACCTCCTTTGACAGAGCACAGTATTCACGACGCTTCATATCAAGACCCTTGACCTCTAGCTTCTCAATGTACTTGCCGTTGACCTCCGTCAGGTTGACAGCAGCATACTTTTTCTTAGCGTGCAGCAGGAGTCGACGGAAGACATTATCGATATCAATTTCAAGTAAACGGTATCGCTCGTTGACTGATTTCTTAAAGTCTTCTCCGACCTTGAGGGCCTCGCTGATGGTGTCCATGTTGGTGTTGATCATGACGGAGTCAGTATCACCATAGATAACACGCAATTGCTTACTCTCAGCGAGTTCCTTGGTACTCCGGAGAATCTCACGTCCCTTGAATGTGGTGAGCATGGCTAGTGGACGAGCGTAGAATCGACTCTGCGTGTAACCCAAACATCCGTACATGGAGTTGGCCGTGAGCTTGAACGCAAGTTGCTTGGTATCCCACAAAGCAAGCTGTTCGGGCGTAGCCCGCTTGTCCTTCATAAGCTTCTTAACCTCACGACGACGACCAACCAAGGTTGCAATGAGTCGAGGCAGAATTCCTTGCTCTTGATCAGAGGTGGGAACCTCGGGAACCTTCTCCTCATTCTCATTTTCAGACTAAAAAAAGACCTTGTCAGCATAGGATATTTCTGGGGTTTCCGACATTTAACACTTACAGTTGCTTGACGGTCGACGGTTGTGAAGCAGATGTTGTATTCCTGAATGATACTGGGATACAAACTGTTGAAGTCCATGACTAAGATGAATCTGTCATAGAGACCCTTCTCGGGCTCGAAGACGAGACCGCCCTTGTATTTGTCCTTCTTTTTCTTGTCGGCCGCATCGTCGTCATCTCCATCCAGCAACTTCTCCTCGGCCTTTTGCAAGCGAGAGGAGTACTTGTCCGGGCAGATGTACTTATTACGATGGAATTCGTGAAGCAGAATATACTCGTTTCGCTCCGCACGAGTACCGCTGAGTGTTCGTGCCCACGAGTTACCGGCAATGTTTGTCAATACCTTGGTAAGTGGGAGCATTTGCAGGCGTAGCACCAGGGCGGCAATAAAGTAGGTATCCGTATCGCAGTGGTTGACAAGGTTCAGGAGACCCTCCTTGGTTGACGCCCAGGTCTTCAAGGCCGCTTCAATATCCAAATCCTGACGATTATTACCCTCTCCGAGATAGAGCTGGCACATTTCCGACAAACTCCACGATTGACATTTCATCATGAGCGACTTGCCCATGTCATTACCAACGTCACAGAGTAGGCGTCCCGCAATAAGCTGTCTTTCGATGAAGAAGCCGCCGCCGCCTCTGTTCAGCTTGGGCCACTCGCCACGTCGGAGTCGACCAATACGGTGCCATCCAGGGGTTTTCTTCTCGCGCATACGATTTAAAAGAATGCCGAGGTCAACGTCCTGCAGCTGGTGACCCATGATTACATCAGGATCCATCTTCTCAAAGAGAGCCAAGAACTTGCTTAGCAAGAACTGCTCGCTCTTCTCCAGCATAAAGGTGCCACGCTGCTTCTTTGTTTCGGAATCGAAGTGGATGGGATAGCTTGATCCAGCAGGACGCATGACGGTGAATGTTTTGCAAGGGATTTTCTCGGGAGAAGTGGCGTCTGTGAGAGAGATGTCCTCATAAACCCTGGCACTCACCATGAGAATTTCCTGCTTGTTGTCCTTGACGTTGAGTTGATGACGGAAAGACAGACTCATGAGTGTCAATGGTGGAGTATCCAAATTCTCCGTTTCTGGAACAGGGGTGATCAGGGCTGGCTTGGAGGCCTGGCATTCGAACTTGCACCAGGATGCATTATTGACGGCAGAGAAATCAGCCTCGTCAATTCTAAGCCAGCAAGGACCCATGATGTTCTTCCACAGCACGAACTGTTCGAATAGAGATGTGTTTGTACCGAAGACGTGCGAGTAGGTTTCACCCTTGGTTTCCATAGGCAATGCTGGCTTATCATATGGATAAAGCAGCTTGAGGTAGTCGGCCTCCTTGGGAACACCGGGGAGCTCGAATGCATACTTGCGAGTGCAGGGTTTGATCTTATGTATGCCAACTCGCATTCGTGACATGAGTCCATCAACCTCTCCGTAGACATCCTCCATTTCAATCTCCTCCTCGGTCTCTCTTCCTTGCTTGTGTCGGTATTCGCGAGGAAGGAAGTAGAGTTTTCGTAAAATATTGTCGATCTTAACGAAGGCACTGGCATAGGAACCATTTTGCTTGTTCTTGACTTTTCCGAAGAGACAGAGACTACCGTTGACCTCAGTGTAATCTAGCCAAAACATCCGCAAGCTGCCATCTTCCTCGACGACATCTTGAGCACGCAATTTGCCGAATGATCGCATCTCGGGTGCTGGGCTGCTGAGGACATTCAATTTGCTTTGAATGTCATTCCAAGAAGCGTCCATAACCTCCGGTGCAACTTTGGCGGGAGAAGAGCTGGCCGCCGTAGGAAGAATCTCCTTCTTGAGCTTTGGAGGTGGGCGGCTGCCCGTCATGTTCACACTTGTAGCCTTGATGTTTGAGGATACCGTAGCCTCCGCAACATCCATCATATCAACATCGTCGTCATCGAACGCTTCCTTTTTCACAGGAACCGCCGTCTTGCGCTCCACGGCCTTGCTGATGGGAGACGAGGGCATTGGATCTCCCATTTCGATATCGTCGTCGCCCACCTGAGGAAGTGGATCGTCATCAAAGTCATCGGAGTGTAGTGACGGTTGGTCTTTGATCGGCGAGCTGGGGACTTCGTTCTCGCTTTTGTTGTCGATCAATTCTCGGCGTCGCCTTTCGGATAAAGGTGGGGATAGGACGCGCACTTTGCGCCGCGCTTCGGATTTGACCAGGTTCCTGGTAGGGATGTGATTGGAAACGAGGTTGGTGTCAACTTCACCAAGGAGATCTTTCATGAAGGCGTCGTCCTCGGCAGTGGCAACCGGCTAGAGCCTCCTGTCAGCAACGGCTACGAGCCATGCAAGTTCCTGTCAGGACACACTAACCTTCGGTTTGGGTGCTGATGCAGCAGCACTGCCGCTATTAAAGTACTTGGAGATACCATTGTTGATCTTCTCCTTCCGCTGCTTCTCCTCCTCGCGCTTTCTCTTTGCAGCTTTACCACGAACGGGCAATTCGTCGCTCTCGTCGCTGTCGTATTCCACAGTGCGCTCGTTCCAGACCTCTCGACCGTCATCGGCATATCCGGCGCCGTTATCGTCAACAACAAAGTCATCTTGGTCGAGACGGCTGCGAATTACTTTTTTGTAGCCGTCGTCGTCGACCTCGTCGTAGATATCGCCCTGGTCCTCGATTTCGTACGTTGAGATACGCTTCTTGCCGGCGGCACGGAGTGCCCTCAGCTCTTCCAACTTGTCGCGAGCAGACGGCATCGTTCGTATTATTATGGACAAAAGCCCATATATGGCGTGGGACTCGAGACAACAATTGGTGGGGAAGAGGAGGACTGTAAAGGGAGATCGCGCCGGAGGACGCAGGGCGCGACGGGACGCGATCGGGACGCGTTAAAGTGGTTTAGGTAAGAGTTAGTACCTTACTGCCTGAGGCAACATGGCCACCAACGTCAGCACTTATCAGTCCTTCCCAATTGGGCAATTCGACCATCGGCATACCTTTGACAATCATGTGTCTTCGGACAGTGCCTCTATGAATATGGTGATACCACTAGCAAAAGACTTTTGAGTATAATGAGTTCTCTGAGGGTAGCCAGAGTACTCCGTACTTGGCACGTGATGGCCGGAAATTGTGTTCTCTACTTCCCGTCCTGCTGTGTTTCCTATGCGCACTGTATATGGAACTAGACTTCGCGATTCTATTTCGATTTTCCTAATGAAATCATATCAAAAGCTCGTGTGGTCAAGTGGTTCACGGCGTCTGAGGGGGTAAGGGGGATGGGGGGAGTGTTTTTTTGAGAGATATTAATAATACAATGGTTACAGATCATCATTATGAACTCGACAGGTCTCGAAAGTTGCTGCTGTGGTAACGACGAAACTTTCATCATTTTGCCGATGACGACTTTCATTATAGGTACCCCGCCCTCCTTTAGCGTGTCGGGAATGTCGCTCATAACACTCATTTACTTGAGGTGCGACTTACCAGACAGCTATCTGGTCCGAAACAGATTCTGTAGGCACCGAAGAATCGGAGTCCGTGGTGATATGCGCGTGGGGTTTTGCATGCGGCGGAGAGGATTTGGAAAGAGTGGGTGGGAGGTGACTGTCTATGGCCGATCCCCAGCAGCCTCCTTCCCGGCCTGCTAAGAGCTCTTGGGGACTACTATATTCCACTAGTCGGCCTTGCTTCATTAGTTCATCGGAGTAAGGGCATGGAATTCTCCACTATCTCAACGCAACCACTGTAGGACTAGGTTCCTCTGGTAGATATCCCCGACTATGGCGGCGCGAATGCGCCGAAATGCCTTCCCCGTTTTAGGGGCTTTGGCGTTCTGTTTGGATGGAGACGGTATGGCGTGGTTCCGCAGACAGTTGTTCAGAAAGGGAAAGAGAATGATCGATGTAAGGTGAAAAGCGACCTATAGACCAACACTGCTTGCCTAGCCATTTTGTCGCCCTCTATACTCGAAGTCTAATATTAAAGCTAGCTGAATTAGCGTGGAGACTAGTTTGAATTAGAAAGCGGGAGAACTACCGGACTCATCAGCTAAAGAGTGGATGATTGATTGATTGATGAAGAAATTTCCAAGTCCACTATGACAGGCTAGGCAAAGAGAGGATTAAGTCGGTGCCATTCTACGAAGCAGCTAAATCTAGGGCAGAAAAGAGGAAGGAGTTCTTCTCGCGAGTGGAAGCCTTTTTGTTATGGGCTAAAAGGAATCTTCCACTAAACCTTAGTTTGCTAGTTCGCTATTCAATCCTTCTACCCAGCTTCGTCACATTGCCCCCTTCTTTAACAGGAAAAGACCCAGTACCGAGGTGGTTTTCTTGGTGACGAGATGGGCATGGGCAAGATAATCCAGGCCGTTTCGCTCAGCATGTCCGATTTTCCTCAGCCCGAGCCGACCCTTGTCATTGCGCCACCTGTCGCTCTGATGCAGTGGGTCTCTGATAGTGCGCACTGTATATGGAAATAGACTAGGGCTCTGGCCAAACTACCTCTTTCCTGGCCGAACTGTGTCAAAAGCTCGCGTGGCCCAGTGGTTTAAGGCACGTCGCTCGTATTCGTACTCGCGATCGTATGATTCGGTACAGAAAAACGACGGGATCCCCGGTTCGACTCCGGGCGTGAGCAAAAGGTTTTTGTTTTTTGTGGCCAAGGGGTAACAGGAAAGGACCCAATGCCGAGGTGGTCTTCTTAGTGACGAGATGGGCATAGGCAAGACAATCCAGGCCGTTTCGCTCAGCATGTTAAAGGTTAACGTCTACCACAACTCAGATTCAAAGGTTAAGAAGCTTTCGCGGGCGGATCTCCGGAAGTACAAAAGGACCTGGCCACTAGATTTAGGCCAAGAATTCTCATGTAATCAATTCGATCTGGCCAATCAGAGGCTGTTATTATCGTCTGGTGATCCGGTTCAAATTGATCGTTCAAGGCAGCGTTAATATATGCGTTCAATCGCGTTGGCGGTCCTGACAACTCTTGGGTATTTCGTATGGAAGGCCAGCAGCTTATCTGGTGAATTCTTGAAAGCTCACGATATGGGTATAGGAAATCCCATTAAAGGTTGTAACCTAAAAAGGAAAAAAAAAAAAAATAAAAAATAACGAGCTCACGCCCGGATTCGAACCAGGGACCTTCCTGTTTCGGAATGAACATCTTAAGATGTGTCATTCTACAAGCAGGACGCTCTAAACCACTGAGCTACGCGAGCTTTGGATGTTATATTGCAAACTCAGACAGCTCATCACAACTCCAGACAAATCGTCTAAAATCACGGATATCTCCACAAAAACCTTTCCATCTAAATCCTAGATCAATGATTCTATCTATAACAGATCCTAGTGTATCCGATTTCTTAGAAGGAAGGATCCATATAGGACGGCACTAATCAAGATAGAAGTTCTTCTAGCGAATAGGATTAACGAGATAAGATAGATAATCCTCTGATGCATAAGATCTTATAATATCTGATGGTGGAGGGTAATCAAAGGAAGGTCTTGAGATCACTAAAATTAATTAAACTGATTGAATCTGGGCTGTTAAACTAATGAGTGAAAGGGTGCTTTATGGAAGTACACGAATGGGGCAGTTTAGAGTAGCAGCATATTCCACAAAGCAATAAAAGAGCCAATGAAGGCGTCCCGCTCGTATAGAGAGAAAACTGGAAGATGCCCCGGTTCGGGGCGGGAGTAGTAGAGTGATTGCACACGTATAACTTACACACGGCTCTCCAACGAGGGCTTGTCATACCCTGGCGCTGCAGGGTCTGCTTCGGCCTCGGGGGCTACCGTACCGTCTTCTTCCACCGCGGGATCTTGGTCGGCCTCGTGGGCCACCGCAAAGTCTTCGTCGGCCTCAGGGACCGGGGACCGCACACGCGCGGAGGAACGGCGATGACCGCCCATCTTTCTCCATGGTCAGAGCAAGGGACTCTGAAGTACAGAGTGTTTGACTAACCGCATCTGCAGGATCCATGCCCTGAAAGAGTAATAGATATTAATGACACGACAGAAATGTTCATGGCACGACGAGGCTAGTCCTAACCAGGAAATCCCCCCTTTCTACACAAAATGGTACATTCGAAATTCACAAAATACCTACCGAGTCATTATGTATAATTCATATTGATACTTCTCGTTATTATCTTTAGCGACTGTATACGCGACCTCTATCTATTTATCCCTGTAATAGACCAAGTTATTATCATACTCACCCTCCTACTATTACCCTTTTTTACGGTCTTTTCTGTGGTCTTTTCTATGGTCTTTGTAAACTGGTCTTCACTCTATCTACCTACTCCTTCAACCAATCCTCCAGCTCGGCAGCCAAGATACTGTGTACATGGCTCGTCATATGCCCAGAGTTAAACCAGAAGTACGTGTCCAGCGGCGTCGGACATCCATAAGCCTTGTAATTTGTATCAATATCCGGCTGGTCATATCCAGCGCAGAAGTTGGTCGTATTCACAATCCCATACTTTGCCGGGTCATCCAGCATCGCCCTCAACCGCGCATGCGCATCGAACACGCGCATCTCCACATCTCCCTTTTCCTTCCCGAACTGCTCTGCCTTGGTCGCAAGTGCATCATTGTACCAGGCCACCTGCGTCGCATTGGGATGTGGCGTAGTCGTCGCCTGATTTCCTGGGGTGCGGTCTAGGGGTGGCAGATTCATGAAGAGGTAGGATCGGTAGCCTAGACTGTAGAGTTCATTTACGGAGGAGAATAGTGTGCGGGTGAGGTTGCCGTAGAAGGTTGGGAAATCAGCGGCGTATTTGGAGCTATCGCCGACGTCGTTGATGCCAATCCATACTGCAATTAGGGATTTGGAGGGTGGTAGGAAGGTTTGGAGGACCGGTGCGCCGTAGGATTTGAATTGGGTGATTTGATTGACCAGGGAGACTGTGTAGTTATGGTGTAGGGGTGTGCTAGAGGAGAAGTGTTAGTAGGTCCTTCGCTGATATTCAATGTTTTGAGACGTGGTTTGATATGGTAGGATCTCGATGGCAAGCGTACTACTCCGTTGAAATGTCTGCTCCCGCAAAAGCAAAGTCCCAGAGCTGCTTTGAGCAAGTCTTTGGGGATGTCAGACCCGGCTTGAGACCGCACTTTGTGAGATATTCAACCCAGTTGGGGCCTCCCTCTGCGGTTGCAGTCTGGATACTTGGTCAAATGTTGTCCTGTTCTGGGACGAATATAGGATGATCGCTATGTATGGAAGGGTACTGACTTGATTTTGCACTATTTTGTTTGACAGCAGGGTTTCTGCATCGTATGAGAAGTTAAGTTGATCGGCGATGAAGCTATAGTTCTGGTGTCCATGAGTTCCCTGGACGTAGGTATAAGAGTCTCCGAACGCAATGCTGCAAAGGATGTTATAAAAAGTTTTCCAGATATTGGATATAAGATAGTGATCAGGGGTAGGTAGTTACTCACAGTGCCTGTTTTGATGACCAGTCAAATTTATCCCTTGCCTTCGGTGTTGGAGAAGCTACATTGAACGTGGCAAGAGGGAGAAGAGTCAGGACAATTTCTGAAGACCAAAGCATGTTGTCAATTGAATAAGAGTCAAAGTTGAGACCGGGGAGATATTGGTTTTTGGAAAAATTTATATTCTCAATTGCTCGCTTTTATACATGCAGCTTCTCTTGCCCTTACTCCAATGTATACTACATATATTCATTTCTATCCGGATGAATGGACCGTCGATGTTCTAACCCCGCAATCGCTTGCAAGTCCGGGGTAATTGTAGACGAAGACGGAAGAAATTTTTCCGTAGCCCACAGTACACCGAATTTTAAGGACAAACGTCTCTTTGAGAGTCTCGAGGAAGTGGTGGAAGCATAATTATGTAATACTAGTCATTGTCATCCATCGGGGGATAATAGTCCGGCAGATGGTATAGCGACAAAAGACTTGAAAGTGGAATGACGACATGTGAAAGGATATGACTTGAGATTTAGCTTAAAGGGCATGCTTATGCAATAAAAGCAGCAAAGCTTGATTCCTAGAGTAAGGAATCGCTTAGCCTATGATGTAGAACGGTCAGATAATCTGGTCACTTATGTGGTTGCCTCGTATCGAGGTGGTAGTCCACGATATATATTTTCCTTGAAGTAGCAGCTCCAAGAAAATTCTAACCTCATCGGCTCAAGCGTCAAGATCGCTCGATTTTTCAACATTACTCCATACTAGATCTTCGAGTGACCCGTAAACTAGTTTACTACTTCATCTGAGATCATCGAGATGTTAGTTCGTCCAGGGTCATCCGTCGACGTTTATGCATCGGCCCACTGTGAGGCTGTGTTTGCACCTGGGGTGGATTCGAACTTCTTAATTGGTCTCACAGCATCGTGCGGTGCCTGATGCAGAAAAAACAAGCGCACGCTAAGAGGGATACTGTGGGGGACATGGCTATTGCTTTCCTTAGGGAGATCCTCTTTGCTGACAGTCTGACATGGATTCGCTTTCTCGCTAGCGTCACGAGTCATGAACATATGGGGTGGGATGTACATGGAAGATGACTACACGTCTGAAAATCCGTTGAGATCATAATGATACCACACATAAAGTAGTACGTTCATGCCATTGAAGACTTATCAGTTGTTTTTTTTTAACCAAGACCAGGCCCGTAAAGGTGACTTTAATAGGAAGGTGTAAATACCTACCACATACAAGTCGACGACGGCTCGACAGCATCCAGACCGGAGTCGAACCGAGCGATCTTCCCAAAGATTGTGCCGAGTGTCCACGCGCCAACGCACAGAATATGCAGAATACTTGGTACAACAACAGGGGACAAAACTAGATATCAGCGCCCTACTGTCGAGCTGATGACATCTGCGTATGCATTGGTTCCAAAGCTTTTCTTTTCCCTGCAACCACACGCCCTCAAAGTTCCCGACTCAGCAACGTGCAGCATGTCCATCACAAGCTAAGACATCCAGCCCGCAAATCTGCATGCAAGAGGCGCCGTTGATGTATTCGTATTATACGGTATATATTGGAATTCTATCTCGACGCGTGCCGCCCATCGAACCGAAAGACAAGGGACGGATATAAGATGATCCAAAATAGGAATAAACAGAATTCCATTTTGGCCACTATGCTCTAAGCCTCTCCAATTTCCCATTCCCAGTTTTCAGATCCTTGTCACCCGGCTTTTCGGAAACTCAGCGTACGCATTGGGTGAAGGCCTGCATGAATCAAGCGGCCAGTCCGTCAGGATGGCCGGCGGACCCCGCGCCAGAATTGCCACTAGTGGTACAGCTAGTAGCGTAACGGGATTCCCCATGTCATGTACGTCCAAATACCACAGTAATGTACTGAAGACTTCGAGACGGTGTATCTCCTCCCGAGATTTACTTTTTTGACTTTGGAAGTGTTGTCAATTAACCTCCTTCCTAACTAACACCTGCCCAGTACTGCACGAGCTACACTATCCAGCTGTACAGAGCAGCCGTAGAATATGCATGGAAAAAAATAACTTCCTGCTAGGCTAGTTCGGGTAATATCATTCAGGCTTGTGCTTATCGCGAGGAGGTACTGTACCCTGTACTTTGCATTATTGTTATGATCGGGCTGGCCGACGCCGTACCGAGTACAGGATCGGTTAGTTGTTTGTTGGACAGAACTCGCCTTCGATCCGATTGCGTCTACAACGGTCTAGCCACGCGTGGACACAGGACATGGCGAGCTGGGATCTCACATGGTCGCGACGGAACTCCACCGACGGCGTGCTATGAAGGGAAGAAGATATTCGAACCCGACAAGGCTGATATTCAAGGAGGCGACCAATTTGGGACTTAGCAGCAGTGGGAGATTACCATTTAGTTGGTGATCATCCACTTGTTTCTTGGACTTTTGTACATCGTATATCATTTTGATTCATTATTTGGTCATCACCATCGACAAAGTACTCCCTTCTCTACTGCGGGATTCAATATTCCCGGACTTATGTGACCCCCTGTCTCCCGGGATTCGGATCCTTGACTGAATGGACTTAGCCCAGTGGCTGCAATTATTACACAATTTGCTTTTCGTTTTGTTCCTTGTTTCCCTTCCCTTGTTTTGTTTCTTATTGGATGTCGCTAAATCGACATACTTCAATATTGATGACGGAGTACGGGGTACTTTCCTCCATATTGTACTGTATCCCTCCATCTGCTCCAGACCATCTGCATACAGTCTTCCAATACAAAACCAAAAACTGAACCTGACCTACCTCCACTCTGGAAGTCACTTGCCGATTTCCTGCCCATACTCTAACCGAGGGGAAAGGGGGGCCACTACTCCCCCCAACCGCGCAATTGTTTATGCACTGCACAGTGTGCATGGGAATAAACCCGGAAAGGAATCGAGGCTCCGGGGCAAAACGACGAGTTCCGTGATCATCAACTAGGAGACTCGACCCGCGAACGAGTCGTCTCGATTGCTCCGAGGCGGCCTAACACGATCTGCCGAAGGATTAGGCGGGTAAGACTTACCGTGTCTGGAGTAGCATCCCATCCCAATGTCGGGTCCGCACTGGCCACGGCCCCAAAAGGGCCCCCAAGTTTTTAATTTTCATTTCCCAGAGCTCAAAAGTTCCAGTGTGAATGTGGACAGGCCGAAGTGGGGACGGAGATTGGATAAAGTGGATCACGGAGAACGAGGTCACAGTTTAGTGGACTTACCGTGGGTGCACGGGGCATGTCTCTATCCGATTTGGCCTGATGGGTTAATTAATTCGTTAGATTACTAACTGTGTTGGGTGTAGTCGTCGAGTGCGACACTTCGGTAAGAGGCTTAGGTCTTGTTGTACCCGAGGAATCAATCCCAGTTCCCACTTAAAAAGTACTGACAGCTTAGGCGATTGGTTTTCCCCCTTTCCCTGGGGGATCATCGCAAGGTAGTTCCAGAGGGTATCAAATAGCTAGCCTAGGACTTGTCTCTACCAAGTATCAATGAGTCAGTACTTAAGTTCTTTGTACTCAGTCTACCTATATGCTCCATAGGTATGTAATTGTTCACAGTAGCGATATCCACGTGCACCGTGTAGCCTAGATAATAACAAATCACAGACTGTAGTAATGTGAACCTCATTCACATCCCACCCAGCTGTCCCACCAAAGAGAGCACCCTGATCGTCTCCATCCGAGCCTTTCTCCGGAGTATATCCGTGTCTCGACCAGTCCATATCACGACCCTGACACGTGCTCGTCGGACAGTGTATGTGCACTGTAATCAATAATTGGAAGGGGGTGTAATTTTTTCCCTCGCAAAGAAGACAGCAATGCCTTGTGAATTTGCCTCGGAATTTGCCTCTTCCCCCTTATGTATGCATCTCTACTAATAAGCCACAGCCGCGCAAAGCGCCTCATAACGGCCATAGCTAAGTACAGGGAACAGGGAAGCGCATGAGCGAACGCGAGTCAAAGTCAAAATCCCTCTGCCAGGCCGCCCCCTCCGATTTTGACTTCCATATTTGATATTACAGTGAGTTGTTAGTTATGGATTCCGTTCATGCCAAGCATCGCCCGCCAATGCGCTGATTCGATCCACAACCAGCGTGCGGCCGGTGGACATGGCGTGGAGAGATCGTCCGAGGTTACAGAGAGGCCCAGTGTGAACCAAGTTTAGAGAGCCTAGCATGACTTCCGTATCCCGCGTACTGGAGACCTGCGGCTGCGGCGTCCAATGGCGGACGTGTTATATGAATTTGATATCGATCATCCCGGGTCTTAGGAGTCCAGATATTCCGAAATCCAGTCGTAATACAGTATTTGATTGCACGAGAAAACGGGTGCGTCCTCTCCGGCTCTCTTTTTGGTCCAGTCTGGATCGTTCTCCTCTCTTGTCTCTCTCTCTATTGCGTGCTTAGCCAGCGGCCGACGGAGCTCTCCGCGGAGGTCCCACCCAGCGCGGACGCGATAGCGGAGTCTGTAGATACTACGTAGATTGCCGACCGAGCAGCGCTCCCGCTTGGTCGGCCGTAGCTTGTCTCCCTGTCTATCTAGACCTGCGGTGTTTTCTTGGGACAAATTGAAGCTCGATATGATCTCCCTAACCCCACCCAATTGTATAGATTCCTCATGAGAAAGTAGTGTCATAAAAAGCAAAAATTTGCATCGCGCATGTGGAGAAACATCGGTAAGCGCCCTCCGTGTCAAACCGGGTCCCCCTATTGTTTGCTTTGGCTGGATGAGAGAGTGTTTTTTTTTTTCGCTTCACCGGCAGTGGATGATAATGTTCCGCCTGCGCGGGCGTGATATCCAGGCCGTTTTGATGGGCCAATCATCGTGCGTGCAGATAAAGAGAGACGAGAGGAGCCGAGGTAGGAGCCTTATAGCAGTTCTGCATCTGGGAACTTTGTATAGGATTCAATTTCCGTTGTTTTCCTATCTAGATTGAAGGAAAAGAATTCCACTTTTGGACCATCTCTACAAGGCTGGAGGAGTAAAATATAGGTCTATGGAGCTCCCTATACGGAGTACGACACCACTATACATTATAATTATGCGTATAGATAATGAAGACGATGTCCTCTGCATTCGCCAAAGTTGCGGCTCGAGTAGGAGCCAGCCTCCTTCTCTGGGAAAGCTCCGGAGAGCTACCGATAACTCCGTTGAGGGAAGAGATGATTTATCTGGAGTAGTTTCAAAGTACATAATGGAATGGTGATGAAAACGTGATTATCAGCAGTGACCAATTGGCGCCAATCGTGAACGAGTGGTTCCACGGGCCCGACCAAAGCACGACAGCGGACCCCCTTTTACACCTTTTGGGGTCAGCAACTCAGCAAGGTTCGGGCGACTTCCTCAAATGTAATGCTATAATTAAACATTAAAACAGAATCCACCTAGTCGTATCGCATATCGTATGATAAACGAAGGCGTGGGAAATCACCCACGGTACGGAATACCACTTCTATCAATCAAGGACGGGGCAGACGCACTCTACGGACCAGAACTGGAAACATCCGACCAGGGAAAAGAGGAAAGAGAAGTGATTGATTGCAGTGGGGAAAGGTTTCCCCCTCCCAGACCCTCTGTCCATTCATCGTGCATCTTTTCCATGCAAGAAATAGGGGGCGAGAGCGTAATCGCGAAATTCTCCGTTCGTCATGAGGGGAAAAGTGTAGTCGTTCAGGGTTATTCTTCCCAATTTGTCCTTGAGAGAATAATAAAAAAAATGCTTTTCTACTGCATGATAGTGAAGCAGAATCATATCATCCTTGAAAAAATTCATGAGATGTCTCGTGGCCCAGCTAGCCTCCGATCACGGACAGTGGGGACTTGTGGTGTTGTTTCTGCTCCACTGACGCGTTCCTGAGGTACAGTATCGTCCGTGACACAGGGTTACGCGAGAGCCGACCGAGTCATTTATCTTCTTCCGCCGTTATTTCGACGGCGGCTTGCGGAGGACTGACGGTTAGACATTTAGACTACCGCTAGACGGGTAGACTAGGTCTATCAGATGTGATCCTGACTCGGGATAGTGGCCAGCGAATATGTATTGAGTATAGTCTGTATAGATGCATAGTGTACTGTAGATGACTCGAGATACTGGGAACAATGTAAATAATCCAGTGAATGTCACACAGAGAAACCTTGACATTCAACGTGAAGCAACTTCCCCTTTTGTCTGCCCGTCTCTGGATTTCGAGTTCTCTGGCTATCACGGCAGCTCGGGATCGAGGGAGGTACCAGTACCTCAGTGTTGGTGGTAAAGTTCCGTCTGTGCGCTGTACTGGTACTCCGGGTTCTCCCCCCCCCCCAAATTCCGACCGCCGCTTTTTTTTCCTCCTATGAGGTGCGTTCATGCTTCTATGGGTATCACCACTGTTTCTTATCCCCATAGATGCCTATATTATGTTGACAGATATCCATTAGAAAGATCATGCTCTTGGTAGTCATTCTTGACAGAGTATAACGTCGTTCATAGTCACAGCAAACAAGTTTCTGCCCAAGTCATTACCCCCACGTTGCCAGACCGGTGTGCTGCGTACTCGAGATACGGCATAACCGCTCATCTAGCCAGAATCCAATACCTGTAAGAAGAAGGTACCGGCTGCAGCCGCCCCGGCTTTCAAAGTTTCTCGAGCAAACTTTGCGACTAAACCAGAAGGAGTCACCACTTCAACCAAGAAACCCACCGGACCCTCTCCACTCGTCCGCTGGCCTGCCCACCATTGCGTCCACGCTAGCCCGTATCCTCTCTTTTAGCCCTGGTCTTCCCGAGTGCCCATCGCTTGCTGCTTTCCCCCGGCTTGCACTAGTCCTATTTCCGGTGTAGCTCGGGGCTACTCCGGGCCTACCACTGAATTCCGCTGGATCATCGTTGGATCAGTGCTGGACCTGGTGCAAGGTAATGGCGTGCCCGAGGAACCTCGAGGAGGGGCGCGATGGAAGCGAGACCTAAACGGGACTAATGGGAACGACCAGTCTTGGCCCGTGGCCCTTTCCCCTCTCTGTTCCCAAGGGTGTCCACGGGCACTATGCCGTTTTTTCCCTTTTTTTTTTCTTGTTTTTTTTCTGTCCACCCCTGGGACCATCCGTTGCCCATCGCCCTCTGGACAACGATCTTGGTTGGTATCCACGGAGCGTAGACGCTAGGTTCACTACTCGTCCGCCAAAGACGCGCCCGAGTTGCGGGTAGACTAGTCGGATGGGAGGCTAAACCGAGTTCAATCTATCAAAATAGTAGGACTGGATAAGTTAACTCTACGGAGTAAATGACTAGTGAGATGTCTTGGGACGGACACTAAGGTGGCCTGTAACTATACTTAATCTCATCCACAGACCTGACATATATATCTAGCGAATGTACAGATGATAAATATACTTTCTACATTAACGTTTCCTGGTCTGCAAAAAAGGACTCGATATGTATTATAGTCAATTGAGATCTGCTCCGAGGAGAACAGCCATTAAAGACACAAAGTTCATGTATGCCACATTTGCTGGATCAAATCAGATCGCCACTCTTTTCTTTCTCCTCCCCCTTTTCCCACCTTTCCCCCCCCTCCCCTCCTCCTCCTCTGCGGACTCCGCTTTGCCAGAACACGAGGAGAGAGAGAGAGAGAGAGAAAAACCGCATCAGCCGGATGAGGGCAAATGAGCACCCTTCAGCCGGTCCCTGTGAGGGGAAAGGGGGCCAATCCCAGGAGTTGCAGCGTGGTCGTCCAGTTCTCGGAGTATTGTGCGGAAAAGGGAATGGTCCGACGGTTCAGAAAGCAAAAAAACCAAATCGAATCAAATAAAATAAAAATAATAATACATAATATTATCATACGCGATGCTCCACGGATAAAATAGAAAATCCAAAAACTTGGCAAAATAAATCCGATGAGATCTGGAAAGGCAAAGGATATGATAACGAGGATTCGTTATTGTATAGTAATTTCTGAAGATGAATGCGATCGTTATTACTATTATCATTTATTCCGTGATTCAAAATCCGGTATGAATATTGATTTTATCCTTTTGGTTGGTGATGATTGGCTTTGGCAATTTAATCTGTGTCGTTCGTTGACGAGCGGCTGGGTCGCATATTGCCTGCGACCGGGAAGGACTCCGTAACCCTTAAGAGTCCGACGAGGCGTTCGGGTTGAAAGGCAGGAGTCATTGGAGTGAATGGGAGGAGGACTATGCCCATTTGAGAAGAGCATATGAAAGCAAACCATCAGATTGAAACCGTGGTTATAATCGTAGCCCTATCTTTGTCCATATAGTCGTGCCCTGGTATAGATTCTACATCGATTTCATGCATTCTGCATTTCATGGGTTTCTGGACTTGAGATTTTACCTTATAGAATATCTCAATTGAGCTCTTTTTACACCGTCTACTTTGTATAGCACATTGGGATGCCACTTTTTCGTAATCATCCCGTAAGATAAAAAAGAGAGAGAGAGACCAAAATTACCAGCTCCACTGGCAAAGTGCTCCACCGTATCCTCGGATCCCACGAGGGGGACGTCCTGCCGAATGATTCTGCGACTTTCGGCCTTTTTGAGGCCCTGCTGCTTTTTTAACCCTTTTAACTAGCTTGCTGCTAACCCGCTCTTTTGAACTATCTTTTGATTTTCCTTTTTATTTTCGGGACCTTATTTTCCTGGTACAGGCCGACTAGGAAGAAAAGAGACATCGTTGCTCGCGCTATCCTCCTCTCCGCCTTAAACCTCCAATCCTCCAATCCTCGATCTCATTTTCTCCCCCTCTAACACTTTCTTTTCCCTCTCACTGTCTCTCTTGAGATCGGTCTCGTTCTGACTTCCCTCGTTGGTTTTTCCGTGCCGGTGCCTGCTTGGTTTTCTTCCCCCCCTGCAAGCCATCCTCCTAGTCGTCGAATTAAACCCTCTTCTCTCGCTCTACACGCGCCTGGATAACGCGTCGATCGTCTCTACTCGACCTGATCTCCACCAAGACCAGGATCTGCAGACTTAACGACCAGTGGCTCTTTTGTTTTTCCATTTCCACGAAGAATTGTAAGTGCATCTTCCGGGGATTCGGAAAGTGAATCGAAGTATACGGTCTCGTGGAGCAGCAACGGTGGACGGGCAAGCCACGATTTCCAACGTGGCGAGTCTAGTCTCTTTGGTCCCTTGCGTGCAACGTGCCCCGTCAATTTCCCCGATTCCTCTCTTTTTCCCCTCGCGCTGCTTGTCGTTCATTGTCTCGACTCTCTCTCTCGACATTACCACTCACACCTTCGCCTCCACCCACATCCTCCCTCCCCCCCCATTTCCCGCGCTGACGCTGTGGCCAACGCGTCTGCAGGTGAAAAATAAAATACACGGGAATTTTGATTTCGAAAAATAAAATCAATTCCTACTCCCCCCCCCCCTGGAAAGCTTCCCCCTCCCCCAATCCGGATCGGAAGGCAAAAAAAAAACCCTCTCCTGCGCGCGCCGCATCCCCGACTTTTATATGGACCGACCCACCTCCGAGTACGCACAGTCAGGTTCGCACCACCCACCACCAACTCAATCACCCTCCTCTCACAACAGCCATTCTGATCATCCTGAACATCCTGCAGACCAGACTTCTGCTGCTGCTGCTGCCGCCGCGGCCACTCACTACACTCACACCCCGCAACCCGAAGTACGCCCCAACCCGCAGTACTCGCACACGCCGCAGCCCGAGGCCCGTCCCGCCATTTCCTCCTCCAACACCCCCCAACCCGAGTACGGCCTGAACCCACCGCCCGCTCGCTCGCCTGCCTACCACCAGGACTACCTGCCGCGCCCACCCCAGTCGTACGCTCCCAACTCTCAACCCGGTGGCGCGCCCGGTATGGCTCAAGCAACAAGTCCGTTCCTGCCCACCTCTTCCATGTCTTCTGCTTCTCCCATGCCTCCTTCTTCTATCTCCGTTCCTGCGTCGGATCCTGCCGCGGCTCCGCGCAGCCCTGACCTCGATCCCGCTCTTGCTTCTTTACCTTCATCCTCATCCAACTTCCCCTCTGACCCGGCTGTCCCTTTAGATCCCTCGCTCCCGGCCAACAGCCCCACCTATCCTCCTCCCTATTCTCCCTACCAGCCTCAGGGACACGACATGGCTCAATACCAGGGCCACCCGCCTCCTCCTCATCAGATGTACGCGCGCCCGGACTGGCCGCATAGTTATGGACAACAACATCACGGTCTGCCGGGGCCTTATGCGTCCCCGGCTGCTACTACGGTTGGTTCTGCCTCCCCTGCTGCAATCGCAGGCCCGCGCCCTGGCCAGGTATGTTTTCTTTTTGATGATCTCCTGTGGGGGGGGGGGGGGGGTAAATTTCCGGGCCTTCTCTGTATCTTTCATTGCCGTTGTCTTTGGGACGCGCTCTGGTCTTTATGCAACTCGCCCCTTGCAATCATTGCTTTTTCCCCTCCCAGGAATCGTCAAAAAAGAAACAGCCCCTGTCCTCTCTTGGGCTACAATTGGGATTCTGCTGGTTTGGTCGCTTCGTGCGGAATCGGTTGTCGCTAACGCGTTTTTTGTGCGCTTACACAGGTCTACTCCTTCGTCCCTATTCCCGGTGCTCAACAGCACAAGCGCCCCCGTCGTCGGTACGAGGAAATCGAGCGCATGTACAAGTGTGGATGGAACGGTTGTGAGAAGGCTTATGGTACACTGAACCATCTGAATGCACACGTGACGATGCAGTCGCACGGTGCTAAGCGTACCCCCGAAGGTGAGCACAATCCTGTATTCTCTCTGCTGCTTCCCCATGTTTTGTCACGCCGTCGGCGATTTGTCCGAGGTCTCGTTTTTTTTTCGCGCGAATCTCGAAGTCTTGTCGCAAATGGCTAGATTGGGGTTAGCGCCGGCAGCTACGCGCTAGTGAGTTACACTAGATCTCGCGGGGCCGCAGTAGCGTGGCCGACGGCGTGGAGGTTAAGCTTGTCTAAGCTTGACTACTTATCCCTTTCCAACTAGCGGGACACTTTCTTCGCACCGTACCTCGTCGCCTCTCCCCCGTATCACTTCCCCATTTCACCTTACCTTGAACCTCGCTTGAAGGTTTTCCCATTTATCCGTTTTTGTCGTCACCCACATACTGATGTTGTCTTTATAGAGTTCAAGGAGATTCGCAAGGAATGGAAGGCCCGCAAGAAGGAGGAAGAGTCTCAGCGCAAGGCTGCTGAAGAACGTGAGCGTGCTGCTGCCCAGGCCGCCCAGGCTGGTCAAGTCGATGCCCCCGGATCTTCTGACCCCTCTCAAGGTGGCCAGCCTCCCGCTTACGCCAGCGGCGTTCGCCCTCAGTTGCCTCCCATCGGCTATCAGCCTGCCGACGGCCAAGTTCCCAACCAATACGGCGGCCCTGGCGGTGGTATGGTTTACCAGAGCAACGGACAAATGGGGTACCCTCCCAACTACCCTCACTCCCCTTACCAGAGCGGTCCCGTGTACCAGCAACGTGAGTAAAACAAAACAAAAAGCCATAAAGCAAGCCAGCGTCGCCACATTGTGTTTTCTCTGCCAACGAATGATCCTTTCTCTCCTCCCTGCTGGATGAGATCTTTGTCACTTTTCTCCCTTTCGGTCATCTCGCCATTGTCATCATCCATCTTCTCTCACTCTCTCGCAAAGAACCGGTCGGCTGATTACTCTTTCGCTACGGCTACTTCAGAGACGCACTCGCCCAGTTACACGCAATAATCCTTTTACATAATTCGCCCGTGTCTAGCCATGCCTCTCATGACTTCCTCCCTTCCAACGCTGGACCGAAAACCTGCATCCCATCCATTTCCTTGCTTGTTGAGTGGCTGCCTCGAATTTTATTTGTCTTCAAGTTCAACTGTACTGCTGCTCTCTGCTCCCTGCCATGCTCTGCTCTGTGTCTTCCTTTTTTTTTTTCTTAATCACGATATCCCATTGCCTGGCCCATGTCATGTCGTCGCCGGATTGCGTTTTTGTGTCTTTCCGGATATCAAACCTATTTCCCGTGGTCCGCTGTTTCTTCTCTCTAACTCATGATACCATCCTCTTGTGGCTCTAATTTCACACAGTTTCAAGAGTGGCTTTTTCGACATCTCCTTCTCGCCGGTCTGCCTCTTGTCCCTTGCGGACAAGACTGAATTCCGAGTTTTTGAGTTTCAAGTTCCGATTTTTTCTCATCCTTCTTCCCTCTTGGTTTAGAGTCATGCGTGACGGCTTTTGTTGAGGGAAATTATTTAGAGCAGAAATTCCACCTCTTCTCTATCCTATGAAAGAAAGAGTGTGCTATTCTTTGGTTCCTGAAGGTTTTTCGATTTGCGGACCTGGAAATCTTTTTCAGGACAGCCCTTGCTGTGTTGATCCCGTTCTCTGATTCTCCCTAGCTCCTGGACATGGACGTCGAATAAGCGGATGAATCGCCCCCTTTTTTTCTGGGAGAATTGGATTATTTGGATCACGTCGTTTCTATTGTGTTTGCATGAATGCCTCCTTTGTACGCTTGTTCACGTTTCATCTCTTTCTTATCTTAGGGGGGGGGGGGTTTGTTGTTTGTATTTTGCGTTTTTGTCTCATGTCTCTTTGCTTTGTGTGTGGAATCTTGCTTTTTGCGGAAGGTGTTTTATTTGCACATTTTTTTCCTCTTTTACTGTTCCACCTTTTTTCCCCATTGAGTTGTCTCTGTTCATATAACCTACATTATACGGTGCTGGGCTTTGGGCCTCAAATGTATTGTGCATTGTGTCAATTTCTATCTTGTCCTTTGACTGTGGAGATGTCGAGGTTTCGCTAAGGCAGCCGTGACCCGATCTATTATAAAGGTACCACTGTAGCGATAGATATGTTAGATGTTATGGACCTCAGACAGATTACTATGCGTAAATCGGAACTTGACAAGACCCGAATCCACACACACAAGTTAACAATAAATCCGCCACAAACCCCACAGGCGTCACCCCGTCCAGTTCCACAAACTGGAAAATATCGCCACTGTGGCCTGGTCAGTAGTTTACTAGTGAGCGTGTATCAGGACCCGGGCTGTAATTTTGAGCTATTAAGGTTAATTAGGGTCCCGGACTACCGTCAAGCTAGTCATGTCAATCCCCGAGGTTCGGAAAATAAACTAGTTTGGTAACTTGGTTAGCTTAGCCGTTAGTCCGTAACGCCTAGCGCTTGATAGGTTTTTTCTTTTAGGTCCCGTGCTCCACCGGGGTTTGGGTTTCTGAATTTGCCGTTCCTTGGCTGCGGGTGTAGGTTAGTGGCTACGCTGGGCTGGGCTTGGCTGGTTTTGCTTCTGGCTGGTACTCAGAGCATGGGAGGAGGAGGAGGAGGAGGAGGAGGAGGAGGAGGAGTGAGCGGTGGCTGGATTTAGTGTGGTAGGCACCCGTAAGGTGGGCCGGACTTGAAGGTGCTGACAGCCTAGCCGTGCTGTTGGTAAAGGTACAGTGGGATTTGCTTTTTTTCGGTTTTTTTTTTTTTTTTTTTTTTTTTTGTTTTTGTTTTTGCTTTCGATTTTGATTGGGGCTACGTGGGTATAGATTAGCCTGGGTCGTTTATAGGGTGTGGATGGAACCAAGGGGGGAGGAAGAAAGTTATGAAAAATGTGATAGAAGACCTTTGTATTATCTGTGCTCTCTAGAAGTACCCAAAAGAATCCTCCTTGTGGTACCGTCCGTGTCTATCTCAAGAGTACTGGTATTTCCTGGGACGATTCGATTTGTACTTGAGTCAGCATGTATAATTAATTGACTAACTTAGTTAGTTTGTTGCAATGTACATGACTATGACTCGCTAGGCAGTACTAGCGTGATCATATGATTCAGGGTCCCTGCCATGTATCACACCGTGGCTGAGCCCTCGGGGCCCTGCATGTTCTGGTTGAACTACCACTTGATTAGGGTTAGTGGTTGCGACCAGCACGTGGGCTGAAGCGTGTACCCTGCAGATCAAACCACTCAGGCGGTTTTAAGGAGTGTCTTACTCGCTGGGCTTGTTTTGAGTTTGATTCGTAATCATTGCTGGGCTTGATAGGGTTTCTGGGGCGTGGCTGTAAAGCAGATGAGTGCGTGAAAGTCGAGGTATGCAAGAAGCCATGTTCTTGTGTCTTGGGCAGCTGGTTTGTGACTTTTGTTTTAGTCTGTTTGGAGGCTGGCTTTTAGTACTATACTTTTCAGGTTAGTATGTCTTATGTGGCAGCCGTGTCTCGGGATCTGCGGAAGAGTAAGCGGGTATCATGATGTCTCTCGTATTTCAAGTATATCACATAGCATGCCGATTATCATTTGGATCCCCAAGGGTCTGCTTCTGCAGCATTGCAGTATTAGACGGGGAATAGATATTTGAATTATACAAGACGCAAAATAATCGTACAAAATACACATTGAAAGAACTGTCAGATTCTTGGCGCAGTAAGCACAGAGTACCAAATCGAGAAAAGCACTAGCATCAAACAGGAAAGATGCTGATCATCTCGAGGCCCTGCATTTAACAGCACATTAAGATTTAGCCATTTGCACGGCCGACGGTGTGCAGGATGCAGGACCCTAGTCCTCGGGCTAATGCAGATCTGGAACCGGGGATAGCGTACCGAAGTCGGTCCTCGGGAACTAGTACGGAGTGTATGTATGTAGTATGCAGTGATGCAAAAATCCGCTTTTTAAACAGCCATTTCGGCCTGAGTCTCATCCTGGATCTTGGACGGGATATCCTCGGCCGTCACTTGAACCTCGTGGCTGTGCTCAAGCTCGGACAGGACGATCCAGGTTGGAACAACAGCAATAAGCGTGATTCCAAAGTTGAGACCGATGCTGACAAAGTGGTTGGCACCACCTTCAGACTGCATCGCCCAAGCAACAGTTTGACCCAGAGCCTCGAATCCACGGAGAATACCGCAGTGGTAGGACAAAGACGAAATATCGGTGCTATATTGACCGATAAGCCAGTACAGGAATTGTTGAAATGCCTGGCCGCCAAAAGTCCAGAAGAAGACGAGAGCGTAAGATTTTCCGAAGCCGCCGGTGAACCAATCGAACACGGGGGACTCGGGGGCACTGTAGAACTGGTTCTGAAGGATTGAAGCCCAGATCCAGGTGCCGGTGAGAATGACAACGATAGAGATAAAGGCGATCTTGGCGCGGGTCTTGATGTGAATACCCTGACGATCGAGGAGTCCAGCGATGATGAACGAGGACGCAATACCGGCGAAATTGGTGAAGAAGGAGGAGAAAGCGCGAGCTCGGACGGTGAAGTAGGTAGTGAGCCATGTGCTGAGGAAGCCGTTATAGAAGTAGCTGATGAAGAAGGACGGGAGGAGGAGGAGGACGCGGCGAGTAGCAATCAAAGAGATTGCAGCCTTGAACTCGGCAGCCCAAGAGGCCTGCTTGTGCACAACAACCAGGGTTCGGTCCTTACGCTGCACCTTCTCAGCGGGGCTGAGAAGCAGCGCAATGGGGAATCCAAGGCACATTATGACAATAAACACAATGTAAGTGCTAGAACTGACGGATCCGGTAGTCGAAGTCTGTGCGTTGAGGCCTAAGTTGATTGCACCTCCTACAATGGGTCCTGCGGCCTTTGCGGTTTGCCAGATAGCTATCTAAATGTTAGTATCACCCGGTAAAGACGCGGACAATTTTGACACATACCAAGGTAGAATGCGCGCTCGTGGGGGCTAGGGTATCCAATGATAATGGCAGCCTCGGCAGCCCAGAAGAATCCAGCAGAAATACCACATAAGGCACTACCGAAGAGCATGAACCACGTGTTTGCCGAGGTGTTGTTGGTGTAAAGACCAGCACCGTAGATGGGGTAGCCGATCGCTCCAAGTGTTAATCCATAACGGAGACCAATACGGTTGTTGATGGCACCGGCCGCGACACAGACGATTGCAAAAAGACCATAGACCAAGGCATTTGCTGCAGACACAGCGTAGGGCTCTGCGGCGCCACCAGCACCCAGATTGTTCAAGGCATCCCACATACCGGGAGCGGTGAAAGATACACCACTAGCAATAGCAATCTGGAATGGGATTGATCGAAAAATCGATCGACGAGTGCTGGGTTGAGTTGACTCAACCACAGACTGGGCCTCATGCTCATCCGCCACATTCGGTTGGGAATGCGTGGCAGCCATAATCACGGTAGAGTCGGCAAGCCCTGGTATATAGTTCAAGGTTTGAGCCTCCTGATAGCAATCAAGACTCAGAAATTGGACAAAGGAAGAATATCAAATCTTTCGTCGCTGATTTAGGAAAAATTTCTGTACAGTAAGCAGACAAAGTGGGGCCATGGCGTGATTCAGAGCTCGAGAGAGGCTGTTGGGGTTTTTACGAGATGCCAAGTCCCCCGAAGCCCGGGGGAGATTGGACTCACTCGCTTGAAGTCTTCGTACTTGTGGGGTATGAAGTCGTTCTTGGCAGCCAAGATGGAACGCCATGGTCCAGACTAAAGGATGAAGATCATACTTAACACTATTCATGCATACTAGCTTTATCTGTTGCGTTAGCTGCAGGATATTGAAGCTAGGTCTCGATGTCCCGACCATGTGGCGAAAAGAAGCTTAATTTTCGCCTGCCGCCTTCAAAAATCGGGCCGGTCAATTCAAATTTTCAGCCCCCCGAAACTCGCTTATCGGGCCGATTTCGACCTCAGTGATGGCGATCTAGATTCGTGCTTCAGTTGTCGAGAGGTTTCACAAATCTAAGATCATTCTTTGGATACTTCAAGATGATTTCATCCGACGTTCAAGAGCTGCTAGTGCATTTGAAACATCCGACTCATGGCCCATCCATCTTTGAAAGGAATAATCAATTACAAGTAGTGTCTTACCTGGCATGAAGAGCCCGGATGCTCAGTGTTATTATGCTAGCTTCAATACACCGGCCTGCCTGATGCAAAATTATGGAGATTTTCTCTGGTGACTGACTGTTCAATGCGAATGCCGGAATCCCCCCCGACGTCGATGGTTTAATGCACAGCGACATCATCCATATCGAAAGACTGAATTTCGGTCGGAGACTATGTCAAGTTTCACCATTAGCAACGGAGCTATCGATCTTCACTGCCATTCCTTCGTACCAACAAAGCCCAAGCAAATGTACGAGATTTAAGCCTGATAACCAAGACGACTTGATTTCTTTCAGATATTTCTAAACTTGGACACCTCCGAATCATGTCGTGCACTAAACAGCCCTATGAAGAATAGATGGTAGTTGGATGTCTAGACTCTCCTACATTAGTCTCCTACAAAAGTTGCAGATACTGATCAGCCGGGCAGGGCCCATATTGTGATTTTGACATAGTAGCATGTCGCGTTATATGAAACATGATATGAATGAAGGCCGGCGAACACCGGACAGACCGGATCAAGGAGATGCGCGTCCATGAACCCAACTGTACCAGAATCTCATAGCACGCATTCGCCCCAAAGCGGAAAATTATGGCAAGGCTACGAATGCGGCCGTGCGCACCTCATCTACCTATCTCCAAGCTAGGTAGATGCGCTCGGTGCACTCGATGGGGATTTCGTCTGGCCAAGAAGGTCATCTGTGGCCAGCTAAATCCACTAAATAAAAGATCTCCAGAAACCGCCTATCATATCCAGTCAAGTAGAAGTGGTGAGATAGAATGAAACTACAACACGGAAGAAAATCTCCGAATTTGGCGCTACGCCGCGAGAGCTGACAGTGGGTCCGCAGCTTGTACAGCATGCAGACCGAACAACTTTTCAAACCTAGTCAGACCTGATGTAGGTGGGCAACAAAACAATTCTTCTATTATCAGTGACCTTATGCATCAATGGTGCAGTAGTACATAGCGCCGGGCGTTCGCCGGACGTCCCCGCATAGAAGCTGTCTTCGCAAATCCATCGCTTTATGAGTATACCTACCATCAAAGCCAGTTAAAGCCATGCGTAAACATGCCTCTGAAGCAGAGACCAACCAACAACTTACGATCTCACAGCCTTGTTGTTTCCGCCCCATAAGCGTCGCAACTTTGGGTAAGTGGCCACCGAGGTCCGCGGTGCGGGGAAGCCGATCTAAGTTTAGCTCCTTGGAAAGCTGCACCGATGCGCCAATAGAATATTGTCGCTACATTTGAACATCCAAGATGCCTGTCAGCCAAGGTTCTGGGCTGAAATGTCACCTTGGACATTACCCCCGCACTGTTGAGTGCCAGCTCAGCCACGGTCGAGAACAGGAAAGCAGGTTGCACGAGGGGACACTGTAGTACAAATAAGAGGGTGCTTTTCGCATTGCCCCTGCGCCCACTGCTTTGCGTTTAGCTTATACAATTCCATCTACAGCTTCACCTTTGAGAACACACTACATACCATGGGTGAACGGGGCCCTACGACGGGCGTTGACTCGCCTACTTGCTCCATTGAGGAGTTCACGAGTACCTCGTTCGACTATATTATTTGTGGTGGAGGAACTGCAGGCTGTGTTATCGCTGCGCGACTCAGTGAAAATCCCGATGTAACAGTTGGCGTCGTCGAAGCTGGAAAGTATCGCATCGGCGATCCTCTGGTCGATACGCCTGCGGCATTTTTCCAGATGTTTGAGGATCCTGAGTATGATTGGTGCTTGTATAGCGCGCCGCAGGTAAGCTCGTTCTGGTCGATCAATGTATACGCGGATCCAGAAACCTGACAATTCTTGATTGTTACCATAGAAAGAGAATCGAGGACGCATTCACCATATTCCCCGCGGTAAGCTGCTAGGTGGCTCCAGTGGTATCAACTACATGATGTATGTCCGGGGATCTCGACAAGACTACGACGATTGGGCGGAGCTGGTCGAGGATGAGAGCTGGTCTGCCGATACCATGCAGCAATATATGCGCAAGCATCAGGTAAAACCTCATTCCTCATATCACATCAAGCTTTGAAAGTCCCAACTGATCATATCGGCCAGACTCTCGAGCCATACGACGAAGCGATCACGGACCGCTCGACTATGCCGTTTGTCGGCGAATTCCATGGTACAAGCGGGCCAGTTCGAACGAGCTTCAACGACTCGATTCTCCCCATCGAGAACGACGTCATTAAGGCTTGCGACGAAGTCACCGGGTTTACCAAGAAGCCCACTGATCCCTGGAGCGGCGACCACATCGGTTTCTACCACACTCTAGGCGCCATCATCCGGACGGGCCCCAACAAGGGCAAGCGTAGCTATGCAGCTCGCGGATACTACGAAGCGAACAAAGCTAGGCCTAATCTGAAAGTTCTCTGCTCAACGCTTGTCAACAAGGTCGTTCTCGACGGCAACAAAGCCACTGGAGTAAGCATCTCGCACGATGGAAAGGACTTTGAAGTCGCCGCCAAGCGCGAAGTCATCGTCTGTGGCGGAGCTCTCAAGTCCCCCCAAATCCTCGAGCTCTCGGGCATCGGAGACCCCGAAGTACTCAAAGCCGCAGGCGTGGAATGCAAGGTTGCCAATCCTGCCGTTGGTGCCAACTTTCAGGATCACAACATTACCCTTGCCGTGTACGAGACGCAGCCCGGCACCGTCACGTTGGATACATTCTATCAGAACCCGGAAGTCATGGAGAATGCACAGAAGCAGTATGCCGAAACGAGTAGCGGCCCGTTAAGCTGCACATCCACGATGCAGGGTTTCTTCCCCGCTAAATCGGTCATGTCCGAAGCCGAGATCGAGGCTGTGGTTCAGAGTATTCGGGATATTAAGCCGACGAGCAAATTCCACGAGCGACAGCTCAAGCAGATTATCAGTCATATAGAGAGTGACGTGTCTGCGAATATTCAAATCGTCTTGATTCCAGCGACTGCGAATTTGGATGGAGTTGAGCACCAGAGATACATTTTCCCGCCTGCATCGCCGGACAAACCCGCCGGTCTTACTTTTGCGATTTGTTTGCAGTACCCAGTAGCCCGGGGTTATGTTCATATCGACAGTGCCGGTATGTTCCCTTGTCTGCATAGCGCTTGGAGCTCGTCAAAAAGCAGTATCCCGCAACTGACCTTACCCATAGACCCGACCAAGCCCCCAGTCGTTCAGCCGAACTATGCAGGCCACGATGCAGATGTTACCATCCTAGGCGCAGGCCTCCGCTGGGTCGATAAAGTTCGCCAATCTGCACATCTCAAATCCTCTTTCGCCGGTCGGACGTTCCCCGAACCGAGCGTGGATCTGACTGACATAGCCGCGGCCAAAGAAGCAGTACACGACGTTGTGGCAGGCGAGTACCACGTGTGCGGGTCCGTCGCAATGGGTGATGCGCTGGACTCTCGACTGCGTGTCAAGGGTGTTCAGGGCCTACGTGTTGCAGACGCATCTGTCTTCCCCAACAACGTTAGTGGGAACATCGTGAGCAGTGTGTATGCGGTCGCCGAGAAAGCATCGGACATGATCAGAGCCGATTGGGACTTTGCCCCACTCAAAGACACGATGGTTTGACTTGAAAAATGCTTGTCTGTCATGCTGTCCAGTTTCGATAGTCGAGCTGCCTTTTCAGGAGACAAGACTCGTTACGAGCCGTACAGTGTGGGTTAGCGACGGTGGAGTGGGGAGATCGCGGCCGGAAGCGAAGAGAAATGATGTGTATTGCGTGCCCATTTCGCTGCTTAGCGGAGCTCTTAGTATTTCAATTTGAATATCTCATGAGTGAGAACTTTGTCCATGGGTGCGACCTCTCTCGGTGGCTCGCTATCTGCAGTTTAGCCGAGTATCCATGCGTACCCGATCTCGTATCATCGCCTATATGTATACGAAGAGAGAAACTCTTTCCGGTAAATTTTTCGTCAATGCCTGCAGAGGCTGACAATGATTCAAACCGCGGTCGATTTTAGGCCCTCAATCGCATCGTTCTGAATGGACCATAGGACCAGACCAATCCGAGGCTCCACCCGAGTGGATTTGTCGAGTCCAAACAGCCATCGCGATCCAGCATAGCCTCCTGTGTACAGGATCGATTACAAGAATATCCGACTGTGTACAGTAGTCCTCTGGCAGTCAGGATTCAGGATATCGGGGACCGGTTCTATTGCCGGCATGCCGAGTCCGTCTTCTGGGTATCTGAGCACACGACTGCATGGCACCAGCTGGCCAACGAACAATTTTAATTGAAGTCTTGAACTGGCAGCAGATCCCCAGCGGTAGATACTGGGGCGGACACCTTACGCGGGTATTAGCGGGGGTTTCGGAATACCCGCTGGGTGGTGGGTTTCATTGAATCTAGAACGATTGGGCCGGCTATGGCAGGTGTCGTGGTAGCCCCTCCACAGCCCTCTGGGGGTGGAGGAGGATGGGACGGCTCTACTGTATGTACTCCACGAATGTATTTCCAACAAGGGAAAGAAGGGCTTGAGGATGGCAGACATCCGATAGGACTGTGGCTCAGCCCTATGTGCGTCAGTGCACCGGTTGCTGGAGATAGTAGTAAAAAGAATAAGGCGCTGGTGATCGGACACGAAGGTTTAGCTAGATGTGAGATTTTCGGGGCTTTGGCTGGCTGCAGTAGTCGCAAAAGTGCAGTTGTGGTGGGCTCGTCGTTTTAGCCGGGGTTTCTCTCATTGGTGCGAGCTAGTGTCAAGTCTAAACGGCTAGCCTCAGGCTTGTAAAACTTGTAGCCAATCTTGTTACAGGGGTGACATACTGCAACGGGCGGATGTGATATGAAGGAAACGAGGATTTCTGGAGAAGCAATGAAGCATTTTGACTGCTTTGAAGCAATCCAACGAGGTCGGAGGTCGTTGAAGATGCTCTGTATCAGATATGGATCCAGCTCGCTTGGACAGAGTTTGACGGCGCCAAATTACACTTTGGAGGGTCCGATTTGGCGCATCAGGTGACTCCAGTTGCATGCTAGCAAACGGACGAAGCACGTGCATCCGTCGACGGGCAGAGCTACACCGCCCTAGGCCGAATTGAGGTTAGTGCCATTACTTTAGCGTGCAGCTCTCGACTTTCCTCGTCATCGGAGCATTATTGGCTCTGCCCGATTGCAACTCCATCGCTTCGTTTCCCTTCTGTCTGACCTTGTCCCGACAGCCTGACAGCCGACGAAAGGGAAGAAAAAAAAATATTTCTCACCTGCCTGCCTCATTTTTGACTCGATTTCGATCTCTGTCCTATATCTCTCTCGCCCTGCCGTTCGTCGTGGTCTCTGATTTCATCCCCAATCCCAATTGACCCTCTACGCGATCCCGTGGCGGCCACCAACCTCACATCTTATCTTCACCATGTCGAGCCAACCCCTCCTCCAGACTGCCCCGGGTATGTGCTTTACTGCAAATTCTTTTCAATTGCAACATTCAAACCCTTCAATACCATCTCTCCCAATCATTCCCAGTGCCAACAAGCTGCACCCAGACTGCCTCGCTAACATATCACTCTCCAGGCAAGCGCATCGCACTCCCCACCCGCGTCGAGCCCAAAGTCTTCTTCGCCAACGAGCGTACCTTCCTCTCATGGCTCAACTTCACCGTCATCCTCGGCGGTCTGGCCGTGGGTCTCCTCAACTTCGGTGACCGTATCGGTCGCATCTCTGCCGCCTTGTTCACTATCATTGCCATGGCAGCCATGATCTACGCCGTGGTGACGTTTCACTGGCGCGCGCAGAGTATTCGGCGGCGGGGGCAGAGCGGTTTCGACGACCGCTTCGGACCTACGGTTCTCGCTATTGCCTTGTTGGCCGCCGTCGTGGTCAACTTTATCCTCCGCATGCGTGATAACGAGCTGAACTAAGCTTGAGCTTGCTTGAGCTGAAGCTCTTGCTGTGCCAGGTTGCTGGCCTTGTTTCTTTCTGAATGATCTCCCGCCCACTTTGGTATCACTCTTGGTCTGTCCCATATATGCCACCTCGCTTTGCCTAGCATTTCCATCTCAATTTTTTTCTTCTGTTTTCTCCGCTGGACTTGACCTATCTTGTCGTGGATATTGCAACAATGTCTTTCGTCCTGCTATCTGCACTTACTTCTGTCCATGATCTTTATCCATTCATCCTGGGTTTCTTTTGGCGCTTTGGGTCCTATAACTCTGGGGTTGTTATTTATCGCATGTGATATGTTACTAAGACTTAACGGTTTTATACCTCAATTGAAGCAGTTCATGCCTCTCGCCCCATCCTTTTACGGTCAACATATTTCTTAAGCTTGGGTGTAGCTGAAACACTCATAAATTCTGAGTGACCGTGTTCGTCGAGGATTGAAGAACAAAATACAATACCGCCTTTCGCGGCTCCTTCAATTGTCATCCTTGTCCCTCGGCTTTGGTCAATGTAGAATATGAGAATTATCACTTAATATTATTAGCAGGCTTGCGCCCTCTCACTATTCCAAGACATCTATTTGCAGTAATCCTTGACCAGAACATTTCCCTTCAAAAATCCATCCGCAATATACTCCTCAAAGCTCCAATAATCCTGCTTCACACCCTCTCCGACAATAGTAGCGTTGCTCTCAAACTTGGCATTCCAATACGAACTGCCACGAGTGTACTGCGCCCACGCCGACAATCCAGCGTGCAGATTCTGCTTCCGCAGACCAAGCTCATTCTCACCACCAGTCTGCATGGCCCACTCACCCACGAACGTGGGGAATTTGCCATCGCCGGCGGACTGCTTCGCATCCTTGCAGATATACTCAGTTACGTTCGCACTCGTCGCCTCGGGGTATTGGAAATAGTAATGATGCAGGTCGAACACGATGTTCTCCGAAGCATCGAAGTGAGGCGACCAGTACTGCTCCGTCTTAAAGCTACCCTGCAACATAACGGGAATCTTGGCATTGATCTTCTTGACGTGCGCAATGACAGCGTTGAAGTACTTCAGCAACCAGACAGCTCCGTCGTCGGTTAACGCGGCAGCTGTGCCAAACACCGAGAGATCTTCGTTATCCGCGGGCTCGTTGATAGGCTCGATACTGTAGCTCTGCGGGCTGCTGGAGGACTGCACAAAGGCAGCAACCGCATCGACCGCGCGAAGTGACCACTCCAATGCGGTCTCGTTGTTCCACCACCCCCAGTTCCCAACCTTCTCGCCGATGTCGAGTCCGTTGGTGCCGCCGGGCAGCGAGTGGAGATCGAGGACGACGTGCATGCCGTGCTTTTTGGTAGCGTGCTCCGTGATACGGCGCAGGTGCTTCTGCTGGTTGCCCGAGTACATCTGCGAGCCTGGCACGCGTACCCAGGCAGCGTAGGTAGTTGGGATGCGTAGGATGGAGACACCGGCCGAGGCAAGGGTGTCGATGTCCGCTGGGGTGATGTAGGTTTCGTAGCGCTGCTCGAAAACGCGAGAGCAGGCGGAACCGAGGTTGGCACAGATCGTCCACTCGTCGGAGGCATTGGTGCCGTAGGTAGCCCACCAGCGGGTGTCGATCGTAGATTCCTGTTCGAGCCAGCCTCCCAGGTTGACGCCATAGCCGGTGAAGGTGCGCCAGTTCATGTAGCCATTGTTCTTGGAATTGTGACTATTGGACGACGGGTTTGAGGCGAGTGGGGAGGCAAAGGTAGTGTGGAGGGATGCCAGGGTGGCGAGCCAAGTGAGCGAGCGCATGATGGGCATGAGTATAGAAGGGAATCTATAGATGCCTGGCCTGGATGAGATTCGCTTCAGAGGAACGTCCTTGCTGTGGCCGTCACCCTTTATATACTCCCGACTCGACGGACAAACTCAGGAGAAAAATCTCTACGTCCGCCAATCATTTGCGTAGACAATCATCCCCCGGTTTGTCTTCCCCATATTCCCCCAGCATGGAAACGTGGGGAGCCCCCGGAAATCCCAGCTTCCGTACGGAGGGGGTGCGCAAACGCGGCAGTCTAAACCGGTTGGAGGAATTACCGGTGGAGACGCTCCATGAGAAATGACGGATTCAGTTGACCGTTAAAGGCTTGGAGAATTCGCTCGGACATTCCAGAGGGGACAGAGCGAATGAAGATGATGGAAAATTCAGTTCTTGGCTTGCCGAAGAACAGCCGAGCGGGTCGGGAAATCCGAGATGGGCCCTTTCTCTCGTGTGGCGTCAGGGGAGTTCGGACGAGAATTGTTCAGCAAAGCTTCGGCTTGACGGATATTCATGTTATGTCGGTGTAGAAGAATTTTTCGGGTGAACTTACTGTTGGTGTCGTTACTGTCACGGTTAGATAGGTTTATAGAAGGAAATAGATGGTTCTGCCGCAAAGAAGGTTTCATGGACCCTGATCTGTCAGCTCCGACGTTGATGAACCGGCCAGTGGCCAAACGTGAAATTCGATCTCGACCGGTAATCGGTGGATAATTACAGGGCCAGCTTTAAACTTGAGTAACTACGATGTTAGCGACATCGGTAGAGCAAGACTTTTTTCATGGTTCCGCTCCATCTTTCTAATAGAAGCCCTTCCAATGTCTATGTTTAGATTCGAGAAAATCCACGGTGTGTGATCTTCCCCCACTTTATAACACACATATAGCTGCTTACATCCCGGCTGTTACTAGATCGTGATCAGCGTGGCAGGCTGCACCGTCTGTTTCTTCTTCTTATAACCAGCCCATATCGGTGGTAAGCAAGCCACGCTGACCGCTGGCTTATCATCAGACCCAATCTTACGTGGAAATGTTCAGTGAAGGAAGACTAACCTGCTACACACTCTACCTGACTCCATATCCAAAGCCATAACTAAAAAGGTCTCAGTCTCCCAGTATATAAGGTGTTGCGGATGCACCGGGACGGGTCAACTCACATAATCAATAGTACGGAGATGATTGCGTCCAGCGAGGGAAGCATGAATTGCCCTTACAAGGGCGATTACGATCTAAATTGGGCGTTAGGGCTGTTCCTGTTCAATAAAGATGCCATACATACAACTACCCAACCCAAAGCAAAAACAGCCACGAGCCCTGCTTTTTGCTTCTTGGTTGCATGTAACTCGAACAGAATCCGTGTTGGAAGGACGATAACTAAATAGTCGGATCAGAAAGTCATGTATGTTGCTGCCGGTGTCAAGATCACTTACTCATAACGTCGGAGACTATATCCAGTGCGGTGGTTCCAGCAAGCTTTCCGAGCTCTCTCGACTGGCCCAAAACACAAGTTCCTTTACAATATCAACCATTGTCCTGTTCGAGATGAGAACTATATCAGAACTCGCTCACTCACCTGAAGTAATCGAAAAGTTATCTTCGAAGGGTAGGCAGCCCAAGAACTGAATCAGGAGACATCCTAGTAGATTCATTGTCGTGAAACCGAACACGATATACCAGCTTATCACCTGGTTAGCATATTTCTTCACGGGGAGAAAAGCAGGCGTACCCCTCCATGTAACTGGGAATCGGTAACAGAAAGCGGCGGAAAAAGAACAACATAGAGAACTTGACACTCCAAACTGCGAGCCAAAATATAATCAGCGACGCCTATATATTCCACATCATTGTAAGCATATTACATCTCATAAAGCATTCGAATGTTTTCCTTACAAATGAGTAGCGTAACACTGTAGATGTACTGCCTTCCAACGATGGATTTGCAGTCAAGGTAGCCGCCGTGTTAGAGTTACTGTGAAATACCGACTCTGCCTCAAGGTAAGGCCGAACGGTCAGAGTGTGGAGAACCGTTTGTATGGTTAGGAAGATAAACGATAAAATTGACAGGTAGTCATCAATCTTTAGCCTCTCACGAATCACGATACGTGACTGAATGCGTCCAAGGATGAGGAGCAGGGCTACACCGTAGAGACTCCATATTAGCGCCTGTACAAAAGAGGTCGTTAGAAGCCACGCAAAAACAGCAGTCGGGTCTAGAGAACTTACATATTCGCGCCCTCCATCCATCGCTTCATTTAGGCCCGATCCTGGTTGATTGTATGCATGGCTTCGTAATCGGTATGGAGAGTTCTTCGGAAGAAACCACTTGAGGCGAATGTCTTTTGCTGGAACAGTTCGAATGCCCGTAGACTTTGGTCACGAGACTGGGAACCATAGGTTGACCTGGGTGGGTCATCATATGCGGGGAAGCAGCCAACAGGGCGTTTTAGACGCTCATTAACTTTGGCCGTGGAATTAACTAATCACCACTTCTGTCCGGCCAGGTTGGTGCAAAGAAATAATTACATCCTATGTGTGAAGCAAAAACTAGTACTAAAGAAATTGGAATCTTTGAGTCCTTGATTTGAGTGTTTTTTGCAACCGTTGTGCTTGACTGATCCCATTTCTCGTAACGCAGCTTATACAACTCAACCCAATTCCTCACATTTGACTATGAGACCCATGCCGCCTTGTACGCTGTATCTGATTCGCCAGTCGAACCCCAAACCCGTCCTTGAAAACCTCGCGTATGCTCTCTAGCCCAAGACCGGCAGTTTCCGGATACGTGAATATCACAAAAAGCCAACCCGCAAAGCATAGGCCAGCATATAGTCCAAACGCGCCCGGAGCAGTTAAGCTGCCCACTAGCGAGAGAAATGTCGCGGAGACGATAATATTACAGCCCCCTGGATATCAGCGATGAGTGTCAGTGTGTCAGTACTTAAACGAAGAAAGGGGGGAATTACACCGAACTTACAACACACCATAGTTAGCAAAGAGGTGCCAACCGCCCGAACCTCTAATGCAAGGAGCTCATTCGCTATCCAAGGAATATTTCCTAGAGCAATGGCATAGAAAGAAACAAATATAGATAAAGAGGCAAGAGCTAGAGCCTTGGCCCAGGACGGTGCCTCGCCTTCTAGCTCTAAATTTGAATTCAAGGTGATATTTGAGAATGCCACGGCAGCCATGGCGAGGGCAATTGGAAGCCCCCATATTGTCCATATGAGCATTCGACGGCGGCCAAGGTCAACGAAGAACAAGGCGACAATAGTGAAGAAGAAATTCGTCCCGGAGACGATCAGGCTAGCGGCAGTAGGATTGTTGAGACCAACTGGTAGGGAATTAGGCAAGTGTCACAAATATATCCCTCGCAGCATGTTGAAAAAATCCTGCTCCAAAAGGCTTTGAGTTCGATAACTTACTAGCGGCAAATAACGTCGCCGAATAATACATCAAAAAGTTGAACCCACAGAGTTGTTGCACAGCCATCAATCCACAGGCAGAGATCAAGGATCGACGGTTAGAAGGGACCAACCAAAGTTGCTTCCACGACCACATCAGCCGATGGGCCCCTTGATCAAAGGAGACAGAGCGACTAATATCCTCGCGGATGATTTGCCCTAGTCTCTGGATATCTGACGGTGGACTCTGAGGATAGAGTTGCTGCAGAACTATCACAGAGTCCCCAATACGACCGCGATATATGAGGTACCGGGGTGTCTCTGGATAGACAGGGAAAAGCGCAACTTGTGCCAGCGCTGGGAGTGCTCCGATTGCAAAGAGGTATCGCCAGCCTAGTTCGACATGGGAGAAAGCTGTGCCACCTGCGTATGCTAATGCCTGTCCGCCAGTGACAGCCATGGAATAGACAGTAATCATGCGACCCCGTAATGAAGATGGAGCCAGCTCTGCGATATAAATAGGTGTGATCTTTTTGAGTTTCATGTCAGACGTGGGGAATCCTCTAAAGTATCACGGCACGAGAAATAGAGATCATTACCATTGTCTCAAAGCCGATCCCAACTCCAATGATAAACCGGGCAATTCCCATGAGAAGAACTGAATATGCCGTCGCGGCGACTACCGAGCCAACGGTGAACCAGATACATCCGATTCCAATCACCATCTTCCGACCGACCTGTGTTGCAACAGTTAGGATCCCCGAAATTATTGATCTCATACGGGGGCGCTCCGCGGAGCCATTGACCAGGGTCAGCGTACTGCATCAGTGACCAAAGCCGCCAACAGCGCACCCACAAATGCACCTCCTCCAGTCAAACTTGTCAAAAGTTGCTTGTCAGAGTTATCGAGAGGATGACCCAGATCTGAATGAAAGAGTACCAAGGCACTCGAGATGACACCAGTGTCGTACCCGAAGAGGAGGCCTCCAATCGATGCAGACAGCACACAGGTCGAGACATACTTTCGCGAGTAAACTGGGGTGTAGAAGGGAGTTTGCTCGACATGCTCCAACTCCCGCGCTTGCGGACCGTCATCGGGGTGATATTGGTCTTCAGCGTTGGAGCGGATACGCTTCTGTGCGTAGAAATTCTCCAACGGCCACGGATGCATATCTGTGCCGGGTATGGAGAGGAAATTCCCTCTTAAGAACGCTTCTGGTAGTATCAAAGAGGTCTCAAGATTCGTGCGAGATTCATTCTGTGTCTCGTTCCGTAATTCCGTGCGTGGCAATATCTGGTAGTTGAACTCTACTCATCCTGTCGTCCGTCCAAGCTCTGATTTGTTCTTGCCACAGCCACAAATAAGGTTTCCCTTGACTGAAACGGAATCGTGTGCACTGGATCTGGTCTTGATTTCCGTCAGTTCCTCCGTCGATATTTTTCAGCAATAAGTGACCTTTTAGCGTCAATGTTCAAAGAGGCTCAAGGAGTAAGAGTGAGTGCCACAGGAGGCGGAATACAGTTTAGATTGTATTGTTTGACGTATGATATACATATAGGGTGACATTAACAACACGACAGAAACGTTCATGGCACGACAAGGCTAGTCCTAATGAGGAACTCCCCCTTGAATCCAGAATGCTATATTCGAGATTTATATAATACCTGCTAAGTCCTCATGTATATATGATTGTTTTGTATTGACGCTTCTCGCTAGGATCGTTAGGGAACATAGACGCGACCTCTATTTAATTATGTGTATAATACTGTGCCATAATCCCACCCTCTTTCCTACCGTCACCATTTCCTCAGGCCTTTTCACACGTCTTCAATAGCTATCTACTTCAGCTGAATACGTAGAGATCTTAGGGAGAATACATATAAAGAGGTCACATGATACTAGCGTATGTCGTCGCTAAAAATACTGGCGAGAAGTGTGATTATATAAGATCATGCATACATAAGAATTTGGTCGGTACTATATAAATCTCGAATGTGGCATTCTATATTGAAGGGGGGCGGGGGGGCGTTCCCATTCAGCACTAGCCTTGTCGTGCCATGAACTTTTCTGTCGTGTCGTTAATGTCACCCTACGTATATAGAGCAAAGGTTCTCGTTGGAGACCTTAATTGGCGGACAAAGGTTAACGATTGATTACCTTTCCAGCCCGTTATCTCCTTTCTGGTCGTGACTTTGATGGATCCGTGTGTTTGCGGTAGGGCCTACCAAGCTGGTGTATAGTTGGAGCAAAAATAAATTCGAGTGGTATTTTAACCAATACTCCCTTTCTTATCATGTTCCATGCTCAGTTTCCCGTGGATGCCTGCTGTGCCTTCAACCGACAGATAGCATTAAACTACATCGCCGACGCGAAACTCAAATTTACGGCAACAGCTACCGGGCAGGTTCCACAAAGCTGGGTATCTCAGAAGTTTTTAAGCATGACTTCGGGTAATTTGCGTCCATGCCCAAACTGCAAGTCTTGCGCAATCTCGGCATTCAGAGCTTTAAGATTGCTTTTGACGACATTCCTACTGAATTGAACTGCAATTCGGACAAGGAAAAGTGGATCGATACGGTTATGTGGTACTGGCTGGCCGTTGCCCAGGCCTACTATTTGAATCGTATACAGGACGAATTAGTCGTTCCGCACGGCCTCGAAGCTCTCGAGAACGTACCGACCAACTGTGCTGGCAGCCAATCGGACCCTGAAAAGGAGGAATTTGGCACTATACTAGACAATAATATCAGCATTCAGTGGACCGGCGAAGGCATTTTCACTGACCAGATCAACGACACAAGTGTGCAACAGGCGCACTCGACTTATGTTACCGACAAACTGTTCGTATGGGACAATTTTCCCGTGAACGATGGGAATCATAACCGGTTGTTCCTTAACCCGCTGACTAGCCGTTCCCCGGACTTGCACAAGTATCTTCTAGGTTTCATCTCGAATCTCCGATGGAGCAGGCTTACGCCTCCATGCCCACTCTCGCCAACTACGGAGACTAGATGTGGAATAGGCCAAAGTACAACGCCGACGAGTCGATGGCGGCGATTCTATGGGAACATTAAGGCAGTGACAAGAGCGTCCACAATGCCCTCCTCGCATTCGCCGACATTAACCAAAGCTGGTCCTATCGCTCTCCCCAGGTCCATTCACCCTAGCTAAGCAGCGACATCGTAGCTTTGTGGGTCGCTCGAAAAAGCTTTCTTCCGAGGCTAAGAATGGACATAGTAACGGGAAATCAGCACTGATAAATCTTTTCGCACTTCTCACCCCACTTCCCGAAGTTCTTCCACGTATGGCGATGAAAGATTTCGCTGATGATGTAGCACGCTGGTCGAATCTTGCGATGCAGTAGGCAAAGGCTTGCCAGCACTTGATTGCCATGATCGACGCTGTTGATGGTGGGGATAAGGCGAAGGCGGATAGCGAGTTCAATGCCGCGCAAAGCTGGGTCAATAAGACAAAGGCTAAGACTGTGAATGACCGTAATGATGCTGGTCAGGAGCTTCCTTACATCGATCACTGCAATCACTGGTGGTGGGTCGTTCGATACATTTTTGGCTAATGCCACGACTATTTATAAGAGCCATTTGGTTCTGTTTGGGGGGAGGTGAGAGGTTTGTTGGACCTCCCTGCTTTCTTGATGGATCAGGAACTATTGTATCAATATCAGATCAAGGTTGTCAAGATTGAGGGCTATTACTACATATTGGTAGGAAGTCGGGTTCCAAAGTTGTCATTGCTGGTCAATGTGATAGGATATGATAGTATATCGTATACAGACTGCCACCTGCAGATTGCATACAAATGCCAGTAGCAGGACTCAAAATCATCATTTGTAATTCATTCCGGATCTAAAACTGATCTCCCTCATCTCCACTATGTCCATTCTATCGTAGTAGCCTTGTCAGCCTCGATCTTCATGATGGCTGACATATAGACCAATCACGTGACCATATCTATACTAGAGCTGCACAACCGAGGCTTGTCCAAGTTCAAGTTCCAACGATGAGGGGAACCTCAGCTCCAAAGTGCACAGTCAGCAGAAACTGTCCCGGTCCATGCTGTAGGTGGCTTGTTTCCACGACCCAGCCCAAGAAAGTACCCGAACCACCGGATCCGACCAACGAGACCAACAGAGACTGGAGCACTGACCGTCTCAGGGCCGTCACGGCCATCAGGGTCTGACCGATTCGACCCGATTCCATGTGTTTCGCACAGCTTCCAGGGCGAGCCTCCCAACCGAGCAACTGTGACCAGGGTTCCGAGTGGATAGCAAACGTACCATCCTGTTGGGTTGATAAACAGCACGGCCTAACTTCCTTCTGCGGTCACTGCAGTGCACTTGGCTACCGTACGGTATCGCAGGGCATCCATTCAGCACGACAAAGTTCCATACTTTGTTCATGGCCCCCCCCATTTACCCCGGTCGGCTTGGCCTCCCTCGCGGCAGAGCATCATATTTGTTTCCCCCTTCATTGGATACAAACGGACCTCCTGCCAATCAACGAGCAGGATCGGGTTTGAAGAGGCCCAGACCACACCTTATCCTTGGCAGGTCTTGGGGCTAGGGAACCGACTGGTGGAGCCAGGGAGGACCGGAGGAGGATCGTTGACTGGCCAAGTGGAAGGCTGATCTCTTTGGGGCCCTTTTTTGTGGACTGGATACATCGCCCGGTCATGGTCTGGGAGCCGCACGCAACCGGACTTGGGCGGATGAGAGAATGGACATTGTGATGGATCATGTTTTCATCCTAGATCGGTAGTCTAAGCGATTATGTGATTTTGAAGTAATGTTATCCGTATAGAGTACATAATTATCGATCATCATGGGTCCCCTATGGCTTGCTTTCTCCACGTACTTTGTAGAGAGCAAGATAAACGGATTCTCTCGTATGGCTAAGTACGTTTGAAAGCATAAATGGCCGAAGTGCATGACGTGTCGCAGATCGAGAGCACCCTCCACGTCAGAAAGAGGTAGTCTGTCTCAGCGAAGATCAGAGGGAGCGAAAGTAATAGTGCAGACGATAGTTGATAGGAGAGTTTCGAGAATCACATCATGGGCTCCACCTCGTAGTGGACTGCGTCAGCACTGTAGCCTGTGAAGGTCTTAGGATCCTATAGGAAGTAGTATCGTAACTCCGTCTTCCCATTCTCCGTAATCCATCGCTGCGTCTCTCTCCAGGGGTGTTTTGGATTCCCCCCCTTTCTTCTCTTTCCACACCTTCCACGCCTTCCATCACCACCACTTGGCTGGTTCTGCCCGTTTTCCAGTCTTCCCTCCATCTTTTCTCTCTTCATCATTTTCCTTTCTCTCCTCCTCCTTTTTTTCTCCCACTCTCTATTCTCTCCTCCTTCTTCCTCTTTCCTCTTCTTCTGCTCTTCTCCACCTCTCATCCTCGCCTCCTCCGCCTCCATAGATTTTCGCCACCTTCTTCCGTAATCTCTCCACCAGGCCCAACTCCACCCCAAGTTCGCCCAACTTGACACGGTCGCGCGACACTCGTCGTCGACGTCCATTCCTTCCAACCATCCCTTCTTCCTCTACGGGCCCCTTCTCTCTCACCCGCAACACCTCACCTCTCTACCTGTAATTTCCGTTTGGTCTCGAACCAACAAAAACACCCAGAAAAAAAAAGATTTTATTTTGTGCCTTTTTCACCAACTCCCAATCAAAACAAACACCCTTACCTCATCAAACTGTCCGACCGACCGACTACTCGCGCATGGACCCAGCCGTCTATCGCCGATACTAATCCTCCCTCGTTCGGCCCATCCCAGCCCAACTCGGTTCGCCTGCCCACCTCGCATGGCATGTTTCGCCTGCTACCCTGGCCCTCTCCCATCGGAGGGAACAAGGTAATGACGGAGGAAGTCAAGATGCTGGCTCCGGCTGGCTGCGCTCCGGGCATGAACATGAATGTCAACGTCAACGTCAACGCCCTGTCACAGTCGCTTCCGCCCTTACTCAAGCGCAAACGCACCGATTCCTCCGCGACCGACGCTCCCGCTGCAACCAAGCCTCGTCCGGAGCCGTCGGTCGTCGCGCCGACCCAGTCCACCTCGACGCCGACCGTCGTGCCTGCTTTGGAACCCCTGGCAGCGCCCGTCGCGACCTCACAGTCAGTCACGACAGCGCGCGAGCCGGCGCCGGCGCCGGCCGCGAGTGTGCGCCCGGATGTCAATCGCCTGCGCGAGACCATCACCGCCCAGCTCAGTCTCGAGGTTCTCCTCAAGCACAACGAGCTGCGTCTGATCGACCAGGAGATTGCAAAATGCCAGGTTGCGCTGGAACAGTTGCGACGCTGTTCTGAGATCCCTTATCCGGGGTCTGCGGTCTCTGGTGTGTCGGCCGATGTGAGTGCTGGCACGGGTGCGTCGGTGCTGCTGCCTGGAAATGGCCCGGCACCGATTTCCCCTGCGCCCTGGGGTGTCACGGAAGGCCCATACTCGCGACACTACGCGCGTTGGCTCCTGCCGGACCCTCGGTTCGACGGTGGCGAGGTCGAGATGGGATCGCTGGCGGTTCGCGACGGTGGCTTCATCGTGCCGGAGGGTCGTTCAACTCGGGGAAATCCAATGGACTTCAGCTCGCTGGCGGGCAAGACTCGGCCGTCGCGTGGGACCCCTCAAGCGAAATTCCAGTCTTTATCGTCTGGGTATCCTGTTCCTAAGGAGAAGCCTGGACCGATGCTTATCCGGCGCAAGTCGGATCAGGTCCTGGTGAAGCTAGTCTGTCTCGACTGTCGTCGGGATAATTTCTCGAGCACCCAAGGCTTCATCAATCACTGCCGTATTGCGCACAATCGGAACTTTGCCAGCCATGACGCTGCTGCGATGGCTTCGGGTGAACCGGTCGAAGTCGATGATGCGGGCGCTATTGTCGGTGGGACCGCTCCTCGCAGCGAGTCGAGCAGCAGTGTTCAGACCCCCGGCTTTGTGCATCCGTTGATTCGCTCTGGTCAACTTCCTACTCCTGCAAAGGAGTCGGCTACGCCTCAGAGACCCTCGTCAGTCAATTTACCTGTCGCGGTTGCCACTCCGCCTGCTACAGTCCAGTCCAAGCCCGAGCCAGTCAAGGTTACGAGGAATCCTTCCTTCCTTGCCTCACCCGCTACGCCGCATCTGTCTGCGCTCATGCGCGATCGCGGCCTTGGTTTGAACATGGACAAGCTCGTGGCAGAGGCTAAGACGTCCGTCGATCTCAGTGGTCTTTATGACGACGACTCCGATGCCGACGAATCGGGACACCAGTCTACGGCAACCAACCAGTCATCGTCTCAGCAGGGCGTTCCCGCTGCTCGTCATCCCATGCGCACCCCGACAGCGAAAGCTGCTCTTCAGCGGCCGGAGGGTCGTAAGGGTGTCGACAGACAGCCTCATGACCTGCCAGACTTGACTCCTTCCCGTCCGCCGTACCAGCAATCGTTCCTCGATCTCTCCTCGCTTCCCAGTGGGCCTCATCCCTCGCTGACCGACTCCTCCCGTGATTGTGACAGCCTCGACCACTCGGTCAACCTGAGTCCTAATGCGCTGGAGTCTAACCAAGCCCCCAGCCTGGTCAGCGATGACGAGGACGACTACGAGGCGGCCTCGGACTCTGACAGCCCAAGTTCTTCCGAGGCTGACGAGGAGGAACAGGAGTTCCGCCACATCGAAGTTGAGGATGACGAGCGCGCTGGTGCTCCGTCTGCTGCTACCACCGAAGCCAAGCCCGGTCCGTCGTTGACAAACCCTGGTCCCCAGGCTGCCCCAACGCTGTCCAAGCCGATGAAGCAAAATCGCTCCAAGAAAATGTCCATGGTTCCCACATTCGGTGACCGTAGACGTGACGAGGAGCAAGTGAGCTTTGTGCACCCTAGCAGCGAGGAAGCCAAGCTGAAGCGCTCGAACGGACAAAAGCCTCCCCAGTCGAACTAGTGCTGCTTTCCTGCGAAACCCGTTTGCAACTCATGGACCCCATGATTCACCACACACTCCCCTCTATACCAGTGCGCACGGTGCTTATACCCAAGTACCATGCCAACTCGGCCTTCTATTCATAAAAACCCCATTTACACCCTACCGATCTTGATTTTAATTTCCCTTTTCGTTCTTGCTTGGCCACCTACACCCCCATCTTGACGATGGCTGGTCCGGTCCAATCAGGCAAAGAACGCACGCGTGAGAAACGGATGATGACACCCCCCCTTCCCTGATTTGACTACCCTGCTTCAACACCTTCATGACATCGTCTGTATTTTGATATTGTGTTTCTACCACCACCTCTTCTTCCTCTTCCTCTTCTCCCTTCCTGTCTTGTCTTTTCCCCCCGGGCAGTTTTCCCGCTTCCCTTCTAATGAAGACCTGTTTTACGGCCGGCATGGTTCTTTGGTTTCTGGTTTGCTGGGTTGGGCTGTGTTGGGGGTTCTGTACATAGGCGTACTTTCTCTGTTTTCTGTTTTCTTTTTCTCTGGTTCATGCACGAGAATAAAGATTAAAAATGTGATAGCTTGAGAGTATAGAATTATGAGGTTTTGATTACATTTCTTTTTCTTGGATAGGAGGCTGTCCAGTGTGGGTTCTGACTTGAGCTGATAGTGTTCTATTTGCTCTTCTGATAGTCTGATCTGAGGACAATAGTTTGGGAAGAATATTGAAATAAAAACACTGGTTCGTCTGCCTCTTAGTGTATGCATTACTGGATTTATGCATCTCTAGGGTTCTTTTGATGAGAATGCCCTTGAATGATTGCAAAACCATGGTGTGGCCTTAGGCATCAAGTTTGCAGTGTTTGCCGTTGATGTAGCTTTATCGCGATAACATCTCGTCGTGGGTCTATCTTGATACCCCAAAGGGTTACCAACTGAACTTCAGCATCGCGAGTGTGATAAATTCGGCAACTGGACCTTCAGCTACGCCCTAAACGTCGCAATTCCTCAGCAAAAGGTCAATTTCGCGAGTTTCACAGCGCTTGAAACCACGAATCTATCATGGAGATCGATATCGCTGCCGCCCAGGCTGGCGCGCAAGCAAAGACACTCGAACCAGTCGAGAAAATCATCGGCCCCGGCGAAGCCGCCTCGGGTGCCTCTGTAGGCGATTCCAAATCCGACTCTAGGCCCGAGTACGACTCAGAAGGAGCCACCTCCGACGAGATCACCTTCCACCCGCACCGCATGACGCTCTCCACATTCCGCCGCCTTCTCTCGTGCTACCAGACCACAGTCGAGCAAGTGCACCGGCGCAAAGCCATGCTGAAGCTGCAGCCCAAGCCGGAGAAGGGCCCGAAGCGAAAAGCCGAGAAGAAGACGAACCCGGTTTCAGCCAGCTCGCAAGGTGCGGTGTCGCTCCAGAAGACCGAGTTTACTGCTTCGGAGGAAGAGTATATCAAGGAAGAGACGGACAAGTTGTTGAAGCTGGATCGGTGGCGGTACGAGGAAATGCCCAAGATTATGGGGGAGAGGCGGGAGAAGAAGAATGGCGAGGTGTTGAATAGGGATGATCTGATTACCGTCATGGAATGGAAGACGTGAGTTGGACTTTACTTTGCGTAGTTTACGGCTTTGATCAAGGCACTCACTGTTATGCACAGGAAACATGGTACTCCCCGTCCAACTCTCATGGGGATGGTCAAGTCAAACCAGAATAAGAATGTGATCCAGTGTTCTTCTACTGCCATGGCCGCCCTTTCGACTGAAGATCCTATACTCGCGCCGAACGAGGCCTTCCCCAGACCAAGTATAGACGCCTTCGGCCCCCTCCGCGGCGTTGGTGTAGCCACCGCCTCGCTGATCCTCTCAATGGCCACCGCTACCGGCAATCCGAAGCAGCAAGTCCCATTCTACAGCGACGACGTCTTCGCCTGGTTATGCCTGCAAGAGTTCCCCGAACCAGAGGAAGACGACTACGAAGAAGAAGAAGACGCAGCCGAGAAGGAGCAAAAATCCGACGGCAAAGACCGTGGTCCCCGCTCACCAAACATCAAACTCAGATATCCCAACAGCGAACTAAAACTCAAATACACCATCGGTGAATACCGCAAACTCTGGGATGCAAGCTGGGAACTCCACGATCGTCTCAACCGCGCCGTGGAAGCCGAATCCAAATCTCCATCGACACCCATCTCCCACACTGACATTGAAAAAACCGGCTACGTGCTACGCAATATCGCCTTGTCGGGCTATTTCGAGGGCCAAGGTCCGAAAAATGCTGCCCGGACAGCGACTCGGCAGAAGGTGCGCGATGAGGCTGCTCTAAAGGTCGGAAAGGCGGAAAAGGTTGAGAACGAAACCCGGGGGAGGAATGTTAAGAGGAGAAAGGTGTAGTAGGTGGGGTTTGAGGTAATGGGTGATGGGTGATGTAAATGTTAAAATGCATGAGAATAGGTTGGTGAGGTGTTATTAGCGTGTTGTGTATATCCAATCTCCTATATTAATATTGATAATTGTATAATCTTATCTAGAACATAGCTTTCCACACAACTCCAATCGTTTCAAGCGCAGCATCATCTGATATTCGCCCGATAGTCCGGCCTGAGTATAGCCATCTACTAGCGTCATGCAAGAGATCAGTAGGCCTAGACATACCGCTTCCAAGAGGTAGAAGTAGCATCTGGTCCGCAAACCGTGCCACGCGACTTCCAGAGGCGGCCATCGCATGGGTTCAACTCGATCTTTTTACTTGGAGACTTCTTTTAAGAGTTAGAGTATTGCATCTGAATATGATAGGCGTCCGTACGGCCATGTAAAGAAGTAGCAGCAGTCGCCAAAGATGGTCTGAGCAAAAGCTAGTCGTAGATATTTAATCTGGATTCTAGAGCAATTCTGCAATGCCCGGTAGTGAGGAGAGAAATTGTTGTTCTTTGTTACAGTACATTCATTTGGATTCTCTAGGTAAAACCGATCTTGAAGAATCCCATGATTAGCTTGTAGTTTACAAGGTCAACGTACCTAATACTGTACATGATAGGAAACAACCCTGCAATGCTAATTTGCATGCCGTCAAACCAGTTGCGCTTCCGTCATCGAATCGCTCATGACAGTGTTATCCCTTCCCTACGTGTTCGGCTACCTATCCGACTCAATCTTATCCTACTATGCTAACAATAGCCGACTGATTCACATTCCAGAAGAAGTCTGCCAGGCCTTTGATTGGCCAGCCCGCCAGGGGTAAGGTCCCTTCTGGAATGTATATCCCCAGACTCACGGTGGAATGCCTAAAGAACACGAGTAATTTACTTCCAACGTGTCTTTTCTACCAGAAAGGACCCTTCTTCATCTAACAGCCCCCGGCAGATATGCTTGGAGGAATGACCCTGCCCATTCGGGTAGAATTAATCTATCTCATGGAAAGCTGTTTTCTACCAACCTTGCCAGCCACAACTAAATATTAATGCTCCCGGGTTGATCGCCCTATGTCCACTGTCAGCTCTAGTCTTCCAGGCCAGTTGCCGCCAATCTCTATACATCCGATTCCGACAGTTTCCCTCATTCGGAAACCACGGAGTTGATATCCATAGAGACATTCCCCTTCCATTATTGGCCCTTGTCAAAAGTCCGGCCGCAATAAGACCAAGATCGACAGGGCAACTCAACCTTGTTTTCAACGACACAAGAATGCAATGCCTAGCTATACCTCCCCTTGAACTAGAAGCCCAGAAATGCTATATCATGCAACTCCTCCCTGGCTTCTGGTTGAACAATTTGCATCTTTTGTGTCCTCCATCACCTTTCATCCATCCTCATCCATCCGTTTTACTTTCGTGATCCTATACACAGTATCTACCATCAACATGCGTTTCATCGCCACCAAGCTCCCCCTGCTCCTCGCTGCTTCGGCGACTATTGTCGTTGGAGAGTCGACTACTACTGGAAGTGGTTCCGTGAGCACATCATCGACTAAATGTGCTGCGCAAAAGTAAGTCGGGAAACCCTGCAACAAATCTCCATAGAGCGCGATGTCCGATGCTAACAACCCACTCTCACAGGGTCGTCGACCAGTGTGTCCAGAACATGAGATTCGAACTCGAAAACTGCGGTACATACGACTGGGACTGCCAATGCATCGGTAGCACGAACGTTGTCAAGTATGTTCCCAACCCTATTCCCGTCTCTCTATATCTACCTACTCTCACCTCCCAACTACTCTCACCATCTATATCTGCATATAACTAACCTGGACTCTCCCTAACAGCTGCTACAACAACTGCCCCGAACTCCCCGAGCGCATCGGCGCCCAAACAATCCGCCAGCAAAACTGCGCAAACGCCAAAGCCTACGACACGACAACAACCCACTCCACCCCTTCTTCCACTGCCGGCTTTGACTCCCCCAGTTCCTCCCCAGTTTCCTCATCCTTCGCCTCAGATTCCACCGATTTCCCCAGCGGACTGAAGGAAACCAGCGACGAGGCCACCTCGAGCTCGTCGAGCTCGGAGCCAACTAAGTCGCTGACGGGCCTGGAGGCGACTGCGAGTGCGTCATCGGGAGCGGCGGCTGGCGCTGTCAAGGCCGCCGGTGGGTGGGTTGCGTTCTTGGGATTGGCATTGGGGGTCTTGTTTTAGATGAGGACTGTGTGTTCATGGTGGGACTTCAGATGTAAGATTTTGTTTCTTGAGCATGGCATTCGGCTTTATAGGGCCTGGTAATGTTAATCATAATGCGAACGTTGTGCTTTTGTGATGTGGATGCTTGTAGCAGGTAGACGTGACGAGTTATATCGGTAATTATAGTTAGTGATCGCAGAGCTAGGTACTCGCAACTTCCCCATGAAGTGTTTGCCCAAGGTTGAAGGCCAAGTACATACTCACACGGGTAGCACAAGTGTCTAGTATCTTGATCCTAGTACTTTCCCGTCTGTAGTTAAATTTCTCCGCTCCCTAGCAGTCTGTACACGGATCGTTGATATCTAGTCAGGTCATTCATTGCATTCTATGGACACGTAACCTATTACACAAAGGTACCAATCTCTCATGGGTATACCATTTACAATCCCTTGGCCTGCTTAGCCTCAGCCAAAGCCTCCTTCAGTGCCGCCAGGGCCTTGTCAATATCATTGCGGTTGGGATCCGAAATGCTGACACCCATGTGGCCGAAACGGATATACTTGGTGGCAATCTCCTTGTGCAGACCAGCTGCGAAGATCACACCACGCTTCAGCAGACCGGGAAGCACGTCGGGCGGGGACAGACCGTCGGGCAGGTACATGGCAGTCATGCCGTGGGCCTGGCACTCGGGCTTGGGGGCAACCTGGGCGAGGCCGATCTCGGCAATGGCGGCCTTGACCTTGTCGGAGGCCGAAGTGTGGATGGCGAAGCGCTCCGACATGGGGCGGGCGGTGATCTGGCTGAGGGTAGTGTGCAGGGCGTGAACGAGCTGGGTGGGCGGGGTAGCGAAGTAAGAGGGCTTGCAGGCCTCGTAGTTTTGCATGATGGGGAGCCAGTTGGCGATGGAGGCGTAGTAGGAAGCGGGTGGGGTCTGGCGGGATTGGGCGCGCTGGATAGCGCGGCCGGAGCAGTAGACGATGCTCAGACCGGGAGGGCAGCCGATGGCCTTTTGCGAAGCGGTCACGACCGCGTCGAGGTCCCACTCGTCAAAGGCGATCTCCTCCGAGCCGACACTGCACACGCCGTCGACCACGACCAGGGTGTCGGGGCTAACGCGGCGGACGACCTCGGCCACGCGCTTAATGTCGTTGAGCACGCCGGTAGAGGTGTCGACGTGCGTGACGGTCACCAGCTTGTAAGGCTTCTGCTTCAGGGCGGCCTCGATCTCCTCGAAGGAGGGGCGGTCGCCGATGGGCGCGCGCAGGTGTGTGACCTCGGCGCCATAGGTGGTCAGGCAGTTACCGAAGGAGTCGCCGAAGTAACCGGTGTTGAGGACGAGGGCATTCTCGCCACGCTCGATCAGGTTGGCGGCGACCAGGTCCCAACCCAGAGTGCCGGAACCGGCGATGAGGAAGGGCTGGGCGGATGGGTTGGTGGACTGGAAGAGCTTGCGGAGGAGGGTCAAGGTCTCGCCGAAGACCTTGACAAAGCCGGGAGCGACGTGGCTCTCACTAGATTCGGAGAAAGGCAATCGTTAGTCTTCAATTGATGTTGGAATATTGACGTCGCAATTGAAACGAGAGTGACTCACGCATAGTGGGACATGGACTGGAGCACGGCATCGTCAAACTCAATGGGGCCCGGGATGAGCAGAGTGTTGTGAGGGGCTTGAGTAGACATGGTGGGCGACTTGGACGTAGGAGAAGAAGCAATGGAGCGATCGATAGGTTTATATTCGACGTCGTCGGGAGCCAGGGAGTTTCTCTCGGTCGAGAAGGGAGTGTTAAGCTCAGGCAACGGTAGGCGCTGGTCCAGGTGTCTGGAGATCAGGCTGAGACGCTGCGTCGTCGATGTGGGAGCCAGCTTTTCCGATTTGCGGCGGGGTTGCCGCGGGGTTACTGGTCTGGTTGGAGGGGTTGGCTTGCTCGTGAATTCCCGAGGGAAACAGGCTTCGAAGGTTCGGGGATCGCCGCCGATAGGGGGGGAAGGATGGGAGGGCAGCGATTGGCTGCAGAGGAGGTATGAGAAGGAGAGGCAATATAGAACTTGAGATGGGGATTGAGATCTCAAGTCAAGATGGATAATGAAGATAAGGACGAGGAGGACTCTGGGGAAGTATTTATGAAGATGAGGTGCTGGCTTTTCCTGCCATCCCCAACAAATTTCGAGTTCTCCTTTGTCCGTCGCGGAAAGTCGACGGCCGGACCCTACCGGCCGGGAGATTCTCGTGGTATACACTGCGTCCTTGGATGCCACAGCCTACGCGGTAGCGCCTATTCTCAGAGGAGCTCCCGGTGAGGAGATGAATCTGGGGTAAATCGGAGTGGGAGAGCAATTCTTACGTTAAGAAATGAAGATCTGGGCACTTATTGTAGCTAACAATTTGCTTGTTGCTATCAAGTCGGATGCATTCAAAGGTATAGAACCAGCTAGATTCGTATATTTAGTTATTTTTCGTGGTAGAATTGCATATATCCTGCCTAATCTTGATCGAGCAGTTTCCATTTCGTACTTCGGATCCTCTATAGTAAATGAAGATATGATCTTCTCTGCCATTGACCCCTGCCTGCATTCTATAACGTTCGCTGTATATGCTGTCCTACTACATCGTCCATAGTTCCACCCTACTAGTTTTCGTCCAGCCGCGCGGCGACCTCCGCGCAACAATCATCAACGCTAACTCATCCATGACCTATTGATCCAGATTGGACAGATCAAACCGAACAGCAATCGGGAGAGATAATTCGGCCTGACGAACCAATGCCCAGAAAGATCGGGATGCTGGACGTGGATCGGGACCGCATCCGCTGGCGACACTAGACTAGATTCGATAGGCAACTTAGGGCTTAGGGCTCGTCGCTCGTGGCTTCCCCGCGAAGCTCCCCGTCATGCTATCGCCGCGTCTGGCTATCGCTGCTGTTGTCTGGACCTTGCTTGGATTTGCTTGGACCCCCCTGAACTGGAATGGCCCATTGAATTTCCGATCTTCCATTACCCACCCCCCACTAGCCCAGCATGACCGCCCGTCTGGTCCTGGTTATTGGTGACCTGTTCATCCCTGACCGAGCTCCCGTGAGTCTCCAATCCATAAGCTTAGGCGCCCGTGATATCAGAGCTTCCCGGAACCTGACAGCTAACCCATATCTCTCTTAGGACCTCCCCGCAAAGGTACTTAACGTCACCCTACAATAACCATAGTCGCCTTGAACCCAGCTAATCGCACCCGTCCTTGCTAGTTCCGCAAACTCTTGACCCCCGGCAAGATCGGCCAAATCCTCTGCCTGGGTAACTTGACCGATCGCGATACATATGAGTTCCTCCGCCAGGTCGCCCCGGACTTGCAAATGGTCAAGGGCGACTACGATGTCGACTCCCCCAACCTGCCGCTTTCCAAGGTCGTAAATCACGGTAGCCTGCGCATCGGCTTTACTCACGGACATACGATCATCCCGCCCGGCGATGCGGATGCGCTGCTGATCGCGGCCCGACAGATGGACGTTGACATCTTGCTTTGGGGCGGTACTCACCGGTTCGAGGCATTTGAGATGGAGGGACGCTTCTTTATCAACCCGGGTAGTGCCACGGGCGCTATGAGCTCGGGCTTCTGGCCGGAGGGCGAAGAGCCAACCCCGAGCTTCTGCTTGATGGACGTAAGTGATGCTTGCCGTGTCTCTAGAATCTTGGGGCGTAAGCTGACAAGGGAAACAGATCCAGGGTGATGTTCTGGTGCTCTACGTATATCAACTCAAAACCGACGCCAACGGTGTTGAGAACGTGTCGGTCGAGAAGGTCTCATACCGCAAGAGTCATGCTCCTGCACCAGTGGCGGCACCAGCATCCTGATTCACTTCTATCCCTTTTCTTCTCCCTGTCTATCCCTCTCTCCCGTGTATATAGTCCTCTTCCTATCCGCTCCCTCATTTTGTTGTCATCCTAGCAAGTTTGGATCTTTTGCGTCAATTCAATTTTTGATACCTCGGTTCAGGTCAATCATGGGCAACGTGTAGAGATTGTTCTTATATCGATCGCTTGTATATAGTCTTTGCTCATGGGTTTCTTTCTGCCTAGATGCGGACTGCACTCGTGGAACCCTTGGCTGTTTTTGAAGTCTGCCTCCCAATGGATACGGTATGTCCATGTTTAAATCTCAATTTTTCCAGCTGTCTAGAATTTTAATCATTCAAGTCAATTTGAGCCGAACGAGTTTGGTTTCATCGGTAGCCATGAGGTGCCGACCTAGGCATTCGTCACAAATCGAGGCAGAGACCCACTAGTCCCGAAACGGCAATCATCCAAGTCCCAATTTCATCGCGCGCCTCATATCTCCTTCCGCCCCGCAAAGATCTCCGTTGAATAGCTCTTCTTTGTGCCCAACAATCCTTTGTTCAATCTATCTTAGATCTGTTTTTTGTCTTCACCTTTTTTCCAACACAAATTCCTCGCCTCTGGTCCTTGCACATTCGTTCCCATCGCCTGGTCCTAGAGCTCCGATTGCTGCTCTCATCTCCGAGAAGCTTCATTCAACTGAGCCAACCCTCCGCCCGCCACATATACAACCTCCAGCTTCCGCCATTATGTCTGCTGAGAGCACGGAGTTGAAGGAGGAGCAGATTCCCCCTCAGGAGGAGGGTCTTGACGATGAGGTACGTAGGAGCCCTGCGCGGCGCAGCTGCAGGTTCGGCGCAACCAAGCTTCGATCTACGATCACGAGAAACCAGCTTTACGGATCCAGCTGACATCATATCTTTTTTTTTCTCACAGGAGGAGATTGCCGCGATGAAGCGCCGGGTCGCTGAGATGGAATCCGAGGCTGCCAAGTTGCGCGACATGCAAGAGACGCTGGACCAGCAGTCAGAGGGTCTCCAGGAAAACAAAGAAGACATTGATGCGCGGAGTATATTCGTCGGAAATGTTGATTACGGTGCTTCGCCCGAGGAGATCCAGGCGCATTTCCAGAGCTGCGGTTCTATCAACCGGGTGACTATCTTGTTGGACAAATTCTCCGGCCAGCCGAAGGGGTGCGTTCGATAACGGCTGGAAACGAAACCTTTACAAAATTGCAGAAGCTGACATTTGACTATACAGGTATGCCTACGTGGAATTTGCTGAGCCCAGTCTCGTGGCCCAGGCTTTGGTTCTGAATGAGAGTGTCTTCCGTGGCCGCAACCTGAAGGTGAGTTTGGCACTTCTCCGAGAAATTCGTGCCGAGACCATGCTTCGTGAGACTAACGTATATATCCTTCCTTTTCTATAGGTCACTCCCAAGCGTACCAACCTCCCTGGCATGACCCGCGGTCGTGGACGGGGTGGATTCCGTGGCGGCCGTGGGCGTGGTGGTCCCCGTGGCAGCTACCGGGGTGGATATCGGGGTCGGGGTCGTGGCTATGCTCCCTACTAAGCGCCGTGGCTTAGCAATGCAGCTTTACTCGAACAATATCACTTCTGGATGCCCTATGTCCGCAGGGACACGGGGACGAAGAGGGATTGGGTGGGCACAAGAAAGGATATGGATCAGCCCCACAACATCTCATCCGAATGTCCCGGCGGCACTTGGCTTCCCAGTTCCTCTCGCTCTCTCTCTCTCCCTCTCTCTCTTTCTCTCCTGCAAGTTTTCAAATGGGACATGAACTGGTTGGTTCTCTCTGCCACTGGGTACATCTGGGCCGGTGTATGCGTGGCTTTGGAGTTGTGGGTCAAATGGATGTACAATAACCGCCGGGCCCATCAAGCGCGGCCCTCTTATGATGATGGGGTGGCTTGGGGCAATTTAGGAAATGATGGGGATATTATTTTACTTTTTTGTATCTGTCTTTCTTTTTTACACCAGATAATTGACAATTAGATATATCAGCTGATAGTACTCCGTATATTGAGCTTGGGTGTGGAGTGTAAATCGTGGAGGATATGGATAGTAAACTACGGTACTTGCTGGCATGGAATTCATGCGCAGGACAGGCTGGCAGTATTGGGACTCCATCGCAAAAGGTACTGGAATAAAACTAAATCGGTCTGGGCGCTGAGTACCCAACTCGTTGTGGTAGGTATTTCGTACCCGTAGTCAGCATTTAATTTCGCTGCCTAGATAATATTTCAAGCTCAAACTAGCCCCCCGAAAAGGGTACAGAACAACAAGACAAAGTCCCAGGGCCGTTGTATGATGGCATTTGGTCTATTATTATCAGACCTTGCCACTGGCTTTCCCGCACGCACCCGCCAGGGCTGACCGGTTTTTTTTCCTCCGCAGTAAATCCGATTATTTGTTGATCGGATGGGCCGTTGTGCATAACTATATGATAGTTATATCGCATTCTTAACTGCCAAGTTCCAAGACTGTTGCTCGTGTCACTAGACCGTCAGATCCGTAGCCTGATCTGATCGCGGAGACTAACAACATGCCCTCAGCAAGTATGGAGAAATTGGGAATGGAACTAGCTCAAATTGGATAATTCTCTTTGTGCATCGCCATCTCCGTTTGGTCATGCAGAGCAGTGGATAACCTGCCCTACATAGACACTGTATGGCAAACTGTTAACCCGACGATATCTAGACGAAGCATCAGTGGCTGATATCGCATTTGGATTGTGGCTAGGTGGACTCGACAAATGCCCGATTTGGTCTAGCCCATGGCAACGACTAATGTGTTGCTCAGCCCCAGTTATCAAGCAGTAAGATTCAATGAAAGGAGTCCTTCATGTATACTTGTTAGTAATATCTTTTTGTTCTTACCCATCATGAGCAATCTGAAAAACTCAGTTATGTACCAGTCAAGTACCTCATACGACCACATTTCATAGTCGTTACGTAGGCGGAGTACCTGCGGGAGACTAGTATCAAATACAGTACCATACCATCAATACGCGAACTGAGCACTGCCTAGAAGAGACATTTAGTACGACTAAGCACGATGACTCGTACCAGCCCTTACCAGCACTGAACACTAAGCCTCCCTCTTCTTCTCCTCCTTCGATCTTCATTAAACATCACCACTGCACACGCACTTCTCCCTCCTCCCCCCCCCTCTCCCGCGAGATTTCACATCCACCGCCTTGGTCTCCTCCTAGGGCAATATCACAACTTTGCGACTCTATCGCCACGACTCCGCCGCTCGTGGATGTGCGCTTCGGTCTCTCGGCCTGGGCTTCATTGATCGGCCTTTCGCACCGAACGGTGTGCTCGTGAAGCAACTAGGGCCACCACCATGGCATCCAATCTGCCAACGTACGTTTCCCACCCACCCCCCTCATCCTGTTTTACTTGGACACCAAGTAGTCCTCACTTTCCGATCGAAACATCTGTTCACGTCCTCAATGCTAATATTCTCGAATTTTAGCCAGCCAAATCTTCGAGTCACGAGTAAGATTGCCTTGTTCCTTGTTCGCCCTGCATCCCAGAGCGGGATGTTGCGGGGCTGGTCGACCGCAATCCTCGAAACCATATGCTAATTATCCCCCCTTTTTCTCTCGATATAGTTATCGCTGCAGACGGTCTTTACAAGCGCGATGTCTTCCGTACGTGGTTCCTCCTTTCGAATTACCAGACATCATGGCGTCAAGCGGGGTTGCATTGCTGACCCATCCCTCTTCATTCTAGGTTTCCCCGATCCCTTCGCGGTGGCTACCGTTGGCGGCGAGCAAACTCATACGACTTCTGTGATTAAGAAGACCTTAAACCCATACTGGAATGAGCCCTTTGACCTGTATGTCGTCAATGACCCCACTTCTTGTCGGAGATCGAGTCGTGTTTATTAACCGGGGGTTTGATGGTGTCAGGCGAGTCAACGAAGACAGTATCCTTGCGATTCAGATCTTTGATCAAAAGAAGTTCAAGAAGAAGGATCAAGGTTTCTTGGGTGTGATCAATGTGCGCATCGGCGATGTCATCGATCTTCAGATGGGTGGTGATGGTAAGTTGGGATGATCACCCCCGATTCGATTGTCAAGTCAAGACCGCATGAAAGCTAACCCCCGTCTCTCGCTTCACTGTAGAAATGCTTACTCGGGACCTCAAAAAATCAAACGACAACCTTGTCGTCCACGGGAAACTAATCATCAACTTGTCGACTAACCTCACTGCCACGACCCAAAACCAGGGCAACGGAGTTCAACGTCAGCAGGCACAGTCGTCCACCTCCAGCGGTCTCGTGCCCCAGGTCGCGGCTTCGACTTCCACACCACAAGCCGGTCCCAGCCATCTCGATACACCTCCAGCTGCGTCCAGCTCATCGCTCAACAACCGGCCCTCCGCCACTGGACCCCCGCCCGGTGCTCCAAATGGATCCGCCCCGCCTGGCGCCAATGCTCCTTCGCGCGCCAATTTAAGTTCATTCGAGGACAGTCAAGGTCGACTACCTGCCGGATGGGAACGCCGAGAAGATAACTTAGGACGGACGTATTACGTGGACCATAATACGCGCACCACGACCTGGTCGCGGCCATCTGCCAACTACAACGAACACACCCAGCGCAGCCAGCGTGAGGCGAACATGCAACTGGAGCGTCGCGCTCACCAAAGCCGAATGCTCCCCGAAGATCGCACCGGCGCCAACTCCCCCAACTTGCCCGACGGCCAACAGCCTGCTACACCACCACCTGGTTCCGCAGCTCCCTCCCCCGCTGCATCTGGTGCTGGTGCCGCTGGCGCAGCAGGCTCTCATGCCAACGCGGTCTCCATGATGGCCACGGGAGCAACCACTGCAGGCACTGGAGAGCTTCCGCCAGGATGGGAGCAAAGACAAACCCCGGAAGGACGAGCGTACTTTGTTGATCATAATACGCGAACTACGACCTGGGTTGATCCTCGCCGACAGCAGTACATCCGCATGTACGGACAAAACCAGAACCAAGGCGGAAACAACACTACTATTCAGCAACAGCCCGTGTCTCAACTCGGGCCTCTGCCCAGCGGCTGGGAAATGCGTCTCACCAATACTGCTCGTGTCTACTTTGTGGATCACAATACCAAGACTACTACTTGGGACGATCCTCGACTGCCTTCATCACTGGATCAGGGTGTTCCGCAGTACAAGCGTGACTTCCGTCGCAAGTTGATCTACTTCCGCTCGCAACCTGCCCTACGGATTATGTCTGGACAGTGCCACGTTAAGGTCCGCCGTAATAATATCTTTGAGGATTCGTACGCCGAGATTATGCGTCAGAGCGCCTCCGACCTCAAGAAGCGCTTGATGATCAAGTTTGACGGCGAAGATGGTCTCGACTATGGCGGTCTTTCTCGGTATGAAATCTCTTACATATCTTCAATTTGTGCAACGTCTGACTCTCTGATAGTGAATTCTTCTTCCTTCTTTCCCACGAAATGTTCAATCCCTTCTACTGTCTCTTCGAATACTCCGCTCACGACAACTATACCCTCCAAATTAATCCCCACTCTGGCGTGAACCCTGAGCATCTGAACTACTTCAAGTTCATCGGCCGAGTAGTCGGCTTGGCAATTTTCCATCGCCGTTTCCTGGACTCGTTCTTCATCGGTGCCTTCTACAAGATGATGTTGCGAAAGAAGGTGACGCTACAAGACATGGAGGGTGTCGATGAGGATTTGCATCGCAACTTGGCGTGGACCTTGTAAGATTTGCCTCGCCCTCTCTTTGGTAAAGATCATCGTTTTGACCTCATACTGACTTTTGTCACAGGGATAATGACATTGAGGGAATTGTTGAACTCACTTTCTCCGTGGATGATGAGAAGTTTGGCGAGCGTCGCACTATTGACTTGATACCCGGTGGTCGGGACATTCCCGTCACCAACGAGAACAAGCCGCAGTATATTGAACTCGTGACGGAATGGAAGATCATGAAGCGAGTCGAGGAGCAGTTCAACGCATTCATGTCCGGATTCAACGAGTTGATCCCGGCAGACCTTGTCAACGTTTTCGACGAGCGTGAGCTGGAGTTGCTCATCGGTGGTATTGCCGATATCGATGTCGATGACTGGAAGAAGCACACCGATTACCGCGGTTACCAGGAGCAGGATGAGGTTATCCAGAACTTCTGGAAGATCGTTCGCAGCTGGGATGCCGAGCAGAAGTCGCGTCTGCTCCAGTTCACCACCGGTACCTCGCGTATCCCAGTCAATGGTTTCAAGGATCTGCAGGGTTCGGATGGACCGAGACGGTTCACCATCGAGAAGTCGGGTGACCCTGCGGCGCTGCCCAAGTCTCACACTTGCTTCAACCGTCTGGATCTGCCTCCGTACAAGACCCACGAGGCCCTGGAGCACAAGATGTCCATCGCGGTGGAGGAGACGCTCGGATTTGGACAGGAATAGAGAGATACCCCCCCAACCCCTCCCCTGCTTTACTTCTGCGCCGTTGTACAATGCAATGCAGGTAAATTCTTTTCCGGGCTTCTTTCTCATCTTTCAACACTTGCATCCCCCTTCTAGCTCTAGTAACTCTCTTCGTTTCTATACCCCTACTCCCATATTCAACTATCGCTCTCCACACTTGTTCTCGTCCTTGTCCATGTCTCCTCGTCCTTATCTACTATCCTCGATCGACTTGCCCTCTCTTTCTCATTCTCACATCTCCATCATGCGTCTCAATTCCGAACTCCTCGACCCCCCTCTCGTTACTCACATCCACCCCTACGGATCACCGCCATCCCTTCCAATCGTTGCTCCTCTATTCCCCCGTCACCTATCTTCTTCTACCCTTAAATAAGGGCTGTGTGTAGTGAGACGGTCTATGATGCATCCTCGTCATTACTTCGGTCTGCCTGCCTTTACCTTTGTGTTGCTTGTTGCGTGCTAGGTGGCGCTGTGTGTTTTCCAGTTTAGTTCTCTAGTTGTCAAGTGCGCTTTTTTCTTCTCCTCTTGCGTTTTTCCTTTCTTCTTTCCTCGCACCAAGTTGTTTATGTAAATAGGGTTTGAAGGAGATGGATTGGGTGTTAATTTTTTTTTCCTTCTCTGTATCATCGTCGAGTGAGATGTGCACGTTTTGTTGAATTTATGACCGTGGATAGCGGGGTTTTTTGTCTCTCCTGATATCTGCTTTCCAAGGTTCGAGTAACATGTTCTCTCTACAGTCTGTCTTTTGGTGGTAATGTAGCTTCTAGACTGCGTCGGTAGGTAGATATTTCATGCATGTAAGTATCGGTATCTTGTCCAGCAGACATTACCTATCACATGGGAATTTACACCTTCAGTGTCACCCTCTGTCCCTCTTTGCTCGCTCTTTCCAGGCTCATTGCATTAAATAGAAGGCTACTGCGTCGGTCCTCTGGCCGCTTATGCAGTGAACGCATTCGTAGACACCGGATAGCCGAATTGTTTGAACGATTACACCCTAGATTAGGCGCAATGTCACAGGAACGTCCGCCAAAATGGTGCTGGCTTCAATTGGATACTGCAAATGTCAAGATAGTCCTTGGTAAATGCACCAAGGAATACCCCGAGAGGAGTGCATCCATCTAGTGAGCCGCATGAATCACCAGAATAAACGTATCGAATGTACCAGCCTCCAGGCTTGATGTTAGTTGAGGAATTGAATCGTTCGTATTGATTGAACGCGCCACAGCCTCTAGGGTCGCTGGTTGTTAAACAAACCAACTCTCAAATCCAGGGAGCCAGTGAAAGTGGCAGCCAACGGATGTAAGGCCGAGTAGTTGCAAATCTGAGTAGTCGCATATCTTTGGGTGGAGACTAGTATCGGCGCCATATCCTGGAAATTGAGAGCCGGCAATTTAATGCCGAACTTGGGGGTCAATTTGAGTCTCATTAGACCAATTATGCCCATGTCGTCCATCTCAGCGGTGTCTTGAAAGCCGATATCCCACACCTGATCTGCAAGTCTTGTATTGACCGATACGGCTTTGTAAACGAGCCAGCCTTTTCTGCATCTGTTATCCTTGGTCCTGATCGAAGAATTGAGTTAATGCTTATATAAGTCTGTCTATCTTGCTATTTAGGTCGAGAGCTTTGGAAATCTGCTTGCAACGAAGTTAACTTGGAAAGATATATGGAGCCCTGTGGGCCTTCTGGTGTATTCTTCTTAGAAACACATTAATCAGACACAAGTTGACTGCAGCAGTGACATCGTTTTATTCCTTCGGCTTCGGCTGCTCAAGTTCAGGGTTCTCACACAGTTCAGAAAGGAATTCTCAATACAAAACCCTGCAAACACGATGGTTGTGAAGCTCTCCAGACAGCAAGTACATTCTCCCCTGAGAATCAGATTGAAAAAAAGTTGACACACTGTGGCGTAGGCCTTCACTTTTGTAAATCAGTGACATGAGTTCCTTCAACCTACCATGATATATGTATCAGTGATACGTTGGAGAGAATAGGAAAGACAAAGAATGTTAAAGAAGACTCTGGCTGTTCCTTAAGTTCAGTGCGGATATCACCCTGCAAAATTCCTAAGGTAGTACTCCGTTTATGAAAGCTGCACTTTGTGGTTCGGCCGAATGACTGGAGGTACTCCTGGCGGCTGGGGCAAATATGCTAGATGTGGATGTTGATGGCTGTAAAGCATTACATATGGCAGCGTGGTCGGGTAGCGAGTCTATGGTCCGGCGGCTTCGAGAACGTGGACTAGATATCTTGCGCATGATAGCAGTGGCCGCACTTCGATGCGCTGCGTCGTGGAGTATGGGCAGACGGGGGTGGTTCAGATTCTCAAAGATGCACAAACAAGTAGATCGAAGAAGGTGATAGAGCAAATGTGCATCATTGCTACAGGTGGCATGGACATAAAGTTGGAAATATTTGCGGGCTAATGAGTAATTCATGTTATCATCAAGGACGTGATTTTTGATCTAATCACTAAAAGACATGAACACTTCTAGGCTGCCTTTACCTATTAACGTAGGTAGAACCAGAGCAATTGGATTTGTCTTCACGAAAGCATTTCGATCCTCCTTGTCGTCCTCTCGGTAATTTTGTTTTCGTAATTTCTTCGCAAAACGCAGTACCTTCAGCCATGAATGTTGAATAGATCATTGTGCAAGCCTTATTCTCGCGTGGATTCACGGCTAACAATGTACTGCTGGCGCTCTGCAGCCCATTCAGGGAGAACGACCGACAAAGGCAAGGGCTCCGCTTGAGCCTCCTGACAAATATCTGGATCAAGCGTCCGAATCTTTGTCTCTCGAGGAAGTTGCAGTGTGTTCTCGTCAGGTAGACCTTCCGTTTCGAGCTTGTCCAGTTCACGCAAGATCGCTGGGGGTGCGTCCCGACGCAGCAATGCCCAGAAATCCTCATCGGACAGGTTCCAGAGTGCCTCTTCCTTCACACGCCCAGATTGGACCAGCTCCTTGATCACTCGGCCGGTTCTCTTGTAAATGTTTGCATGTGATCGGTTTGACCAGACGTCTCGATCGGTGGCCAAGTATGACCGAGCAAGTGCTAAAGCAAGCTGGGGGTCCTCCAAAGCAAGAATGCGATTGGGAGATGTGGAATGAGGAACCGCTTTCAATGAATGAAAGACTTCCTGGATGTATTTGAGACTGAATTTGTCAAAGGCCAGCGCATCACGAAGCGAGTAGTCCAGCCGGTCGGCACATAAATGGGGTGATGGCTGTTCGACGAGCGGGAAGAGTTCCTCGTCAAGAGCTTTGAGGTCTCCAAAACCATGCCGGGTGAGGATTTTGGGTAGTTGAGTGGTCTTTAGATATCGAGACTTGTGAACCTCGTGGTAACTATCTTCCCCGGGCTGAGACAGTGCGTAGTCGACAACGTGACTGAGACTCGTGTGGCTGATATCATGGAGAAGAGCAGCTACCTGCTCTTCAACGCTTGCGCCGACCTTGCGGACCAGCAAGAATGCACCGACAGAGTGCTCGAAGCGGGTGACTCGTGGGCCAAAACCAAGGAGAGCCGTTACGCCATGTTGACAGACACCTTTGAGACGCGACAGCTCGACGCTTTGGAGGAGATCGATCAACACAGGCTCAGTGATGATGTGCTCGCCATAGAGTTTATCTCTGATGATGAGCTCGTCTTTGTTGACCGTCTCGATGGTTTGGAAGACACCGGTCTCTACCTGTGAGGTCATGGCGGAGCGATCGAAAGTAGAGATTCGATAACACCCTTGGGTGCGGGGAAAGCAGTCCAGATTTAGAGCCGGATGCACACAGATTGTTCAGTCAAATCAAGGTGTTCTTCTGATATTTGATCTGAGGCAAAGAGAAATCTGAATCTCAAGTTTGAGTTGAAAAACAAACGCGTGAATAGTCAAGCAAGGAAGGGTACGGCGCCGTTCTCACCGGTTTAGAGTATGACAAATTTGGCAATGATCAACGGGCGTCAACTTGTGGCGTTTAGGCAGAAGAGTCGTATCTACCTGATACTGCAGAAATTTTGAGTGCGCAAGACGTTGAAATAGTCAAGACGACAATGTTGGGACCTTGAATAATCAGAAAATTCTACGTGAAACGACAGGAATCTCGCAGTGATGTTTAGGTTGTTTGGATTCAATTTTCGGGGCCAGAATTTCAATTATATATTCACGCAACAGCCGCACCACTGAGATAGGTACGCCGAAAACACTTGCTAATGAAGACAGGCACACCCGTTGATTTGAGAAGATCCTCATATCGTGAGCCGAGGGCGCTGGCCTCCTACTACCTAGTGACCAACAGTTCTTAACAACTATTTACGAGCAAGCGAGAAGCTGAAGCAATAGCCTCATCAACGAAAGAGAGATGTCGCAGAGACCGGACTGACCAGCGCCACAGTTCTCTAGTAGGATTCAGGTAATCACGATATGCAAGGATACTAATTAGGATATAGAGAGGTACAAATAAACCCAGATACCAACGCTTTGATCAAAATTTTGAAATTCACTAAACGCCCACTAAATATGGTATCACGTAACGCTCATAATCTTCTTCAACTCTTGAAGTGAAAGGGGCTTAATCAAATAGTCGTTAATCCCGGCTGTGAGGGCTTGTTGTTGCATAGCGTCCGAGGCGACACCGGTGACTGCCATGATGCAGGAAGGTTCGAGACCGGTTTCTTTCTCGTGTTGGCGGATCTTGCTGGTGGAAACTAGGCCGTCCATGACGGGCATTGAGATGTCTGGAAGGACGGGGGTCAGCTAGGGAACATGTTTTTGGAATCACATAAATAAGGATAGACTGACCCATCAGAACAAAGTCGAACCGCCGTTTTGAGGCCTTGTATTTCTCCAGTGCGATCAGGCCGTTGGAAGCGGTTTCGTAGCTGCAGCCGATTTTGCGCATGAATGTAGCCAGGATCCTGAGGTTGATGTCGTTGTCGTCAACGAGAAGAACGTGGACGTCCCGCGGCTCGTGGGATGGGCGGATCGGCAGGGCATGGGAGTGTGCGAGACTCCGACGTGGACCCGGAGAGGGAGGCATCGTCATGGGCAGACTCTCGGGTGTGGAGGAAGACTGGATTTCGGAACGTAAAAGCAAGGGCCGAAGGGCCATCGACGGGAGAGTGTCTGGCGCAGGTTGGAGTTTTCCCAAGTCCAGAATCTTCTGAATCGCACTTTGGATTTTCTGCGGTCCGAACCTGTTTGCCTTTGGTTAGCGAAACTTCAAAAACAACAAACAACAAGAAAGTTGACAACGCACGGCTGCGAAACCCAGACGAAATTCGGAGCGAGGAAAGTTTCAAAGAACGAAGCGTTACTTCCCAACACGATGAAGAACCTGAACCCATGCATCAAGGCCAGTTGATCCAGTGATTCAAGACCTTCCGCTTCCTTTCTCAGAACTGCCTCTTCGATGACTGCAATATCCCCCTGCCCTTTGCTGAGAGTCTCCGCTAAAGAGACAGACCAACCGAAGTGAGACATGAACACATCGGCAAGCGTACTCTGGATGGACAACTTTCGCTTCGATTCCAGACTCAGCATTCCAGTTGGCGTTTCTTGCAAATCCGGATATCCATTAAAGGCAACCAAACACGCTCGCAGCGGTGATTCGGGGCCGTGTTCAACTCTCAAAGGAGACGGACAAGATGCTGGGCTTGTTTCTGGAGTGTTAACAAGTTCTACTGGGATGTAGACGTCGACTTGAGTCCCAACACCAACCTCGCTCTTGACGTTCACGTGGCCATTAAAGGAAGCAACTAGCTGACGAACGATACTTAGACCAAGCCCAACTCCTTCCGAGAGGGAGTCTTCCTGGGTAAAAGGAGAGAACAGCTTATGTCGGAGAAAGTCAGGCGCAATACCGCTGCCGGTGTCGGTGATTGACAAATGCGCAATTGGCGTACGGGGCTCGATCGGGTTCCTCATTTTTGATAAAGATACTTCAACAAAGCCCGACTTGGTCCATTTGATCGAGTTGCCCAGAAGATTCATCACGATTCTCCGCCACGCGCCAGGCAAGGATCGAATGAGCCAAGAGTTGCGCTGCTCGATTCGAATAATCACGGACATATCTGCTGTCAGATTGTCGTTAGAAAAGGAAGCAGCCCGCGCACGCTCCGATGAGGACGCCTGCACAGTCTGGGACACGATCTCGGAGGCATTTTGTCCCGTATACAAGATGTCGGCAACTTCTTCAACTAAGTGTCCGAGATGGAAGTCAGACACCAAGCTGGACTCTTCGCTGTTGGTCTTCTTCTTTTTTCGTGACCTCTTGACTTGAGTGAGGTTATTAATCTTGCAGAATTCGAGCCTGTGAATGTATTAGCACTCTGTTGCAAACCGTGCTCTAACGAGTTACTCACAAATGATCAGTGGTATCCAACAAAGTCAACCCAGAGGCCTCGATCATCTTGACCATTTCCTCTTGCGCTGGCTCAAGAGACGTCGCCTGTAACAATTCTGCACTAGCCAAGATCCCGTGGAGTGGGGACCGAAGCTCATGGCTGATGGAAGAGATAAAATCGAATTTGGACTTTTCGGTTGTCGCCCAATGTGCTCGAGAAACCTCGGAGACAATTGAGTCGCCGAAAATTTTGAAATAGTGAAGTTCTTCGATTCCCAGAGCTCGGTGGTTGTCCTGTGTCCAGACAAGCGTGCCGGCCATCCAACGAGATTTGTTATGATCCCACAGTGGGAAGAACAGAACCGAGTTCGCAGCAGGTAGAATCTGGCTGAGCTGCCGCGTAGCCATCTGCATGAGTTTGTCTTGGGTCTCCGAATCATTCACCCCCGATTCGTAAGACAAGTAGTCCTCACTATCTGAAGATTCGTCCAGATTGAAGATTTGACCCTGTGGAAACGTAGTAACCAGCAAGTTCAGAAGATCCTCCCGGAAGGTAATGTCGGCTTTTGCATCGAGAGTTTCGCCTTTTCTGACTTTCAATGACTTGCTCAGGATGTCGCAACACAGGTCTGATTTTTTAGAAGACGTTGGCGAACGTCCCAGGGGACTTGGATACGGCGCAACAGGAAACTCGGGTACGGCGGTCTTGGGCAATGGCTCCCAGCCAGGCTGATCGTCCGGAGGCAGGCTGCTTGAACGTCAGCAACATGCCGTGGAAATATGATTTGAAGGAGGGTGACTACTCACAATGAGGGATTACTTCGAGCTGCGTCGAGGAAGACTACGCCATCAAGGTCCATTGACTTCCTGAGCAACACACTGGCTCTCTCGAAGATGCGTTCGATACGATCCCCTAACGAACTGCTCTCCGCCAAAGAGAGTTGAGAAGCATTGTTCGATACTTCCTCCAATGGCCGAGGACCGGCTTTGAGAACCTCGTCAATGGACTTGTCTTCGCCCGGGTAAGACCGACGGTCGGAGTGGAGGGAGGACGGCTCGGTCGGCCCCGAGGCTGGACCCGCGAAGAACAAGGGAGAAGGCTCTTCGGAGAGGCTGCTGGAGGAAGACGTCACAAAGCCGAACTGGTGGTTTAATGTCGATTCTAGAGGCCCCGCTTTCTCATCTGGAGTCGAGGCGCCGACGTTGGAAGCGATGGCCATTGCTTCGAGTCGATGATCATTGGATACTTCGCGCGGGTCAAAGTCTGCATGGTCTTTCACAAAATTGGTCAATCCCTTGATCAGACGCTCGGAGCGACGGTGACAGTGGACTATGCGAACATGCTCTAAATGCCGTGCCACAGCATCGGCAACCTCTCTCAGTGTGCTCACGGCATCTTCGCCAAATTCCGTCCGGGGCTTGTCATCGATCACGCAGTAGGATCCGAGGACGAAGCCGGAAGGGCTATACAACGGTACTTCCGCATAGAATCGCATGTATGGCCATGCTTGAACGTACGGGCGATTTCGGAAGGCCTCCTCCTGTCTGAGATCGTGGACAATGTAGCGAGTCCGATTGGCAGTGATGTTTTCGGTGTCGACGGCGTAGGACATGTCTCTTCCTGTAAACACGCTGATTGCATGCGGGCAGATGCCAAAGCTGAGATCCAAACTTCGCGCCCCGAGATAGATTCCATCGTTTGGTAAGTGCTTGTTTTCATCTCGCAGGGAAATCGATGCTGTAGCTTCCGCGATGATGTGTTGCTTATCGCCGTCGATGATCGAAACATAGGACCGATTGCATGCTAAACGATGTACTCCCAGCTGCGCCAGCGCCGTCAACGTGATATCGGTCGAAAGACTACCGACCGACGGCTGTTCGTCCCCCTTTGACGCAGTCTGAGCCGATTCGAGCCCCTCGTCGTCGGCCGTTGGGGTCGATAGGGACCGCGGGCAATCTAAGGCACAATAGTACCTACACGGCAGCGATTAGCGAACGAACGGATCGGCGGAAAGATCAACATCAACTAATATGCTTATTCACCTAGATAATTCCCGGATTCTCTCGCGCTCAGTGCTACATATAGACGGATGAATGGCGAGAGAGCCCGGCTGGTCCATGACTGTGAGTCCCATGCATTCCTACAACACGAGTGCGGGTGTCTTGGACGTGTGGAGTGAAGACTGCGGAGTGAGAATGTTTGAAGGATATACAGTACACAAAGAAAGGGGAAATAAATTCCCGGAGAACGTGCTTCAAGCGAGTTGACTTGTCAACGGCCCAAAAACCTGCTTTTCCCGTCGCGGGCCCCCACCGACGCCATTCCATTGGCGAAGTGGCGGCCACCATACTGTCTTAGGCCTCGGCTGGATCGGCGGACTTGGCCGTTGGGATCCATTGCGGTCCAGGCGCTGCCCGAATGTGCGTCGTGGCGAAGAGTCTCGGTGATTCCATGACGGTTTGGTTGAAATTTGATGGAGACCGGATCTGTCACCTGAGCCTTAATTGAGTCTATCCTGCCTACTTGTAGATTATTGCAAGGCTCTTGGCTCTTGGTTTCGATGATCCTCTTTCTCTCGTCCTCTTGGCATCTCCAATCCTAGGCCATGAAGAAAACACTCGAAGGAACCCCTGTAGTTGAATAAACAGTGTGTTGCACCTAGGATAGGGTTGTTGACCCCTCTACTGAAACCCTGTTATGGACGGTGTGAAAGCGGGGACCAGGGAAAATGGGTTCGATAGTTTTTCATGCGTGACATCAGTTTGGACTCAAATTTTGGCTCGGATGGAGCTGAAGTATATAACGATTCCCCAAATACACAAACTATTCAACCTATATTGGACAACTCGTGGTATTTCGTACACGATGCCTGCCTACTAAACAACAGATGGCGTGCTTTGTACTGCCAATGACTCGATCACACAACGTTCGTTAAGCCTGCCTCGGCCCTAAACCGACAAGATGCGGGGAAGCTGAGCGAAATGCCTTATTTTTGCGCCAACCCCCCCCCCCCCCCCCCGGTATATCGCACCGACTGGTATGGATCCAGAATACAGAATTCGCAAGCGCATCCCAAAGTCGTGCAGGCGCTGCCACCGACGTAAACAGAAATGTGTCGGATCTCCCACGTGCTCCAACTGTGAATCGGCCAATCAACCTTGCTCTCGCTCCGAGAGCGCGCCGTCATGGCACCATGGAATGTCCAAAGGGGCGTTGGTCCATAGAATCGAGGTTCTGGAAGCCCAGCTGGCCACGGCGTTGGAGGGGAATGTACCTGATGTCGGAGAAAACTCTGGGTCCGCTCACCTATCACCCGCCCGGAAGAGTCCACAAGCCTCTGCCTCCAGAAAAGCACATCTCAAAGGAGTGGTTCGCTTTCTTACACTGGGCCATGATGGAAATGACGAACCGGCATATCTGGGACCATCGTCGGGACTTTCTATGGCAGAAAATGTCAGTCGCATTGTCCATCATTCGGTCGGGTCTAGGCTATTGCCTATCAGCGGAAACAGCCAGCAGCCGGGAAACGTGCAAGAAACTGTACAGGTCAAGGCGGCGCCACCGGACGATGCAAAAGGATCCCAAATCCTGAACTCCTATTTCCTCAATATGCACATGAGGCTCCCATTTTTAGATCGCACCGAAATTCTCAAATTGCACGCCAAGAGACACGAACCGCCCGACAATACGCCCGAGGCGCAATACGGAAGATTCAAATTATTCATGGTGTATGCGATCGGAGCAGCAATTCTTCAAACGACGGACAATGACAAGTCAACTTCACCGAATGGATATCTTCTGACTGCACTGGAGTTTGATTCTACATCGAGGGAATCCATCTCAATTGCCAGTATCGAGGCAATGCTGCTACTCGTTCTATACAATCTGCGTTCCACTTCCAACTCCAGCGTCTGGTATATGATTGGACTGGCTATGAGAACGTGCTTGGACTTTGGATTTCACAGAGAATCAAGCTATCGAAAACTCCCACCGTATGAAACGGAATTACAACGACGACTCTTCTGGAGTGTGTATCTTATCGAGAGATATACGGCGTGGTCGATGGGAAGACCATTCAGTGTGGCAGAAGAGGAGATTGATGCCGAGCCTCCTTCCAACGTTGATGATTCCATCACCAATGACAGCGTCATCGAAAGAATTTTGCATAACCGGTCGGTTGGTCAGAGCAGACCACACAAAGGCACACTTGGAAGGTTCATCGCTTCGATTCAGTTGCAACGGATCGTGTCTCGAATCCACACGCGTATTTATCGCGTGGATGCGCAGATTTCTGCTCTTACGGGCGAAATCAGTCCGCTACTGTCATCATTGCAAGAGTTCAAGACCACGCTTACAGCGCTCGATGTGGATGAAGGCGATTTTCTGCATATGCACTGGAATAACGCGATCCGGATCTTACTTCAGCCCTTCCTGAGTTTCTTGCATCCGCAAGACAGTCTGATAGGGACGTGCCTATTTGCATCGGGCCAACTGTGCCAGTTCTTCAAGAAGCTCAGACAGCGAGAGTCTGCTTTGGGATCCTCGTTCCTACTGGTCAACTCGGTGTTCATGGCTGGCATCACAATGTGGTAAGTAAAACTTATGAGATTTTATAGATCATGATCAAAAGCTAAACTGAGAATAGCTACTGTTTATTCCGATCTCCCAGCCTGTGGACACCCGCAGTATCCAATGATTTACGTGCCTGCTCATCGGCATTATTTCTTATGGCCGAGCACAACCCGCGTCTCAAAACGTACCGCGACGGGCTTGAGATAATAATTAACCGGGCGATGGATTTTGTTCAAGAGAACTCTCAATCACCGCAAACGAGTCAAGGCGGTTTGTTTTCGCATGGGACAGACCATGCTCCATTCCCCGGGACCGCCATACCTACAGGCCCACATCCAGACCCAGGCCTTCAGGCGCTGCCACCACGAGATAACGCTATACATGAGACAAACACGCAGAGATTTGACTCGGCAAATTCTGACCTGTTCTCGGATCTTCAGGACATTATGAATCTGCAAGGGGATATCTCCCCCAATGGAATGGATGGGATTTTACCTTTTCATGGAATCTTCACGGAGGACTTTTGGGCCGCAGATGCCTTTAATCTGCCCACCTTTGATGGTTTCGGCTGGCGATCTTGATCCCCATCTGGTGGCACGAGGATAACACGAACTGCTGATAAATAACGAAGGAACCAATCAAGCTTTTACACACAATTGTTTGCGAAATAAACTTAGTATGTATTGTGACACAGCAGTAGCTCTCAATATCGTAACTAGAATGGTAGACTAATATCTGTGGCCTAGATTTTCTACAGATGACAAGGAGCAAGGTCCTCCACGATACCCAAGTCCTCCCGACGCGACTTGCTCGCCGGATCAAAGTAAGGGACTTCACCAACGCCAACAGCTCGGTTTCCACTGCGAGGTCCAAAGCCCTCGTGGTCGCCCGTCGCGGTGTGGAAGACACTGCGGTTGTCCCAAATCGCTGGCAGCCGTTAGTAAGGGATTAAAGACGAGACTTATCAGAGAGTGAATACCAATGTCATTGGGCTGGGCCCACTTGAAGCGAACCTGGAGATCGTGCCCATATGTGATCAAGTCATGGAACCACTGGAGCATGTTTGCGCTTTCTCGGCGATTCAGTCCATTAATACAAGAGGGGAACGAGCCTAGTTTATTGGATTAATGTTGGGTATTTTCATGAGCCATAGGAATTTGACGCTCACCAATTGGGAAGATAGATTTCCAGCCCGTGATAGGGTTAGTTCGCACGACCTGGACTTTCGTCAGCGGAGTCACTCGGGGCTGATCAATAGTTTCAACTCACAGGGTGAATGGCGTAAAGGTCTCCGCCAACGTTCTCAGGTGACCCTCTCTCTTTATCATAAATCTGGAATTTCCCCGACTGAGCCATCAGCCTGAAGCCTTCGCCATCATGAGTCGCAGTCAAAGTCTCCAAAAACTTCTGATAAGGCTTGCTGATTCGATCATAGACTTCATATCCTGATGCCCAAAGAGTATCACCACCAGTCTTTGGCAGCTGAGTCAATCGCAGCGACGAGAAGTCAGCTGGCGCAGGCTCGAAGGAAATATCGCTGTGCCAAACAGCTGCCATTTTGGTGTAGTTCGATCCCTTGTACAATTTCTTGCGGCCCTCTGAGTTAATAGTGCTGATTTGGGGGTCTGGGTCTCCGAATTCGCGGGCGTCGTTTGTGACTGGGTGAATATGTAGGCCGTTGGTAGATGGGCGACCGGTTAGTTCGCCCATGCGAAGGATTAACTCCTTCTGGAGGTCATTAGTGAGGTTGTCCTGGGCGCGAAAGAAGACAACCCCTCGTTCGGCGACTGTTGATTCCACTCTAGATTAGTTTCTCTTCCAATTTGCAGTATCTAGTGATGTTCGTACTCATAATGGCTAAATCACGAATGCGCTTGTCGGCATCTGGGGCGCGCAAGATATCATCAACAATATTGCAAGTCCCCTTTGTGAACTCGTTCCCAATGACTGGGGTCACCATCACCGGATCGAATTGATCCAGTGAGCCTGATGAGTGCTGCCGTGCTGGAGGATGCATCGCGGGTATAGATAGGGTAAGGTTGATTCGGAATGATCTTTCGGAGTTTCACTCGAAATTGTCAGCCAGAAGAGACACTGAAGTAGATTGATCTCGAGTCGACCTTGATGTCGCGAAACCACTTGCTTATGACGAATTCGAGGCTTTTTATCATCTTCGAGATCTAGATGGATAGGAAGTGGATCGTGAAAGTCGTTCAGTTTCGGATTTCGGCGTTATGCATAGAGTCCAAGCATGTTGTTCTACCTCGGATGCTATGAACTCTAGGAAATCATGAACTTCCTTTTTCGTGCCATTCCCGCCGAATTACTCGTTTGTGATTGCGTGAAAGGCTAAGGAATTGTTGCAATCCAAAATTATATGCCCAATTAGCTTCACAAAGAATGTGTCCATACTTGCGTGTCGAAGTCATATCCAAGCCAATTGGTCGGAGAATCGGCGATAAAAGCGATCTCAGGTGGACGCCAGCTAAACGCCGATGGCCCGAAATGCCCAGTCCGCCAGGCTGCGGGGAAAGAGCTACACCACTAACCAATAGGAATAAGTCTAGACTAAATCCAAGCTTGAAGCTACAGAGCTTCAGGAACTTCCCCGCAAAATCTACATCAAATCTATGGCTATACGCCATTGTGTTGGCCGAGAACATGTAATGCAACATAAACGCTTTGGCTTTCACCATCTTGGCCTTGGATATACCCAGCAGAACCCATATATTTACCTGTCAAGAACCATATTTTTGGTCATTGAATGAATTCCAAACTTGCTGGATATCCTTATTATCGATTCAATTATGACTATGTTAGAAGATGGAAAAGTCTCAGAGGCTCAAGTTGAGCCAGTCGAGTCTCATAAGCAGATGTTGAACAGCATCGACGATGATCCAGTCTACTCTTATCGTGAGCAGCGCAAAATCATTCGTCGAATTGATGTTCGTCTGATTGTGATGCTTGGTTTTCTCCACACTGTCTCCCTTATTGACCGGGGCAATCTGGGTACTGCATCTGTAGCTGGGATGGATAAAGAGCTTCGTCTCAAGGGAACGCAATATGTAGGCTGACTGATCGGATCGCTGTTTACTTGTGAAACTGACAATGTGACAGAGCACAATCGCAGTGGCATTCTTCCCTCCTTATATTTGCCTTCAAATATTTGGCCCCATTTTAGTTCGCCAGATTGGTCCGACTCGGTATCTCTCGGGTGTTTGTTTCCTGTGGGGAACTGTTATGGTAAGGCCCATTCAAGAGTATCCACTCTGAGGCGTCGCGGTTCCGTACTAATGGTCTTAGCTTTCTGCTGGCTTTGTCAAAAAATGGACTGAAATGGTTGGAATCCGTGTGATCATTGGGGCCCTTGAGGCTGGCTTCTTCCCTGCTTCGGTGTACTTGATATCCACCTGGTACACACGATATGACATCCAGAAGCGATATGCTATTTTCTACCTTCTTGGATGTGTGGCCTCGGCCTTCACCGGTATCTTGTCATACGGTATTACTTTTATGGTGAGTGAGCCGGCTAATGGTTCTCGCGAGCTAAGCTAAAATTTGACAGAACGGTCTTGGAGGCCTCACTGCGTGGCGATGGATCTATGTCATCCAGGGTCTCTTAACTTGTGTCGTGGCCACCATTGGCTACTTTGTCTTGATCGATTTCCCGGACCGCATGAAAGAAAACAAACAAAAGTTTCTATCCGAGGGTGAATATGAATTTATCATCCGACGCATCACCAAGGATCGAGCCGATGTGACCGTTGAGCCCTTCAACTTGAAAAAGTATCTTAGCGCTGGGCTAGACATCAATATTTGGGCTTTCGGGTTCATCTATTATTCTACCACCACAACCGCCTACGCCATATCGTATTTCCTGCCCATTATTTATCGTCAAGGCATGGGATTCTCCATGGGTGCTTCTCTGTGTTTATTTGCGCCTCCATATGCTGCCGCGGGCATCCTTATGTACGCCACTTCCTGGATTGGCGATCGATACCACATTCGGGGCCCTATCTTGATATTCAACGCGATGCTTACCATAATTGGTCTGCCCTTGATGGTCGGTGTATTTCCAAATTAAAAGTGAAAGAGCTGAGCTGACTTTACCAGGGATTCACAAAAGGCAATGGACCTCGGCTGTTAGGCGCATTCTTGACCACAATGGGCGCAAATTCCAATGTCCCTGCGGCAATGGCATATCAGGTAAACACTTTATCAAGATTATTACGGAAAACTCCTCCGCTGACCATTTTCAGGCAAACAACATCCGAGGTCAATGGAAACGAGCCATTTGCAGTGCTATTTTTGTCGGATTGGGTGCCTCTGGCGGCATGACCGGATCTTTAGTATACCGGTCGCAAGATGCACCGACATATCACCCCGGTATTCTGACTTGTGTTGGACTGTCATGTCTAATTATCGTTTTGGTTGTCCTTTTGTCAATTCGCTTCTACTTCTTGAACGGAAAGGTGGCCCGCGGGGAGATTGTCATTGCAAATCTTCCAGGGTTCCGGTACACCTACTAAAAGCGAGGGATGAAGGATGGGGAATGTTCGCGACTTCTCAATCAAAAATGGAATTTCCGAGTAACGAAAGATTGGCATTAAGAAGAAAGACCTTTACACCTCGTATTTCTAAACATCTATTGTATGACGATGATTGACCGCGAAACCACTTCCTAAAGAGGCTAGTTTGCCCCCGCAGGCGCTTGGGCCGGTCGCCGAGAGTTAGCGCACTGCCACGCCCATCGGCAGTCGGAGTTTACCACGGACGGTAGAACAGGAGGTCACATACTAGACTAGTATCAATGAATCATTGAGTGGAGCTCGACCAACCAGGCAAAATGGAGTAGACATCTCGATGGCGAATTCACGCAATTTAGGCCCGTTGAAACGCAGGCTAGGAATGTTTATATACCCTGCCAGTGCCCCCGATTCTCCTAATACTCATCTCATTTCTATTGCATGCTCTACAAACCCAGTATTTGATCATGTCACACGCCCAGTTTGAACCCTCTTTCGTCGATACAACCGACTTTGATAATGCGAAGCGGGGTTTCATCGGCGCTCTCGACCCATGCATCATCCGCGCTACTGACGGGCGGATTGTGTGGAATAATGATGAATACAACTTCCTCGCCGGCGAATGTCCACCAACGGCAAACCCAAAGCTCTGGCGACAGGGTCAACTGCTTAGCATCCAAGGGCTCTTCAAATCGGCCGAGGGCATCTACCAAGTGCGTGGATTCGATCTTTCCAACATGACCGTCGTCGAAGGAAAAGAGGGTGTCATTGTGATTGACCCACTGACTTCGGTGGAAACGGCGGCTGCGGCACTGGAACTGTACCGCAAGCACCGTGGCGATCGCAAAGTGACCGCAGTGATCTATTCGCATTCGCATATTGACCACTTCGGTGGTGCCCAGGGGATACTCCCGGTTGCGAAAACACATTCCATTCCGCTAATTGCGCCCGAAGGCTTTATGGAAGAGGCTACTAGTGAAAACTTGTATCTCGGCACTGCGATGCGTCGGCGTGCCGCATACATGTATGGAGATCGAATTCCAAAGGGTCCCGCTGGACAGATTGGCTGTGGACTTGGCATGTGCGTTCCGAGTGGCGTCAATTCCTTGGTCCCACCAAACATGATCATTCATCAAACCGGCGAAGAACGAGTTGTCGACGGAGTACGCATCATTTTCCAGATGGTGCCCGGATCGGAGGCACCCTCGGAAATGAACTTCTATTTCCCCGATCACCGAGCTTTGTATATCGCCGAATGTGCGGTGCACTCGCTCCACAATATCATCACCCTGCGTGGAGCCCAAGTTCGTGATGCAAAGGCTTGGTCCCAGTATCTGGATGAGTCTCTGGTTCTGTTTGGAAAGGAATCCGAGGTCATGTTGGCTGGTCACGCCTGGCCTACCTGGGGCCACGCAGAGATTGCGAAATTCATTGGCGATCAGCGAGACTTATACGCCTATATTCACGACCAAACAGTTCGATTGATGAACCACGGCATGACCGGTATCGAGATCGCAGAGTGTCTGACTCTCCCGCCCTCTCTGCAAAAGTCGTGGTTTGCACAAGGATTTTATGGATCCGTCAGTCACAACGTAAAAGGCATTTATCAACGGTATCTGGGCTGGTTTGACGGCAACCCGGCTCATCTCTGGGAGCATCCGCCAAAGCAAAGTGCCAAGAGGTACGTTGAGTGTATGGGTGGAATCGACGAAGTTGTTCAAAAGGCAGAACGCTTTGCCCAGGACGGCGATTTGCGATTTGCCGCGACATTGCTGGACCACGCTGTCACGCTCGACCCATCCCATACTGCCGCAAAGAAAGCATTAGCGTCTGTCTTCACAAAACTCGGCCATGGTTCGGAGAATGGCACTTGGCGCAACTTCTATCTCACAGGTGCCCTGGCCTTGGTTGCGGGGAACAGAAACAGTCCTTGGAGCATGAGCACTGGGCTGAGACGAGAACAAAGTGTTGAACAATGGTTGACCCTATCATCCATTCGCCTGGATGGAATCAAGGCAGCAGAGGAATGTTTCTCCATTGACTTCCATCTGACAGACGAACAGCGATGGTGGCATGTGAATGTGAGCAATGCTGCCTTGACTTACAGGAATGCCGCGAGCAAAGACGAGCTGCATAGCGAAGCGAGTCTGACTTTGACTTTGACCAAACCAGAACTGTTGGAGGTCTTGTCTGGGGGGATTGCGGTCGGCGTCTCGTATGATGGGGATAGGGACTTGGTTCGGAAGCTTTTCTCATTGATGGAGACCTCGGAGAGCCTCGAGAAAACCCGGTTGTAATGAGGGATGAAGGTATATATCGGAAGAAAGACATTGCAGCCTGTGTGTAGTTTGAGTGAAAATGATCTAGGGACTATGCCCATGGCACTGAGAAAGTGTTTCGTGACATCACAATGCAAGGTCCAGTTGGAGACGTACCTGAGGGATAGAATATGGTATATCGCACTATCTGTTTAGTCTCTGCGAAGTCTTTATGTACATAGAGTAGTAGTGGGCACTTGGAATAAGAGGTAGAAAGTACGGCCTACCTATACACACTTTAGCCTCGCTTAGTAACGAAAGTCTGTGAATGAGATGAAGAAGTTCTGGGGATCTACTCCTTTGGACGTAGCAGGATATGTGAAGGTTCCGAGGCAGGAGAAGACCGCTCAAATTGTCAGCTTGGAAGATTGAGGAGGTATAGTACTCTATGAGTTTTGATGGTGTATACAACTCCCAATATATAATTAAGTTTCTAGGCCCGCTCCATCCCCTAGGATAGAACCCAGACCCTTGATGCGCTTCATGCGTAGACTCACGCAGCGAAGTAATTCCTGGTAACATACTAATTTTTCCCGCCTTAAGTGATTAGATAATAGCTCGTGTAGTATTGGCTATACGTCACACCAACCTACTCTGTACTAGAGTAATAAACGCATTTTATCCTAAAAGAGCTGGCCCATTCCCATATTGATGCAATGGGTAGAAATGCAGTCGGCTAAACGGATACAGTCAGCTTACAAACATAGGCGCGCTAGTGTTCACAGAATAAATGACCATAGAGGCCATAGCTATGTGGTAATCGCCAGAAAGACGCTAAAAAACAGATACTGATTGGAGGTGAGCAAGCACTGAGTGATCAATGAGCATTGGTCACTCATCACATGACTATCCTGACCTGATCACTGAGCTTAAGCAAGCAGCGGCAGCCGAGATAGGAAAGCCGCACCTCTATATAGTCCATATAACCAGAGTAGAATTCGCCAGAAAAGTTGAGCACACCAGCTAAATCATCCAAGATTTGAGTGTGTATTACAGTGAACGATCTCCAAAAAGGCAATTTGGAACGCAACCTGAATGCCATCATTTCATCCAATCCACAAGCTCTATCGCGATAGTAGAACTGACCGCGGTGAAGGGTCCATCTTACTAAGCAACGCGGCCAAGCCCGACCAACCAGAGCCAACCGCGTCAACGCGATGATGCCACTCTCCCAAAACAATCAGTCGCTGTACGAGTCGTCCCGGCCGCCTATTCCGTCAATCGAGATAGCATCTTGTTGAAAAAACAATCATCTGTGAGTGCAACGGTTTTCGTCTCAGCGTGATATTGGTTTTATGTACCCTATACGCCCGCATTCCACCCTTGAAGCCCCCCGCATTATCTCCGGAACGCGCTTCGCCGATGAATGTTCTGGCCGCGATATTGGCCCGGAGTGGGCGCTGTGTTCGGTCGAGACATGTCTCCAGGCCTTTCAATGCTAATAAGTTTTCTTACGCTAGGCTCTCAGTAAACCCATAACGACGAATCAAGTACAATGGCTGTCGAAGCTGCTCCTGTCTCTGTAGGTCCAACCGGGGTTTGTCGCAAGCGATGGCTACTCAGCCACCACCTAAATACTTCTATACCAATGAACTATTGTCACTGACCAACATTGAACTATAGCCCGTCCCTATTGCGGAGCTGACCAAGATCACCTCTGATGTACGTCGTATCTCCCGTTCGCGCTGAAGTCGAATTTCCAATCCAGGCCGACCTACTACCACCATCCATGCCATTTACTCATCATCTTATACACTAGGCTTGCGATGCCGCCCTGAAGGATGCCACTGAGTACGAGCACGGTCTCGTCGGCAACTGGAACTCGCAGATCATCGTAAGACATAACCCCCCCCCCTCCCCTCCCTACGAACCCCATCCCCGCACATCTCCCCAGTCTCACCACTCTCCGCAATCCAGAACACCGTCCTCAAGGCCCTCATCTCCGCCACCGCTCCTTCCGAGTCCAACAAGCCCGCTCCCTACCGTTTCACCGTGAACAGCACCATCGTGCAGCAGGGCATCATCGACAAGACCGCCGCCGCGGACGGCACACAGAGCAATGCCGGCAAGCGCGGTATGCACTCCGCCTCTGGCGCCTTCTGGGACGTCAACCGCGACGGCATGTGGACGTTCAAGTATCCCGGCGCCGAAGAGCGGGGATTGGATGTTGTCGTTAGCGTGACGTGGTTTGCCGTGAACTGAGCGGATTGTTTGGTTTTTCTCTGAAATTATTGGCGATCTGAGCTTATCGGGGGTTGTTTGGAATAGTTATAGGAGGATGTGTGGAAAATCATGGCCGGCAGACTCGTTTTATGACTATTACTGGAAGAGCGTGTCCGATACGGATTTGATATACTCGTTTCGATCGGTCCATTTCCATTTTGTTCCTTTGTGATGTATTTTGACACCCAATTTGTCTTTTCATGTTATTATGTTGAGCGATCGGCTTGTCTATGACTATGTCATATGTTGGGTAGCTACTTCGTCTAATGTAGGTACTAAACACGGATGACAGGGTAACCTAGAGCCTGTAATGCCGACTCGAGAATTCCAAATTTGGTACGGTGTCGAATAGTTCTCGATTTGAAGACGGCGCATCTGTTAGAAGAATGGCCAAAGTTACGCTGAGAGTACTAAAAACCATAGCATGAGAATAAATATTACTATTGTAGAAGCTGGAAGGACAAATTCAATATTGAAATGGTATCTCTTATTTACTCCATAAGTCATAAAGAGCGACCCAGGCACAATCGCTATATCCAAGATGCAGTATGTAAGCCCGTCCTACGCCGCGCTATGTCCCCCCGCCAAACGCCACTGAAAACAAAGAACAAGGAAAGCAAAACAAAGGCGACGATCTGTCAAACCCCGGAGCGGCTTCCTCAACGAGGCTCCGAGTAGTCGTTGAGCGCCACGCACACCGCGCCGCGGTGGTGGCCGCTGTACTGGCGGATGATAGTGCCAGTACTGAGCTCCCACAGGCGGGCGTAGTGGTCACTCGACACCGTTACCAGGTATGCCGAGTCGGCCGAGAAAGCGCAGTCCCAGACCCACCGCTGGTGGCCAGCCAGGGTAGTCTCAAGGAAGAGAGTATGGTTGACTGGGTCGATGGGCGGACCATCGGGCTGCGCAGCGAAGGTCTGCTGCGCGGTCTCCTCACGCGGCGGGGTGTCTGTCAAGCGTAGCAGGTGACGGTTCGGGTCGAAGATGCGTAGGAGGTCATTACCCACACTCTTCGCATCAGCGGAGGCGGCCTCGTTCTGGTTCTCTGCCGAGCCGGCCTGTTTCTCCTTCTCCTGCTTCTCCTTATGCGCCTTGATAGCGGCCTTGGCAGGCGGATAATCGGGGTCAAGATTCCAGACCTTGGCGGTGTGGTCGGCGGAACAGGTAGCCAAGTGCTTAACATCGGGGGACAGGAGGACGCGGTTGAGGTAGTCCATGTGAGCTTGGAAAGTGGCAATGGGTACCATTGATGCCTTTTCTTCAGTTTGGACCATGCGCCAGATGTAAACATTTCCCTGGAGGAGAAAACGGATTAGCAATCGACCATGTGGAACGGTACGAGATGCGGCTAATAATACCTTTTTGCTTCCAGCACACAGTAACGATCCATCGGTCGCAACGCTGACGCTCGTAACGGAGCTGTCTTCCTCCGGTTCCAGCTGGTGAATGCACTTGCTTTCGCCGAGGTCCCACACACGAACCATGCCACCGCGATCACCACTGATAAGCTCGGCCTGATTAGGATGGATGACGACGTCATTGACGGGAAAATCGTGTCGGTAGTCGCGCTGAAGGCTGCCGCTGCGGACATCCCAAACTTTGATGGAGCAATCCTCGGAACTGGTGACCATCCACTTGCCCTCACAGTGGAATGCGACTCCGGTGACGTTACCGGTGTGGCCCTCAAAGGTCATCAAAGGATTGGGATTGCTTGACTTGGCGTCGAACAACTTGACATTGTGGTGACCCGCAACAGCGAGGTACTTTTTGTCGGGAGTGATGCAAAGTCGGTTGACCTGCGAGTCGGGGTGCTGAATGGTGCGGGAGCAAATGCCAGACAGGGCCTCCCAGAAGCTGTTTTACCGAGTGCAAATTAGCTACCATACCGACTGTGAGTGCGCCACAAAAGGACATGCTTGCAACTTGTAATGAGACGCCGGAAGTTGATTGAAGCTTGCTAGAGGATTACTCACCGGATGGTATGGTCATAACCCGCTGCATATCCAGAAGAATTAGCAAAAACCCTGCAAAGAATATGGATATGGGCACGACTACTTACCGGTAGTAAGAAGAACGCTCATGACGCCGCAGAAAGGCGCTCGGAACTTGGGAGGTGTTCTGTAGAGAAGATCTTCGATAGGGTCCTCGGGAGCTTCCGGGGTGACAGGCCGTGAAATCGGGGCAATCGCAGCCAATACACCCGCAAGGAGGGAATAGGTGATCTTGGTGGTATCTAAGGGTCGAGGGGGGAGTCGGGGAAGGTAGTAATGGGAATCCAGACGACTTGGAGCTGTATTTTGAAAGATAGACTCGTGGGCTAGCTGAGAAGTTCGACGGGCGTGAGCTCCAGGGATATCAATCGGAGCAGCTCTGAGGATCGGAGTAGAGAGCTCGGGAGGGGTGGTGGGAGCAAGATGGGCGAAACTGATGTTGTCGTCCTCGGAACTCGTAGGGCTCGGGGCACTCCGCCTTTCTTTTGCCGGATTTGTCGTGTTTGTCATTTGCCCCACGTGATGTATAGGGCGGTGAGATGATAATCCGATAACAAGATCATATGTAAAGGCGGTGAATATTGGCGGTGAGATAGTTGAAGGGCGATAAGATGCGATAGGAAAGCGGTCAAAGATTGAATAGCAGAATGTCGGTTTGTAAACAAAAAAAAAGACAAGTGACCTGGACATGTGAAGCCCTTCTGTCGACCACACTTCCTGGCTTCATGAGTCTTTTCATGCCGACAGCGAGCTCCTCCCAGCTTGCTTTTGCTACCATCCAAATACGATCACCCTGAACCTCTTCATGACCGTGTGAATTTTTTGGTCCAAAAAGCACCAGATTCTTCAACCATCCAGCATACGAGCCTCTACCGAGTGGCACCAGCGCCACCTCTTTGAGCTCACCCCAAGATGGGTAATATCATGGATACCCGTGAGTTGCTTACCCTGGCCTTCGACAGCAATATACATCATGATCTGGGGCTTACACTTCCCCCCGGATCACAGCCTCAGCTGGCTGTACACGATCCCAACGACCAAGAGGATATGGATGACCTAGCCTCTCTGTTCGGCATGGATGACGACTTCGATCCATTCACCGATTTTGACAAGCTTGTTCAGCAGCCACAGCAGACAGGCGGCCCGATGAAGCGCACTACCGATCATGCATTCAACGGAGACATCGAAGTGTCTCTGAGCAAGAGACAAAATCTAGAGTCGAGCAACGCGATCGAGTCCCTCGTGCAGCCGACAGATATCTATCCCATCAGTCGATCCTCTATTCCATCCATTTTATCCCATACGCCCCTTACAACTCCCGAGACTTCTGCTGCAACTAATCCAGCCAAGGACAAATTCGGGCTGAAGCCAGAAAGCCTGGCTCGCCTTGCTGCTGTCCAGGCTTTTACTCAAGCTAAGTTGAGTTCTGATCACATCTCGCCTTATGCTCAAGTGAGATACTATCCATCTGCACCTAATCTACATTGTATGATTGGTGGAGGGACAGACTCGAATGAATCGCTTCGGAGCCGCTTAAACAGTTCCCACCGTCGCCTCGATGTGGTCATTGCGGAGCGTAATAAGTACCGTGATGCCTTGCTTAAGTACGATCAAGTGGACCCTGCGACTGGCATGCTGGGCATTCAACAGCTGGAGTCAGAAGTTCACAGGTTGCGCCGGGCGGCTTCGAACCATCGATATCGGGTGGATCATCTGAAGGCAGAGGCCCAGGACTGGAAAGAAAAATACACTGCCTTGGCGACAACTCACAATTGCCTAATTCGGGACTACCAACAACTTCAGGCTACCACGCGTCACCCACCACGCGCCTTGGAAGCACCCGCGACGGCAGCCTTCACCTCACCTCAAAATGATCCCCAAGGCAGCTACGCCCAATTGTCCCACGCGTTTACTGCCTTGTACGCTGCCTACATGCTATCCCTCACTGACCCCTCGGGTATAAAGTCTTCTGTCCTCCCCCCAGCATCACCCTTTTCCATCCCTTCTCCAACTCAAACCTTCGAAGCTCCCGCTCCACACTTTGATCAATCTGCTGGCTCAGATACCTGTTCATCACATACACTCTACGAATCCCAACCAACACATCCTCCACGCCACCTCGAAGATCAAGCCACAGATCCTCCACCCGACCTCCCAACACCTCTTTCCGCCCAATCTCCACCTGGTGAGCCAAATACAATGGCCACCAACTATGCCAACTCCACCTTCTCTGGCCACGGCGGATACGTCCCGCCAATCCTCCCCGAGCAAGCGGCCCGCCTCCTCCAACAGGCCGGCGTTACCTTCTACATCCCTACCACCAGCGCTCCTACCACCAGCGCCAACAGGCCGGCTTCGCGCCCCGTTGCGACCACCCACGTGACGGGTGCCACTACCCCCGTCGCCCTCGCCGCCACCACTCCGGTTGCTACCGTTTCCGCTCCTCCTGTGCCTCCCAAGGACATCGTGGTCATTGACCTGACCAGCGACTCAGACACAGATGTGAGCCCCCAAGGATCCAATACCCCATCTTCAACCCCGCTGACTAAGGAATCTAGCCCGCTGGCCATATTCCGCCGCCGCTTCCGCGAGAAGGAGCTGACCTGGCTCCATGAGGGCAGCCGCAGTGACGCGGATTACGTCGTCGCAGAGCGTATCTGCGAAAACCTCAACTCCCGCAAGCGTAAGCGAGAGCGCGGCAAGAAATTCGTCGCAACCACCTTCCGCGAGTGTTACAGCCACGTGCAAGCACAGAAGGTACGTCCATCCGATCAACTTCAATCGTTGGTCTGAACGCGTCCTGTTGACCTGGGTTTTATCTAGCACGTGCGTTGGGCACTTGGGGGGCCGGTAACCCCACTCATCGGTACTCCTTCTTCTTCCGCCGTCGTCTCCAAAGACGATACTCCTCCAAACAGCATCACAGAGGGCTAGTTCGCTCAGATGCTGGAGGAGTCCCTGGCCCGTGGAAAGACTCCAGGGGAGGTGGGTGTCTGGGAAGATTGAGAGGGAGCGGTGGAGACGTGGGTTGTAGGTTCTGTCGGATGATCTCTTTGGTGCGTTGGGAGGGAGGGAGAGCACCACGGCGAAACGTAAATAATTCTGCGTTTCCGACGGGCAAAGCAAATAGATCCCGTCAAGTTTCAAGGTATCCAATATTGAGTCACCCGTAGGTTAAAACGTAGATACCTGCTGCCATTAAAACCAAGTAAAGGCTTTTATCTCTACTATGCGAAAAGTCAGAGATATTCTCCCAGCATACATCTCACATTATCAGTCAGCGATATCATATTATCTAACAATGATAACGATCACCTGCAACCCAGAACATAATGTTACCTCAGTAAAGCCCAAGTACTGGATGGATCGACAATTTCTAATCGGAGAAACAAATCTGGCGCTTGTGGGTTACAACAGAATTATCAATCTAGTCTTAAATTGAATACAATTTTTCCCAAAGTAGCAAGCAATCTCCAGGTTCCTCCTATGATACTTTTTTTCGCTTCCTTCGGTTGTTTTCTTTTTCCATCGCTCAATTCTTTGTGGTATGGGGTGTTTGATGTTGATTACGGTTTTTTTTTTTTTTTTTTTTTGTTGCTTATTCGTAGTTGTTGCATACTACCCGGCAAAGGTAGTAAAGCAGTTGTCAATATATCGAAATTCACGGTCAGTATACTACCATTTTGAGTGGTTTTGAAGGTTTAGATATACTTTCGAAGCTGTCAGATCGTAACCCTGGTGGAGTTTCATCAATTGGTTGTCTGTTTAAGGTTCCTATGTATCCATGGATCTTACCCGCTTCAAGCACCACGAACTGATATACCACGATTCTACACCGTTAGCCACATCATTTTTGAGTAACCCAATGAAAGGATATAGACCAGTGATTGACTATTTTGCATATTCCTATCGTTGAGCTTCTACGCTATTGAAGGGCCATCAATGCAGCCTGTCCAGTGCGGTTCATCTCATGATAGAAAACAATCACTCAAGTTTACCAAAGTCGTACATGACCAGGTTAAATTTTCCAGGCATCCATACCAATCTCGACAACTTAAGCGTCAATCCTCATGTAGCAGGAGTGACTGTAAATACGATGGTAATGGAACATCTCATAGGTCCTTTCAATGCACGAATGTCAACTACTTGTAGTGCTCGATTATAGAAGAATTGGTGAGCCCTCCTCCCCCTGTCTTTATTTTGGTGTTATTCGCTCTTCCACAGCCACCTCATTGGGGAAGGTAATAGCTCTCCACGGGCGACCTTGGCACTGCTCCTCTATGACTCGTGCATCAGAAAGCGTGCTGCAAGCGGCCCACTACAAGTATGTCCGCGATAGGTGGAGCGTACCTCCTGTAAAAGGCTCAGAGTTCTCAAAGGCATCGGCAATATTTCGTCATCCAACCGGCTGGTTTGAGAGAAAATTTGAAAATTTTAATGCACGAGTCCAAGATTCATGCATTGCATATGCAAAGTCATTCGAAATCTAAATTATGTATTTACATTCAGCACCAACATGCCCAAGATAAGACGCAACCGGCGCCAATAAGCAGGCAATCCCGCTTAAACGATGGAGATTGTGAAAAGAAGCAGAGAATTGTCGTAAAGGTCATCCGAAATCAGAATGCGGACAGGAAGAACTGTACGCCAGCTGCAATCACCAGCATCGTCGAGAAACTGGTCGTCGACATGCCAGGCACGGCGGCAGATTCTTGGCCGCAGCAGGTGCGGTTGTAAGTGACGTTGTTCATCTCCGCGGCGACTTCAAAGACGGAGCCGTTAAAGTTGCCGTAGTTGTAGTAATCAACCAGCAGGAAGTTGGGCGGGCGGGTCCAGTCACCTGTAGCGGGATTAGTATACTCATGAGGTAGATTAGGTGGGAAGGAACTTACGGGTACAGTTTTCCGCCATCCAGCCCAGACTTCCATTACCATTCACGGCATTAGTCTGGCTGATGACTGCCGTATTGGGAATGAGCAAGCTTAGAGAGCCGAAACTAAGTTCCAGGTTCAGGTTATGATTCGCCATATACATGCGACTCTTGGCATCCTTGTCTGACAAACTAGGAGGCCGCTGTACAGTGCAAGGGAAGTTTGCATCTGTGGGCGAAAAGGGCGTCTCCCACACTTGTGAAAACTCATCCATCAGCCACGGGACAGCAGTCTGGTTTGCCTGGTAATCCATGAAAAACACGGCGCGCTTGCCGGTGAGAATCATCTCTGACAGCGTCGGCCAGTCGTCCAGACCCATGGGGATCTTGGGTGGTGAATAGGCCATGTCTAACAGGCCGGAGGCTTCAACTGGAGCGGTAAAGTTCTCTGGGGAGACATAGTCGTAGTTTCCGATGAGGATTGTGACGACGTCGTAGGGATTCTTGCGCATCCATTGGGCGACGGTGGTGAGGTAGGCTTCGAGGGTGCCCACGTTGAGAATGTCGCAGGAGGTGTGGCAGAGCATCATGGTGCCATTTTGATAGTGGGTTTGGAACTGAACTGCGAGGGAGTTAGTGGAGGCTATTTCGAGCGCCGTTCTCTAGCGAGTCCTTACGCATTCGAATACCGTCGTCGAGTTGGGCGGTCACGTCCAGTGCTTGATTGGCGGCAGCATTGCCCTTGCGCACGAAGGGACTGTTGTGGGCTGCGACCATGGTGATGTTGGAGTAATTGCGCGCGCAGAACTCGGCATAGTTGTTGCATGGGCGAGTGTTGACAACCGGTGTCTGTGTCGAGGTCGACGAAGCGGTGGCGGTCGCGTTCATGGTCCCATTGCCTAAAGTCGTCGTGTGTCCGCTCCCAACCAAGACTGTCAACGAGTCCGATGTGCTGGTTACGATGGTTTGGTTGCCCGAGGTGGTCGCGGTGGCATTGGGAGCGGCCGTGGTGGAGACCAAGACGGAGGAATTGCCATTGTCAAGGGTAATTGTAGTGCTGTAGGTAATATAACTACCCGATGGGATGACGGTAGTCGGGTTGGTCACCGTTGATGCTGTCGACAGGTCGAGGGATGTCGAAGAATCGGACTTGCTGGTGGTGGATTCGGAGGTTGTGGTGTCGGCCGCAGTCGTGACTCCTACGAGGAGGGCCAAAGCGAGAGATGGCCACCTCATGGTGAAGGGTGCTGGGGGTCCGATGAGAGGGGGTGGGAGGAGGAGAGAGCTGTTTTGGACAAGGAAAGCGAGTGGTACTTCTCCGTGGGAGGATTGTGATGGTTAATGTTATTTTAATTTTAATTTTATTTTTTTTCGTCACTGCCTGGCAAGGACACAAGACCCGACCCTCATCTCCCGCAAGTTCCTTCGAATACTCCCACTCCCACTCCCACTCCCACTCCCCAATCCAGGCCAGGACAATCAGCGGACCCAGGACCACCCAGTCTCCCATTTTTGGTCCAACCAGGGTCCGGTGGAGACGGGCGCAGTGTTGCATGACGTTACCAGTGAATGTTGTCTCGGTGATGAACCAATCCAGTCGGGGCTGAACGGAGCTCCACTCGACCTTGGAGACCTTTCTGGATCTCGGCGTCGAGGCACAGTGTCAATGGTCACTCACTTTCTTGTTACTCCAAAGTCAATCTGGCTGACGTATTTAGTTCCAGCTTGATGTCTTTCCTTATACCGGCCTATTCCAGATTCTTGCCGCAGGTGCAAATAGCCTTCGGTCGGCAAGACGCTTGCATGATCGCCGTGGCTTAGGGAGCAGCCTAGCGACAACGCCACTGACGATCCCTTACGAAGCTTTGGGCTTCAGCGATTTGGTGGATCCCCACGCCCGTACTCGTACGGGTAACTACTCCTGCGGATCGGAGGGATCAGAGGGATCAGATCGACCTGGGCCCCCCATCTCTGCAAGAAAAGTTGAAAACTTTCGAGACTGGAACAACAAGTCCTGGTAAAAATATCTCCCGCCCAAACTCGTTCCTGTGGCTTTTCTTTTCACGACGGTCGTGGCCGTCCATATCATTCATGGGTGCCTAAACGTCATTCTATCGTTTGTCTTCTTCCCCTCTCCTAATATCCTTGACCGCAGACTCTCCGTCTCTCTCTCTCCATTCCCTCCTTCCATCTTGTGCGTCCTCCCCTCGTCGCACCGTCCTTTTCAGTCGACTCAATATGGCCGACGGGACGGTTGCTCCCGTCAATGGCAAACGACGCCTTCCTCTCTTCCGTCGCGCCTCACCAGACCGGACCGTGGCTCGTCCGCGCCAATCGACCGTTCATTGGCATCGTGCTCTGCGATCCCTACTATACCTAATCGCCTGGGTGTTCCTCCTGCTGGTGGTCATTGGTAACATTGCCAACAAACCAGTCCTTCGCAGTACATACTTCCTCTATCTCGACCTATCCAACATTATCCCGGTATCCGTGCCCAATGCCATCCTGATCAATTCCATTGCCCGGTCAATTGGCTTGCATGACTTCTACCAGGTTGGCCTGTGGGGATTCTGCGAGGGCTATAATGATGAGGGGATTACTTCATGTTCGAAACCGAAGGCGCTGTATGCTTTCAATCCGGTCGATATTATTTTGAATGAGCTGTTGGCCGGTGCAAGTAGTACGTCTACATTCTTTTTTTTTTTTTCGTTTATACTCTCAATTGAAGCTAACACCTGTCTTTTTTACTAGTTGCCCTGCCCAGCAACATTCAGGAGCCCCTTCACCTGGCCAAGGTCGCATCCCATTGGATGTTCGGCCTCTTCATTGCCGCAGCAGTCTTGAACTTCATCATGATCTTCTTCAGTCCCTTCGCCGTCTCCTCGCGACCACCGCAATCCATCAAATCGTGGGTATCTGGCGGCCAGGTGTCGCCCTCGGGCAAAGCACCCCACCGACGCCGCACCTTCGTGCTATTCCGCTCTTTCCCCTTCCTTATCCTGGCCTTCTTCACCGCACTGGTGACTATCGTTGCCTCGGCCGTCGCAACGGTAATGTTCATCATCTTCGCCAACGTCTTCTCCAACGCCGATCCCAGCCTAAACATCAAGGCGCACGTTGGCAAGCAAATGCTCGTGTTTATGTGGATTGCGTCGGGATTCAGCTTGGTCGCATTTATTGTCCAGTTTGGGTCCTGCTGTGCGTCATGTCGTGGCGGCCATAAGGCCCGCAAGCAGCTCAGGGCACAGGGGGTTGACTTGCGTGAGAAGAGCTCCGCACAGCCTAGTTCCTCTGATACTCCGGTGGATCCCCAGGCGCCCCACGCCATTAGCAGAGATTAATTGTTGATCTTTGTCCATATTGATCATGGTGGACTCGACGTAATGTCCCTGTCGAGTCTGCCATTTACTATTGGTTATTTGTCACATGTCGGTGGATCTAGTCTCATTTCGGTTGGATGTGCCTGGTTCCCCTTTCTTTTTTCCGTTTTGATACAAGAGCTTTGCAGCGTGCTGGCCCTTTTTTGCGACTGTTCTATTCTCATGACTCCATCTTAGATACACATGTAGGTACAAAGATCATGATCTGTACATAGAAAAAATTCTCTCATACAAATTACCCAACCTCTCCGTGCACCCCAAGACCTCTCTGTACTTAGACTTCAATCAGATCAGTGTGATCATACTCTAAGCCATCGTCTCATATTCCTGAATCATCCATTGGCTTCGAGGGTTCATTGTGCTACTCCCCTAGGGTTACTACGAAAGATCATGTTTAGCTTTCTGTACAACGAGCAACGTACAAAAGCTACGTCTGTAGTACAAGATTGGTTACTCGGGGTGGCTTGAGAAGGGATAGGCACCCAAGATGAGCTACCCTCAAAAGTCGAATCCAATGACTGGTTTTGTTGAATGCAATGTTGGATTGAACATTCCCTAGGATTCGTACTCAGTCATTATTTCCATACAAGCTTTCGATATGACAGAACACAGTTCTCCTCAAAGCCGATAAGCTAGTCCTAACAACGCCACGCTTCGTGTATATACATGCTTGGATTGAATCACCTTCGACAAGCCTTCTAATGTCTCTATTTTTGGTTCCCAGACTCTTCAAACGATCGTGAAAGTGTTGAAATCATGTGCCAATGTTAGTCCTATCTTCATTAAACATAGTTTATATGGACCAATCGGCAATCATACATTTTGAAGCAGCTACATTCGGTGGTGCTTGCTCAGAAACATGCTTGTGCTTGATTCCATCGAATAATGTAAAAAAGCAGTCAACCTCGCCATTTAAAGTACTGATAGATCAACCGAAGTAAGCAGTATGCCCAGCTCTATACAACCGCCAGGCCCAGCCCCACTCCAATCACATGACCAGATATCCCGCGGGCCATCGCAACACCGAAACCAAATTAGAATAGCCTCTAAGGACTTCCTCAATTCAAGCATCCAATCCCCCGCCCCCTCTCAAACACCAACCGAACCCAACCTCGGAGGCGCGCGCACCTCCACCACCCAAACCAAAATGGTCGACATCGTCCCCCTCTCCTCCTACCCCTCCTACATCGACCTCCTCCCCTCCATCCAAACCTGCAACATCACCAACCTCCCCGAAAACTACTTTCTGAAATACTACCTCTACCACGCCCTGACATGGCCCCAACTGAGCTTCGTTGCCGTCGTCCGGCCCAAGAATGGTTATAAGAGCGGTGGTTCCGGGCCCGGCATGGCGGGTGATATCTCCGGCGAGTATCCGAAGGTGGTGGGGTATGTTCTGGCGAAGATGGAGGAGGAGCCGGCGGATGGACTGCAGCATGGTCATATTACGAGTTTGAGTGTGATGCGGACGCATCGGAGGTTGGGAATTGCGGAGCGGTTGATGCGGATGAGTCGTGAGTGTTTTTTTTTTTCCTCTCTCTTTTATCCTTCGCCTCTCCTGTCATATTCGGTGTTGCGATTGCATTTGCGATTGTCCGCTTGACAGCAAGGAGTGGAGTTTACAGTTTAGATGGATGTTGGATTGCTGATTCTGTGAAATAGAGCGCGCAATGGCCGAATCCCACCGCGCCAACTACGTCTCCCTGCACGTGCGCATGTCCAACACCGCCGCCCTCCGCCTGTACCGGGATACTCTTGGCTTCGAGGTCGAAAAGATCGAGAGCAAGTACTACGCCGACGGTGAGGATGCCTACGCCATGCGCCTGGACCTGCAGAAGCAGTGGCTGGACTGGAAGGCGATTGAGAAGCGGGACCGGGAGAACGAAAAGGCCAATTCGAAGGATGATGATGAGAATGCCGACGAGGGCGATGAGGTTGGCGAATTGGGCAAGAAGGAGGATGGCAAGGACGGTGAGAAGTTGGTGAAGGTTAAGGTTGGTCGTGGGTTGGGTGTTGGTGATTTGGTGGAGAGAAATGAGAGTCAGCAGTCATGATCTTAGGGTCTATTGTCTTGTCTGAATGGGTGATCAATTTCCTTGTTTGGAAGCTTGTGGGTGTGACCCGCGAAGAGAGAGAGAGTATCAATGTCCTCCAATATTGATCTATGAAATCACAAAAATGGGTGTGTACATGATGATGAACGTGCAATGTGAAGATTATACCAGTCTATCTGCCGTAAACTCGTAAATTCATTGACCTTGGGTCGTTCAAAGAGATGCACACTCTCGCAATAAGGTGGTATGCGCCGAAAGCTTGATATATCCACATACAAAAAGTGGAACTGAACGGGTATACTCCCAAAGCCTCAGGCGCCGGGTTCGTTCTTCGAATCCTTCCCATCTTTCGAATCAGAGCTAGGCTTCTGCTGCTTCTTCGCACTCCGTGGCTTCAGCATCTCTTTAAACCGACCCTGCGGCCTGGCCTTCCTACCCGCAGTCTCGGTTGGGACCTCGTTCACACTGGATTGGGACGCAGAGGATGCCGTATTGACTGCGCTCTGCGCACTGAGATCCGAATTCGCATCGGGTCTCGCATATGCATTTCGTTGAGGGGGCTGAGAGGGTACAGGTTCAGTCTGAACACGAATTGGACGTGAATTCGGGTCATCTCCGAGGGCCATATTGCCCATGCGTGCTTCCATCGAGGCCTTGTCTTTGGCTTTGTTTTCTGCGTTGGCAAGCACCTGGCGCCGGCGGTTCCTTTTCGCTTTCTTCCTATCTCGCTGTTCGTCACGCGCGCGGCGCACAATGTCTCGGAATGCTTTCCTGGTGGCTCGCATCTCTTCTTTCATGGCGCGGCGCTCGTTGGACTGGCGTTCCTGTTGCTCGGGTGATTCCCAGCGGCCCCAATCACTGCTGTCTGCGTTATTGGGCTCCTGCCGGCGCCAGCCATCGCGCCAATTTTGACGCCCAGATGCCCGTGCCTCGCGGCGGGATTCTTGGAGAAGATCTAACTGCCGACGGAGGTCGACGGCTGCATCGTATAGTGTGCGATCGTGCCTATCATGTAGGTTTTGTAGCTGCGTGCGGACAGTTGTTAGATCTGAAGGGCTGAGATCGGAAGTTGTGGAGAGAGAATCGATGGAGCTGAGTGAGGATTCGGAGGAGATAGAGCTGATGGAGGCACGACAAGAGCGATCAATAATGGGATCTTTGCTGTCGGCCTTGGTTTGACCATCGGACTGGTCGCGGTTGTGGTTCAAGTTCGCATCTTGGTTCGCCTGATTGGGTGTTTGGTTGGAAGATTGATCTCCGCCCTCGAGTCGGGCTGGAGGACTTGGGTTGTTGAGAGTTGTCGGCGTGCTTTGCGTTGTATCTGCGGTCTGGCCCGAGTTCCATAAAGGTCGCTGGTAATTGTATGGGGCAGATGGCTGTGCACCCTGCTTGCGTCCATGTAGTCGTGCCTGCTCCTCAATCCATCGTCCATGCGCCAGCGCTTGTTCTTCGACCTGTCGACCATAATTCATAGCATGTGAACTTATTTGGTCGCCGTAATGCTGTGCTTGTTCGGCAAAACGCTCGCCGTATTTCTGCGCCTGGGATGTCAACGAAGAGATCCATCCGAGGGTACCGCCGGTCTTCTGCGTGCCAGAGTTGCCGAATTGCGGCTGGCTATAAGCCCAGTTATTCCATTGCCATGGGGGAACACCCGGGGGCGGCGGTGGTGGATGAGGATAGTATTGAGGGGGTTGATGATTGGGAGGTGCACCAGGTACCGGGAATGGAGGAAACGCTCCAAATGGTCCATAATGACCCGGCAACGGGGGGTAAGGATAGTGTTGATTTGGAGGGACGGGCCAGCCAGTCGGCGACGGTGCATGCTGTCCCGGCACGGGCGACGGCGCATTTGGATTTGTCGCATGCTGGCCCTCCAAAGTCCCGGCAACACCAGGGCTCTGTGTTGCCCTAGTCGCAGCGGGGTAGCACCGAGGACAAAGAGCGGACGAAGGCGCTGCATCGGATTCGCCAACATATACAAAGTCAATGCGAGCTGCGCGTGGCTCAAAAAAGCATTGATTCCATTCGTCCACCACCGCTGCGATCCGGGCTTGCCGCTGCTCATCTGTCTCCTGTGGTCGATCTTTGCGATCTCGCTGGATCTCAGCGCGCAGCTGCCGGGGCAGGTGCTGCGAGGCAGCAGCCAAGCCTAATTGTGGGGGAAACAAATATCTCAAGAAAGTGTCCCAGTCCTGCTGGGCGATATCGTCCACGCGTGAGGTCCAGCACCGGGGCCTGCGAGGAAAGTCTTTTGCTGAGCTGCGGGGGTATATAGTCATATGGTGATAAAGAAGATCACGACTTTCGTCCAAGGTCGTTGCCGGTCGTTCCTCAAAGTAGGTCACCGCTGATGTAAAGTGGGTGGGCACGATAGCTGGACGCGAGGGCGCACTAGGTTGATTAGCGCTCGAGCTAACAGCATCCTGTGAAGGTGAAACATTCCCACGCAAAGGGGCCGAAGAACTGGCGTTGCGATTGTTTGTAGGCGCAAGCAACGGATCGACGGCCGAGTAAGGCGGTGGAGCCTCCTCTTGATCCATTGCGCAATAGGGGCAGAGGGCCCTTTTCCGTAGATCGTCGATCAAGAGAAGACACAGATATAGCTAGCCGGTGGGTAGAGATTGCCGGGAAGCTGGAATTGTCCAACAGTCAACGAGGATGCCCCATAATGGAGCGAGATGACGATACTGGGACAGTAGCAAGAGTAAGACGATAAGATAACGGGGAGGGGGAAATAATGTGGAAGGCAGCAGAATTTCCACCTCGGGCGGTGTCTAAATGGGTATGTAGCGGTTCGATGTAAAAGTGGCGCCCCTGTTAACAGCAATTACACTCCAAAAGAGTTTGATTCCTGATGGAATTTTCGATCCAAATGGAAGAACTAGGACAATTGAATTTCATTTCCTGCGGTTATCTGGTTTTTCATGTTTTGTTCTTGAAAATTGTAGATACGTCACGTGGACCATGCATGCATACCCGGTCAGACCGGCAGAAAACAACTGGCATACAATTGTATTCACATTCGTAGGAACTAGGAGCCTCAAATATATTTAACTATAACCCCTCTATAAAAAGCGAGTATGGGCTAGGGTAGTAAGAAAGTTTCATTTGTATTTGAAGGGGTCATTTGACTACGAGCTAAAGAAGACCAATGGTAGAAGTTCGAAAGAAGGATCTATAAACGTCCCTAATTCTTGGTATAGAAACAATGTGTCCGACCCTATCACTTTCCGAAAGGGTGAGCCAGAAATCATCATGTTTAATAGGCCCTCACTGACAGTAAACATTGGGGCATCAGGTACATTGATCGCTGATCAGATGAATATCATGATTCTTGTCGCGGATACCCAGAGAACGACATCGAGGTGGATATTGAAACAGGGGCCGGTTGCAAGTTTGACCAGCCGACAATGGTTACATGTTTCGTGCAATATTCCACCGCAGAAAAATATCTGTTCAGGGCGACACAGCCGCTTTAATTTGCCGCTATGACACCCATATCAGTTTCTGGTAAGGCGGGATTGGGCCCAATACGCCCCTGGTGCTGTTTTCTGCGGTCCAGCCACTTGAAGAGAGATATAGGAAGCAACTCACAACCATATTGTGCACTTGAAGGGGAGAGGTAGTCAATCTGATCATCTCTGAGCGAGATGTCTTACTGGTTGAGAAGCCCCCCATCGTGAATTTTTCGACAACTTGGGGGAAGAAGAGTGGCACTGGTCTTCTAATTCGAGGTGCCAGAAACACACAATTTATTCTGTTCCTGCAGTGGGTTGAGCACCCCTGGAAGGTCTTTCCAGGGATAGATCCCAAGGCATTTTCAACTTTGTTTATTCGAATTTTCTCACTGTACAGACCGTTAGCGGACGTCCAGTAATCAAGCGGAGGACCACAGCTCCATAATCAGCGTATCGACTGGACCAGCTCTCGATACTGACAACTAAATGGCTTTGTCTGCTGTTTTTCATATCACTACCAATCAATCAAAAAACCCCAGCAAGTGCCAATGAATTATGGCTTTGATTTCCCCGCAGCATCCCATATGGTGACATGACCAGCCCCTCCGCTTCAACGACAGTGCCCTAAGTTGTATATCCTCCATACATTCTGTCTAGTATAACACACTCCATTCATCTTATGGGGTAACCTCTTTCCCCTTCCAATCCCAACACCTCCCCCTCCCACCGTCAACATCTGGCCGTAGTCCCGCGATAACCCTCAAAAGTCTATCTGCCGCATCCAACGGCTCCAATAAATCCCTCCCCTTCCAAAATTCCTTTGTAAAATCCGTCTTAACAGTCCCAGGATGCAACGCAACCGCGATAGCTCTGTCAGCACAGCGCCCCCGTAAATACAAATCAAACGTCTTGGCAATCTGGTAAACGGAGGCTTTACTCCCACGATACGAGTACCACCCCCCGGACGCATTGTCAGAGATTGATCCCACACGTGCGGCCATCATGGCATAGATGGCGTGGGATGGTAGCTGGAGCTGCCCTTCTGAGACTGGGAACGCGGGTGCGGATTTGTTTGGGAGGAAGGGGGAGAGATGTTTCATCAGAAGGAGTGGGCCTAGGGCATTCACTTTGAAACTGTCCAGTGCATTGGCAGCGTCGATTTGAGATGGGGATTTTTCGACATGCAAAATGCCAGGGACTGTTAGAGCTAGGCGAAGGGGTGTCTTTGGCAGTTCTTGGCGGATTGTATCTGCCATGGATGATATTGTGGATTCATCTTTTGGGGTATGTTAGGTCCATCGTTTTGTGATAAGGAACATAGCAACGAAGGAATTCGAGGAAGCTAAGCTGGCTTACCTTTGACGTCAACTTCTAATATGTGCAATCTTTTTTCTGCATCTGCAGGTACCCCCTGACAAGATAGTAGTTTGCCGCGGACTTCATCGCAGTTCTTCCGCGCCGTAGCCACGACAGGGAGGTTGGTTTGTGAGAGTAGTTGCTGAGCAAAAGCGAAGCCTATCCCACGAGAAGCTGGTGTGACTAGCGCAAATCCATGCGCAGCCGCTGTCATATTGAGTATTGGTTGGTGCTCTTGGAAGGGGTTGAGAGCGACAGATCGAGTTAAGGTATGGCCGTGGTATCTGATATGACGTCATCGCTCTCAAACACACCGATCTGAGGATGGGACCATAGTATTGTGTACTCTTAATAATTGGTAGTAGGATAAATATATAGGTGATCGCTAAGCGCTGCATGGCTTATGATTCCTCTTATTCTTGCTTTGGTCGCTCCTCTTTCTAATTAAGCCCGGAGGTGCGGTGAGGCATTCAACTGGGCCACAGATATATATTACTACATGCGTGATTCGAAGAGTTCGAAAAATTATCTTGCCCTAGAGACTCACTACCATCTTGGGTGAATATTCTCAATCATATAAGCCAAGAAGACAAAAAAGTAGCAAAAGAAAAGAGACGTGCTCTGACCAGTTCTGAAGAGTAAAGCTAGATAACATGAGCTTTCGTTAAGTTACCTAGGCTTCCATATAAAGTGGTAATAATGGATAGTTGAACAATGTCCGTAATTCGTAACTTGAAAAATGGCTGAGAATATAAAGATTGGATTGACAATAAAGAAGATTAGAGTAGTCCAAGGTTTTCATATCCTTCCATCCCAAGTTTAGTAGTGCCCCAGATGATAGTAAAAATGGAAATTAAGTGATTTATACGGTAACTACCCTTAAGGCGAAGTATAGAAATCTAGTTATAACCATCTTGAATCTTTCAGACTTCAAAGGAAAAAAGTGTTAGCTCTCGTCATCATCCGAAGAAATAATCTTTTGGTTGCGTTAGTCTGTACACCTTTTACAGATTTGAGTATAATCACACAGAGATGCTTCTAACTAGCTTCCTCACGTAAATAAACCAATTCCTGCGCATTTGTATTCTTTCTCTTCTGCTTCACTGGGCGAATTCAATCTCATGCTAGCACATTAGCCAGGATATTCAGTACACTCGATTTTCTGTGCTTGGTAACTCAACAGTGGGATTCTTTACCAGCCGTGGATGGGTTCCAGTAAGTTTCGAGTTACTAACAGGATGGTCTCATCAGCCGTCCACCTAAAGTATGGTCACTTCAATTCGAGGAATAAATGTTCTTAAGGATAATAAATAAAGTGAACCACAAGCTGTTCTCATTGAACCTGAGAATTCACTCAAATGATCAGGTCCTACTAAAATCTGGGAAGAAATCTGCCATCGTTGACATTCCAGATGTCTGATACCCTTCCCTTATACCGAATCCAATGCATTAATCGAATTATCGAATTCCGCATTGAACCAGCTCTCATCGACAGGGGAGCATTCAAAATCTTATTAATTAGGAGGCTGCGCATGAACATGGCCTGAACCCAATAAAGGGAGAAGTCTCTTTACTCATTATACTACTAGTTCTCACAAAAGCACCAGCAAAGTTAGACAATCTCTAACTCGGCTACAAGTATACCCCTCCTTGGCTTGCTACATTCAGTGATCTATAATTAACCAATATACATATATATAGTAGCGTTGAAGAGTTCAAAACTTCGGATGGTTCCCGATGTGGGTACTGGGGGGAATGTGTGGCGTTAGAGATTGTCTTAACAAACACCCTAAATCTGAAACGAACTACAGTGATTGCGAAAATTCCGGGGTACCCATCTGAAGCTCTGAACAACATGACTCGAACATGTTCTGCTACACTCTTAGATGTCGATCACAGCTATTTCTGTTCCGCGAAATCACAAATTTTCACCATATGGGATCTACGTCCAGCGTTCGTTGTCTAAAAAGGAATCCTAAGATGGTGCAATAACTTGATCTTGTAGGAGTGGACCTTAGCCAATAACTTTTCAAATCACATCATTTTCTGTATCTCCAGGCCAAAACCCTAGCCCGTGATAAAGCAACAAAGTTCGCGAAACCCAAATGTACGTTTCTCAATTCGGAGCATAAATCTATATCCTTGTTGTTGCAGCTGCCGTGGAGGGATAAGACTAATACCGGATCAACAGACGATCGATGAGGGATCTACGGAAGAACCCCTTCCCCTTAATCTAAACATTTCAAAGTAAGCCTCTCCCACAGAAACTAAGGTTACGACGAACGGTTCGGTGTTCGGGATGCTCGGGCATTAGGTGAACAATCCCCTGGCCCCACTCGGCCAAGCATCTGAATATGGCAAAAAGCCGCATTTTTCGGTTGATCTCCCCGGCTAGCCTTCCCCAGCTGAAGTTATAATTAGTCTCGAAACCGACTGGCTCCATGCATACATGGTAAGTGGGTCCAATGGTTCAAGTTAGCTCAAGGGAAAATAGTGCTTAGTCGTGTTTAACTATATGTTCCTCTGGATGTGGTACTTGCAGATTTATACTATCAATTTTAGCTGTTTTTCGAGGGCATTAAGATGATCTGTACGATGGCAATCATATTTTTGATGAAAATATTATCTTGACCAAGCATGAGCCCATTGCGGAATCCTCAGGTACGTAATAATCAGCCCAATAGGAAAATGTCAACCACTGTTCCTTGAAACAGACTCACATGAGACACGGGAACATGCGTTTCACTAAACTAGCACGACGCAAAATTAGGTTGTCGAGTTCTAACCACGGACTGGAATTCAATATCCATCGCGGACTCATCACGTCAAGTCGGGAACTTCGAGGAAACTATAAAGATGGTCATCTTCGCACGGTCAGTTGTCTTCATCATCACCAACCATCTTTCGCTTCAGTTGACTGGCTCAACTTCGCAATCTTGCAATTCTTTCGTCTCATTACTTCTACCTTCTTTATAATTTTTCGATTTGACTCTCACTCTTTTTGCCGATTCAATCTTTCAATCACCATGAAGAATACTGTTATTCTTATGCTCGCGGGCACAGCCCTCGCGATACCCGTCAACAAGACCATTGAGGCCCGCAAGCCCTGCTTATTCCTTGATGGAATATCCTCTGGTGAGGGCAGCGGCTCGGGGAGCGCCGAATCTTCAGGCAGTGGTCTCCTCAGTGGTCTCGCTTCCATCTTCGGTGGAGGTAGTGCATCTGCAAGTGGGTCGGCCGACTCGTCTGGTGAGGCTTCTACCTCAGGAGAGGGATCTGCTTCCGGCTCAGGCTCTGGATTTGCTAGTGGTGGCCTAAGCGGTGGTCTTAGTGGACTTGGCCTCGGCAGTGGATCTTCGGGAATAGGTGCTAGCGGTACTACCTCCGGGGGTCTCGGTGCATCGGGTACCGGTTCTCTGGGAGCTTCTGGTTCAGGCACTGCATCGGGAGGTTTGTCTGGTGGTGCTAGCGGTACTACCTCCGGGGGTCTCGGTGCATCGGGTACCGGTTCTCTGGGAGCTTCTGGTTCAGGCACTGCATCGGGAGGTTTGTCTGGTGGTGCTAGCGGTACTACCTCCGGGGGTCTCGGTGCATCGGGTACCGGTTCTCTAGGAGCTTCTGGTTTAGGAACTGCTTCAGGTGGCCTCGGTGCCTCCGCCGGGCTCTCTGGTGGTGCTAGCGGCACTACTTCAGGTGGTCTCGGTGCTTCGGGTACTGGATCGGGCACTGATTCTTCTGGTGCGAGTTCTTCCAGCAGCCCATCGACCTCTGATTCGACGGGGGCCGGTGATTCCTCTTCGGGCTCTACTGGCTCTGGGATTTCTGGCTCTAGCACCGTTGGTGTTAGCGGTTCCGGAAATGGTGAGACTGGTACAAGCATCTGGGGCATAGGCAGCACCACTGGTTCAGGTACTGGCACTGCACCGGAAATATGGAGTACTAGCATCAGTATTTCTTTCCCTGGTGCTACCGGCTCAGTCAGTGGCTCGGCATCTGCTCAGGCTGAGGCCTCAGCTCAAGCTGAAGCTTCGGCTGCCGCTAGTGCGAGTGCAAATGCGTCCGCGGATGCGAATGCCTCTGCTGATGCCCCTGCTAATGCCTCTGCTAATGCCTCAGCGAACGCCTCCGCTGATTTGTCTGTTTAAGTTGGCGATTCGAAAGAAGAAATGCAGTTCTTGGCTTGATAATAAACCGCTCTCGCTATTAACACGCCACTGCCGTGTTTTCAGTGCCTCCGGGGACATATCGAAGTTGTGTTGGAAGAATATCTTTGGATCTGTCTGTTGATTTGCTTATCCTTTTGTTGTCGATCTATATCGATACTGTGGTGCGGTTGATGCACATATACGCTCGTTTTATTATGCAGATCAGACTAGAAAGCGTTGAATAATGTACCAGTCAATTGATATTTTATGGAAGGTTCCATTTACCTACAACAGAAGTATTCCGACACGGCAGATAGAAGCTTCTCACCTTTTCTCCTCTAGACTTCTCTTCGTTGAATGCACCGAATCGGACCTTTCTTTTCTTGCTTGGCAGTAATACGAGCGACCTTGACCCCACTTTCACTTTTTTGTCCTTTTTCTACCTAGTGAATTCTCTCGAGATTTCTTACACGAAAATCAAAACCTCGGCATCAAAAAGCTCGTTTAAAGTACGCAGAATACTCGAATCTACGGGTTTAGCTCCATCCTCAGTTCCTTTCTTCTTCTCAAAATTCATTCTTCTCTCCTTCCCCAAATTCTAAATTTCCCAGTTCTATTTTAAACTTCGCTTCGCTTGCACGTTTTTCTGCTAGGGATTCTAAGACATTCTCCACTTCCTATCACTTGCTAAGTTCAGACAAGCCCTTGCCAAGAAAAAACCAACCTACCTTAAGTACCGAGGACAACCTCGAATAGCTCTCACTCCTACCATCTCCCTTGGTATTATTCTGCAAAATGTCCAACTTTCTAGCCTGGCAGGCTGATTTGTTCCTTCTGGTAATTCAATGTTTCATTCACTAAGCACTTACATGTGTGTTTTAACAATACTTTAGGAGCATTGGCAAGAAAATTTGCCGCTTTCTGATGATGCTCAACGCGAGGAAATTTTCGCTAAATATCTGGCACTCGGGGTCCGTGGACGCGAGGTAATTTGATTTTGGCCCCTCTTTTACTCCAACCACAAAACTGACCTATCGGAATAGCCGTATCGAGAGCAGCAGCGTAGGCTAGAGGATAGGAAAGCACAAAAGCTTCCTTCGCATAGTCAAGAGCTATTGGATCGTATCCGCCTTCCTACTGAACGTGGGAAGTATGAAGATCCATGTTGGCTCCGCACCTGCTATGACCCTTCCTCAGAAAACGCATGGGCTCAAATTCAAGAATACATTGATACCAAGGTCATCGGCCCAGTCACAATTTACAACGACTCATCCTTGTATAACTTCGGTTCCAGCTGGGAGAAGATTTTCCTTCGTGCCCCACAGCTGCTCGATAATTCTTGTTTGTTCGAAGAATACGAAGAGTATGTTAGAGAGGCCCTGGAAGAAGGACTTGATGATGAGGCCACTGATGTCCAGCGTGCTGAGGAAGGCGGCTATGACCCAGTGGAGGATGAAAACCCTTGGATATGCTTTTATGCCGAGTACCTCTTCCGATTAGCCGTGGGGCAAATCTATATCGTTGACGAAAAAACTTTAGCCTCCGAAGGCACCGATGCAGGCACCGTCCTCGTGGTGTGGTACGATGAGTGTGGACGGACAATCCGTTACTGTCGCGAGAAATCCGAACATGCAGCGGAACTTGCGAACCTTGACCCTTGTTACATCAAAGATCGTGCGCTCTGGTATAATGCGGAGATTGGCGAATCCTATGAGTGGGGTGCACCCTTAGGACCCCCCTACGGCGAAAATCGCGAAACCTCTGACTAGTCACTCTCCTCTTTTCCACGACACAATCTTATAGGCTTGGTTTTGAGTATTGTAACGGCACGTGCCCGGAACTATCAGCCGAAGAGGCTAGAATGACCAAACAAGCTAGAACGCTATGTTCTAGCATGCCCAGGACCGATATAAGTGGCGCACAACGTTTGACTTAGGGGGGACGAGTTCCTAATTCCAACCACAAAGGCTATACCCTAGTACGAGAAGAAAATAATCAAGCCAAAGATATGTCCGCCAAAGGGATGTTAGCATACCACCTAGTTCGCACGTTACCAGGCTTTCAATTAAGGACAGTGTCGGGAGTCTGCAGGTAGTGTGTTCTTCGATCATGTTTCCCCGCATCCACCGAAAGGGAGAAAAGCGACCCCCAAGGGGTCACTTTCTTCAATTTTTGGTTTAGCCCTCTCGGAACATTTCGGCTGGTGATATTATGAATATTTTCTTTTTTCTTTTCGTGGAAACTAAGGGAAAAGCCACAGAATCCTTCTTTGGTAGAAAATGGAAGGATGTGGGCTAGAATATCAACATCTTAATGCACTCGTATCGTTTGCGAACTTCGCGATAAATAAGCCTCTGTATCCTAATGCGGGTACGATCATGAATGCCTTTGAATTGACTGCTAGCCTAGGAACCTTCTTGATTAATTATTACGCGCTGGGATAGGGAGGAAACGATAACAGATATAGCTGTTTCATTCAGTCAGTTCGAGAAGCGCTTCCCGAAACTATTCACCTCCGAGACGATCCCAAGTCTGGATCCACTTAACCTTTCTCTTTTCTACCTTTATCCTATCAGGCCCACAAGACCTATAGAGGATAGTTTGTTGCTATATATTTCGCATTTGGCTTCATTTTCATGTTCTCAAAGCCCCCTCCAGGACTATCTATAACTACCACCCACACACGGATGAGATAAGCCGTAAAACAGAGAGACGAGGGTCCAGCTGGTGGCTCAGTAAGTAGGCTCGGATAGCTTTTGCTCTTCTCAATCTGTCTTCGACTTTTCCAAAAGCATTTTCCTCCCTACAACCAGACGAGGATGATTTTGGATGGGCGGCCCGACGCCCAGGGGTCCGGCTACGTACGCGGAGAGACGAGAACACGCATGGAAGACGGATCAGGATGATGAACGACTTGAATGGGGGACCATCGCGCTGGCTAATAGGGTGTAGGTTACTATCGCTGAAAGGTTGGTTTAGTTTGTAGGTTGTGGTGGGCGCCCGAGGCTTCTGAGCGCCAGTTGTATCGTAGGCGCCGCGACCACGGATGTGAAGCAGGTCAATACGAGATCAAGACAACGCCACGAACGATTCCTTTCCAGTTTCATATCGAATCCCATACAAAATTGAAGAAATATAGTTCGCCTCTCGAAGCACTCGCAGAAAGCATGGGGGAAAAAGGGCAGGCGTTCTAGACAAGACAGATGGCAAAGGTCGGGGGACAAGTTGATGCGCCAAGTTTGTTCATCTTAGCAAGGGGTAGAAAAACAATAGGACAGGAAATTTGAAGACAACAAAGCAAGCGTCTCACCGTCTACACCGAATTAAAATGACAGGTCTCCGTCCGCTCAATCCCAGCTAGTCTCGAAGGTCCAGGTGTGTATCGAATCAGAGCAGCCTAGCGTGTCAGGGCGGAGTTCCCTCGGCTTCGACAGATCTTTGCGGCCCCGCTGATGGGGCTAGGTCTGAGTTTTGGAGCGTCCTTGTAAGCATACACTCAGCCCAGGAAATGGGGGAAATGGGAGAAATGGGGTGACCCACACTGTGAGAAACCAGTAACATTGGTAGCTCGGGTCTGAGGCTCCGCCCTGGCGGTGGAGCCCCCGATCGCCGGCGCGGAGGGGGCGCGACGAGGAGTGGTGCCGCGCCAATCTACTGCGCTCCCCCTGAGCCACTTGCGCCGTAATGCCCTGTCGCCCCTCCCCGTCCCCAAATGCATCATCATTGTCGCCCAGTCTTCAAAATATCACCTTACTCGAATGCCCCTGATGTAAATTGTAATAATACACTCTAACATTATAAAAAGGGGCTTGTCTCGCTGGGCCAGAGTAGCCACATTGCATAACAATTTGCCCTTGGTCTTCTCTATATCCTTCTCTTTGACCCAAACCCTTCCTGTCTTGGAGCTTACCTATCATGGCAACAAATAGAGACCAATTTTTTCACGGCACTATCGACATCCTTCCAAATAATCCTCCAGCTCCGGCCCCGAATTCGATTTGGAGTGCATCTATTGGACTGGAAAACCGACCAGTCTTCTGTACGGTCGACCAAGCATGTTCAGGATTCACTACCGAGACACTGGAGGGTGTGGGAGGCTCGGTGAATGCAATGGGCCCTATGGAGCTACATTCCCAAGACAGGGATTACGGTGCCATGCCATCATGTGTTCATCCAGCTGTACTTCACATCCTCGTTGAGAGTGTGCGTCTAAGTTCCCCATAAAGCCGTCCACACTTCTTTGCCTAGCTACTTTTCTTCCATCACAGCCTCGTACTCCTCACCCGATTTTCGAACCTCGTCCTCAGGAGTCTAACCACCCCAGTTTTCCGGCCACTATCCAAGTGAGGAACAAGTACCAAGCTTATACTGAGACTGGTAGGCCATACCAAATCCCCAAGTAAGTCCAGTCCCAGTCAACTGCTATGTAGTCGTACAGTACTTCGACGACTCTGTATTAGTCTCGAGCCTTGATCTTGCGACAGAAAGCTAACCAGCAGCTTATGTAGCCCTCCCGAGAGCGCCATAGCCATCAATAGGATCTAGCACTGCCGGTGGGAAGGTTGCACATATCCTGGTTCCTTCAGCCGGGAGGCCTGCCTCATTCGTCATCTCCGGAAGATACGTATTACCCCTGGGGCTCATTCCTGCCCCATGGATGACTGCGGCAGGATTTACAATCGCGCAGATACTCTTGTGCAGCACATGCGCAAATTTCACCGGATAGGCTGATATCATAGGTAAGGGGAGTATAGGCGGCGGGGTTTAATGGGTCTCTATTACTTCTCTTTGATGCTTTTGAGCATAACTATCCTGATATTTTTCCTTATTTACCTTTTGCCTCTCATTGGATGGGGAGTGAGATATCATTGGAAGATATAATAACCTCACAACCTCAAGATGGAACTTTCCGTTGTTTTTCTTATCTTGATCTGTCTGGGTGGGACTATGATAGAGAGAAAAGTAGAGACAGAACCAAGAGCTCCCATAACTCGGTCTAGTTTGTCATGCGAGTAACAATAACTACAAGGTCCATGCCAAATGTCATTTACAACTTGATCCACCTACCCATCCAAGTCTCGACGATAGACTTGGCCTCATCAACAAGGCCCAGATCCAACAGTAGCTGAGTGGTTCCTCGGACAGCAGAGTCAAGGGCCGAAAAGATCCAAGCATGCGTGTAACTAGTATGCTCACCGATGAAAATCGTCTTAAACTCAGTCTGATAGTATGCTGGCAGATACAACTCCTGCTGGCCGACCAGTGGATCTGCCCAGGCACCGGCCTGGTGACGGTCAAACTCCCAGCACTGTCGATCGTAGATACCAGTGAACTGCTCAGCGGCGATATCACCATGCACTTCCACCATGGTGCGCTGGATAAGCGCGACGTGCTCCTCGGGATTTAGAGCTGCCGCGGAGCGTGCTGCTGTGCCGGAGATGTACGAAGCGAGAATGACACCTGGCCCTGTGCCATTCATGTTGTATGATGGATAGCAAACGCTGCCCACGCCGGATACATCGACGGAGCCGCAGCCACCAAAGATGGGGTTCTCCATATGCTCCCAAAATCGCGTCTTGTACAGCAGGGCCATCTTACACGCGGGGTCATAGTTGAGCGAAGAGATGGCACGACTTAACAGCGAAGAGTATCGAGGTAGATCCCAAAGTCGGACCTTGCTGAATGGTGCTGCAACGACTGCATAATCGAACTCCGCAGTCTCGGGGGTCATGGCAAGCGGGTCATCTCTCCATGCGACGGAGATCTTCTCGGTTGTTTCATTGTAAATGAGACCCTGGATGGTGCGGTTGAAAGTAACCTTGTCTGCGACGTGGGGGTAGAAAGCACGAGGGAGGGATTCAAGACCTTTGTCGATGGTACGCCATTTGGTTGCAGAAAAGTAGACGTCGTCGTAAAAGTCGCCCCAGATGGGGGAGTCGGTGGTGCCAGCAACGTAATCGGTGATGTTTGCGTTGTAACCCAGAGCATAGCGCAGATATCCGGCTTCAGACCAGTGGAACATGCCATCTTCCACGGCCTTTTTGTGGGCCTTGTACATATTAGTTGCAATTGCCCGGATGGTGGCTCGGTCATCTAGTGTAGTATAGTTCGCATACGCGGCCTCGGCCTCAGCCATGGCCGTGTCATTGGATGATGCGGCGGTATACACAAGCGAGGAGTTCGCAGCGACTTCTGCTGCTGTTGGAATAAGGCCGTTTGGTAGGCGGTTGCCGCCCGTTGAAGCGGGGACGTTGGGACTCGATTGTACCCAGGGGATGAAATTGACTTGGAGATCTGGTCTATCGGCATTCATCTCGTTGAGCACGCCAGCCAACTGGAAGACCATACGGTGATCCATGATCTCGAGAGTCTCGTTGGTGTCTGCGTAAGTGATGCTGACGGGAAAGCGCATGGGTCCCATTTCCTGATATTGGTATTGATCTGGGCGCGTGTTGTTAAGATACTTGGTGCGAATACGCCCACCAACTCGCTCTGATGACTCGAAGATGTGCCAGTTGTGGATGCCAACTGACTCGAGCAGGTGGCTCGTCATGAGGCCAGACATGCCTCCGCCGAGAATGGCGACCGAGGTGTTCTTTGCCTTTGAGACAAAAGTCTTAGTATTCTTCTTGGACTTCATGTAGGCGACACCGTCGAACCAGGGGCCCATTGCATCGGCCACATCAGCGATACTCTCGCGCTTGGCGATGGGTGCAGCGACGCTGATCGGTGAAGAACGACCGAGTAGGGTCGATCCAGAGAAAGCATGAAGACAGTACGCATGAGGGGCATCTCCAGGGGTGATCCAGACAAATCGCTCGGGCTTTGCCTCCCGCTTGATCAACATGCTACCAATATCGTGGTGGCCATGTGCGGGACTTTCCATCCCACACTCTCCATATACTAGCTTCAGATGTCCTTCAAAAGACTCGTCGACAAATTCAACATGGATATTATGCAGGGAGTCGGCAGTCACAGTGCCAAGATCATGGAACCGAACGATCTCGACATCGCGCTGCACGGCAGCTGTCAGGCCAAGGCCCGAGATGCTAAGCCCGACCAGAGCGTGGCCAATAGAGCCTCGCATTGTGAGATTCTGCAAGGGGCAAAGTCAAATTGTGTAGAATGAAATCTTGATAGTAAAGGCTATATTCCATAGCTTCGCAATGAAGCGTTTTATACCGCAACAAGAAGATATCAAGGTAGTACAGAAAGTCCGTTGCTATCGCTCTTGTCAATCGTACCCCAGTCTCATCCCGGCTCTATCGTGATCTTATCATCATCACAGTACTGAAAAGGCCAAAGGGCGTAGAATTGCCATTCAACCCCCTTGCCCAGACGAGGGATTCTCGTATAGTGATCCATCGCCTGATAATCAAGCATGCCCGATAGTTACGTAAATAGCAGCCAGGGAAGGAACAACGCAGCTATCGCAATCAGACATCACGATTCACGGCCGAGCTAAGTTAGCGAATGATTCGACATTATCTTGGATTCGTCCAAGCGGCCGACGAAATCGTTATCAAATATGGGAGGGGTGTATCTTATCAATGAACGAGGGGTAGCCATCAGTGAGCTCGACCGAAGATGACCAAGCCGCTCGCATTTCATCGCAGAAATGAGTGAATAGATTCCGGGGTATATTTCTTTGCTGCGGGATGAGCCGCAGAGACCTTCCTAATGAAGTTAGCCCCAGCGACGACTCATTCTACTTGGCATTCAACAGATAGATAATCTGGCTTATCGCCAGCCTCGCTTATTGTACAGACCACTGCACGATATGTACGATTACGACACGGCTCGGCTACTGGGGTCTGACCGCGGGGATGCTTATCGTCGAGTTGTCCGGATGTTGCGCCAACCGACTATCGGCGGAAAAGTGCCGCGGTTGATCATTTGCTTGGCTTTATGGTTTTCTGGTTTTGCGGGGGTTTGTCCGGGAAGAAAAAAGTCCGACGGAGTTTAGGGTGTCTAAAGCTCTAAGCCCGGACATGAAACTGGGTTATATGCATGCTGACCCCGTTGCCTAAGGTTTTGTGTTTTGATGCATGCTTCATGTAACATGCACTGGAGGCAGAGTTGCTCCGTGGACTTTGTCTGACTCTTGTGGTTAGCGATTCAACGGTCATACACCGGACCAATGGAGCTAGATGAGCGTGACGCTGCGGAGCGGGTCTGTTACACCGGATATTCCAGTTTCCGATGATGTAAGTAACTTCTATAACATAACCCATACGATCCGGCTTCTTTCCTTGAAACGACATTTAACAGAATTGGCAGAGATCTTCCAGCATATTATCAATTCCACCGGCTGAGAATTTGGTTCGGTAGTCTCTTTGCAGTCTCTTCAAGGGCTTGGACCTAAGGAAAGCCACTATAGATTCCTCCCTTCGGCCTAATAATAAGACCTCGGTCCCTTCGCTCAATCGTATCGCCAAGATGTAGAGCGAAACGGCAACGAATACGGAATAGCAATCCGCAGTTATCCATATACCTACATTTCAACACTATACATGCCATACGATGATTATCCTCGGACGGATTTCAATCATCCAGCTGCAGCAACCCTCAGACAAAGTAAGCAAGGCAAAGCTTTCGAATAGACTTTCGCCCAGCGCCACAAAAGCCATGAACAAGTCTGGGCGCCTACAACCTTTTATATGCTCCCACCCATAAAGCCTTAAAACGCCGAGGTAATTAGGATGCAGCCGATTCAATCTTCCAAAAAAGTCAGCATTTCCTCGGTAATCCGGGGTCACTTTGCGGGGAAGGACCCTGTTAGCTGTTTGAACCCTCGAAACTTAGGGGGCGAAAAAGATGACTAGTCTCTCTCCCCACAGTTTATCTCCGCAAACAAACGTATCCGGGACCCGCTTACCCTCTGGACGCGGCTTGGTGCGATGGTACGATGTTGCCACTAGCGAATGATAGTGCTCAATGGCTCCGTTTGTACCCTTTTGGATGAATTTGATGCAAGTTATGCAAGAAAATTGAGATCGGATCTGGATTTCGGTTTGACTTTCTCGGCGTTGGGGCCCAATTTGGAGGCATTCCGGGGTTGGACTAGTCAGAGGTCTCGATCTGGATTTTCGAGTCTGGGGTTAGAATTTTGAGCGGTGAAAGACGGGGGAATTGAATTTGGAATTGTTGAGAGGAGATGGTGTCTTCTTTCATGGGTTGTACCCGTACAGGATGGAACTGGGACTATAAGATCGGGGTTTCCCCGATCATGATGATGAAGACCCGGGAAAGTCCAGCCTTCTTCTCTACTTTTCTCTTATTTCAATACGGTGATCATTCCCGGTCACCTTTAACTATTCACTTTACTTGTATTATTTACATTGAATATTAGTTTTTTTGGCTCAATATGGCAGACGAAAGTATCGGCGAGAAGCAGGATGCTGCCACAGTCGAGATGCTGCGTCGCTACCAGACGGCCGAGAGTGTATTGCTTCCAATTCCCCGCGATGCCTTTGAAAAGCTATATCTGAGCCCCAAGACACCCGCGGCGGGTAACTTGCGTCGCACTTTTGGTAATCCGACTCCTATCTCCCTCCTGGGCTTCTTGCTCGCCGCAACGCCAGCGGCGATGCTGACTATGGGCTGGGGGAACTCGGGCGGCAACGGTGGAGCTATTTTGTGAGTAATCACTATGAGGGAGGTGCATATGATTTTTTTCTAACGACGTGTATTTCTTTTGACAGACCCGTTTATATTTTCTTTGGTGGTATGGTACAGATCTTTGGCGCCGTGGGCGAGTGGATTCTCGGCAACACCTTCTCGAGCGCCCTATTCTTCACATACGGTATGCAGATAGAACCCTGCTTCAGCTTCCTGGGGCATACAAGAAATGTATTAACAAAATCTATGCAGGAACCTTCTGGATTGTCCAGGGTACATCTCAAATCCCCTGGTACGGCGTTGGAACCAACTACTCAACCACCGGCAATTCCTTCGAGGGCATGCAGACGCCAGAATTCGCTGCAACCACTGGTTCGTCCACCATTCCTTTTCTGTTTCCATCATGCTCGAAATCTCACAATCATTCAGGTCTCTACTATGCCACCCTCGCCATCCTAACCTTCGTCTACCTGATTTGTTCTATCCGCACAAATGTCTGCCTCTTCCTCGCCCTGTTCCTGCTAGTCATCACCTTTGCCTTGACCGCGGCGACATTCTTCCAGATGTCCGTGGGCAATCTCGCCCATGCCGCTACACTACAGAAGGTATGTCAAGCTCCAAATCGGTATGCTTGAAATGACTGCTGACTGGTTGACTAGACTGCCGGCGGTTTCAATTTTGCGTTATGTCTACCGATTTGGTGGATTTTTATTGCTCAGATCTTTGAGGCTGTGGATTTCCCTATTACTATTCCCGTCGGTGACTTGAGCACGGTGATTCTGGGTAAGAGCCAGAAGGCAAAGAAACGTGAAGCCGAGGGACAGTAGTGGATGGTGATGATATTGAGAGGATGTGTATATGACAAGCGTGACCACTATCATCTGGAGGAGCGTGTAGTTAAGCTATGAAAAAGACGATCATTAGTTCCGACTATCCAATTGAGATGTTGTGTAAAGCACGTATCTTTCTCCATGTCGGGACGAGAAAATACGTATCTTTCAGATCATGGAAGGTGTCGTTCTATTCATTACCCAAGAACTCACACACCTAACTATTACCACATTGGAAGCCAATGTTGTCCAATCACAATCATACCTAGTTTCGGAGACGGTATAGCCCTGCATCTATCAATAGGATAAGGTGGGTCTATTATAACTTCTACGAGATCAATCAAAATCATCATCAATCACCGCCAACCACCAACCCTCCCCTCATCCCAACGTGCCTTAGCCTCCTTCCTCGCCGCCAACTTGGACGCCTCCCCCCTAACTCTTCTCACCCAATCGGCAATCTCCTTCTCCGTCGCCCGCCCATGATGATCCTCATCCAGGAAACTTTCCTCCACGGCCCGACAAACCGCCTCCTGCTCCGCAATCGCCGCGCTCAGCCGTTGATACAACGCCTTGGGCGACCACGGCGCCAGGGCTGCGTCCATCTCCGTCTGCTTCTTGCGCCAGGAGACTTCGAGCGATTGATGTGTGAGAAGCATAGTTTCCGTTTGGCTGCGTAGGTCGGAGAGGTGCGTTTGTAGCTCGAGGAGGTGCGTTGATAGCTCTCTGTTTGCTTGGAGGAGGGATTCGAGGTTTTGCTGGCGGGCCGTGTGGGAAGGGTGTTGGGCTGATAGGGCGGAGAGGAGAGCTGGGTTTTGGAGGATCGATTGAAGGTCGCTTGTTCTGGAGAACGAGGTAAGAGGGATTGAACTGTTGATCGAGGAGAGTTTGGATCTTACGATTTGTCCTTTACGATATCTGGGAGCCAGCCTTCTTCGACTGACGGAGGTGCTGGGAGAGATTGTAGTGGAGCATTGGCTTGGTATTGTGCATGCTGGCCCATTGTTGAATGGGGATCGGGTCGGTAGCCTGGCTGTGGTTGCTGCGGCGCTGGCGTGGAGGTCATGTTCTGAGGGGTGCCTCGTCGGCTGGCTTCATTGCTGCTGGGCTTTGGAGGTGGAGGAGGAGGCGTGTCGGGATTGATGGAAGGGTTCATGATTGGAGGTGTTGAGTAAAAGGAAGATTGTGTAGGGTATGGGGGGGCTGGTAGAGACATGATGGTGGAGTGTAGGAGGTTCCAAGTGTGGGGGAGGGGAGTTGGAGATGCGGGCACCTTAACTTAAAGCTTGGCGGGCTGGCGGGTTAGTGGCTGCCTTCGCGATAAGCCCCGATAAGAGGAAATAATACATGGTTGCGATGGATAGAGGACTGGACCCTTTTTCGCGATTTTATAAATTGTATGTCATTCGTCTCATTATATTCATGCCAATACTGAAGTCCGGGTACCGATGAAAATCTCAGGAATGCTAGCGACTACCCACAGGCTTCTACACCTGTCAGGCGGTCGCTCCCAGATTCCCAGACGGGCCAAGGCACTGGAAACGGCACTTTCAATATCATCTCCCGAGCACCAGGATTTGACGAAAGAGCTGCAGAAGACACGCTATCAGAAGACACCTTATCAGAAGACACCTTATCAGAAGACACCTTATCAGAAGACACCTTATCAGAAGACACCTTATCAGAAGACACCTGATAGCATGATGTGGACTCCTCGAATATGGGGGGTCCTTCTCACTCCAGATATAGTAGTGAATGGTATGCGGGTATATGAATTAAAAGCCAACCAGTATGCACTCCAATTTACTCCGTCCTCCTCCGAGTCTCACGATCCGCAGTCTCAATGCTGGAACCGGAGAGGGCATCCATAACCAAAGTCCGCAATTCCTCTTGCGTAGCAGCGCTGTTGAAATCCTCACGAGCTGCCAACTCATCAATCCGGCGTTTGAACTCGGGATCGACCTCCATTTCACCAGCATTGGCTTCTTGTTCCGACATTGTGCCAATGTTCACCTGCATGTTACCAGGAACGGGCGGCGGAGCATTCAATGGGCCCTCGGGACCCTCTGCAGAGGCTGCAGCAGGAGCACCGGCGACTTCTCGAAGGTATGCGACCACCTGGGGGAATTCATCATCGGCCTCCATCTTCTCATGGGCCTTGTACCCATCATCGTTGGTCTTGTTATAATCCACACCGAGTTCCTCAACCAGGCATCGGGCGACCTTGCTAGTCTCGGCCACGAACAGGCAGGTCTCGCCGTCTTCATCGAGGAGGTTGGCATTGACATTGAATTCCTTCACCAGCGCGCGCAGGAGATCAACATGGCCGTAAGATGCGGCGGCATGGAGCAGAGAGTAGCCATGTTCGTCCTGGGAAGAAGCGATCGCGGGATTGGAGCGCAGGAGCTCGACCAATGCTGACGGATTGTCGCAGGCCAAGAGGTAAGGATTGGGCTGAGCCATAGTTGCGCCCCACAATGAGTCACTTGAAATTGTAGGAAGGGGGAAGCGACGGGGGCTGAGAGTCTGAGGTGAAGTAACGAGTAGGCTTGCCTTTAAAAAAAAAGTTGAGAGGCGGAGCTCGAAGAAATCCGGCGGGGAAAAAAAGCGCGATAAGGCTGGGCCGCCTTTCCGTTTTGGCTCCCCGCAGGCTGTGACTCTTCGCGAATGAGTCGTTTCTTTACGAGCTTGGAAGTTGCTTGTTCCACAGCTCCGACGCCAGTGCGATCGACTTCTGGTCTTTAAATTCCGTGTTTGCCAGCTAGTAAGACAGCAAACTACCCAGCGCTCTTGGCTCCTACCGAATCTTTCCCTCCACCCCGCCTCACCTTTGCCCCTCCATCCTACCAACGACTTCGACTCCTTCTCACACGAGCAAAATACACGATAAAGCTGCAGTCATGGCGACGCAGAATCCCTCTGAGATTGCACAGCTTGTGCGCGACCTCGAAGATGCCCGCAAGCATTCCAAGGGCGAGAAGAAACGGAGCTTTACATGCAAGAAGAACACCTTCGATGTCGCGGGCACTAAAGGTGTCACCGTGGACTCGTGGAAGTTTATGGACTGGGATTACAGGCGTCATGACCTACCTACATATGCCCGAGGTCTTTTCACAACGCGGCGGAAAGACAACATCCCGGAGATCGCTGTGCGCGGCTATGACAAGTTCTTCAATATCGACGAGACCAACGACACGCAGTGGCGGAATATCGAAAACAAGACCCGGGGTCCATATGAACTGAGTGTTAAGGAGAATGGCTGTATTATCTTCATCTCGGCTCTCGAAGATGACAAATTGCTGGTCTGCAGCAAGCATTCTACGGGCGTCCGCGCCGACACCAATCTGAGCCACGCGCAGGTAGGTGAGCGGTGGGTGGAGCGACATGTCGCAACCGTTGGAAAGTCCTCCAAGGAGCTTGCCCGAACATTGCGCCAGATGAATGTCACAGCGGTTGGAGAGCTTTGCGATGACAACTTTGAAGAGCATGTCTTGGCCTACGACGAAGCAGCTGCCGGCATCTACCTCCACGGCCTGAACTACAACCAGCCCGAGTTTGCCACCATGTCTGGAGATAAGGTACACGAGTTTGCAGATGCTTGGGGCTTCAAAAAAGCCAAGTTTGTGGTGTACGATGACATCGCGTCCGTGAAGAAGTTTCTCGAGGGCTGTGCGGAGACCGGCACATGGGATGGCCGCGAAACAGAAGGATTCGTGATTCGTTGCCAGATCAGTGACCGTGATAGCGGCTACAGGGACTGGTTCTTCAAGTACAAGTTTGAGGAACCATACTTGATGTACCGGCAGTGGCGTGAATGCACCAAAGCAATTATCTCCGGGAAGCTGCCAAAGATCAAGAAGCACCATAAGATTACCGAAGAATATCTCCAGTTTGCGCGAAGAGAGTTCATCAAGAACCCCAAGCTTACACAGGAGTACAATCACAATCATGGAATCATTTCTCTCCGGGAGAAATTCTTGAATGAGCGGGGTTTGAAGGGCTCTGAGATCATCGCCATGGAGGAAGCGGGCGACAAAGCTAAAGAAGCCACCAATAACATTGTCATCGCTCCCATCGCTTCTTTAGGATGTGGAAAGACTACGGTCGCGCTTGCTCTGGTGCATCTCTTCAAATGGGCCCATATTCAGAACGACAATATCCCCAAGCAGAAAGGCAAGCCGAAGCAGTTTGCTTTTGAGATCACCCAGGCCATGGCCACGCATCCCGTCGTGATCGCAGACCGCAACAACCACCAGCGTCGGGAGCGAAAGCAGCTCATGGAGGACATTTTTCCCGTCGTTCCAGATGCACAGTTTGTTGCCCTGCATTACGTCCACGAGCCCAAGGCCGAGCTCCTTCCTGCAATCAAGGAGGTCACCCGAAAGCGAGTTCTTGAGCGCGGTGACAATCACCAGACGATCCGCGCTGGCAGCAAGAACCAGGGAGAGATTGTCGGGATCATGGACGGATTCCTGGCTCGCTTTGAGGGCGTTGATGTCGACCGGGACCCCGATATGCACTTCCAGCACGTCATCGACCTCGACGTGTGCGCCTCTTCTCGCGAGAACCTAGAAACCGTTATGACTGCTCTGCACGCTGCATACCCTCGCCTAATTCCCTCCATGCCTTCGCCCGAAGAATTAGACGCCGCTATCGATGCTGCCATTGAAAATTACGAGGTCAAGGACGATCTCAGCAAGGGCTACAGCAAACCAAATCAGAAGAAACAAAAGAACGACCCGGTCCCTGTAGCCTCGCAGAAATCAAACGCAGTGACAACTCCTGCCGTCCTCGCCCGCAAGATTGAATACTTCAGCATCTCCGTCCCAACATCCGAAATCACATCCACCCTCAAATCCCTCTTCACCAACACGGCCCCCGAAACAGCCCGCCTGTACAACCAACTCCACAACTCTCGCCGCATCCAGCCTGCCTTCCACGTCACCCTCATTCATCGCGCTGCATCCAAAGACCGCACCGAAATCTGGGACCGTTATGCGAAGCAGTATATCGACGTCCTAACCGCCAACCCCGTCGCTGATCCCGCCACCAACCCACCCAAGCTCAACTCTGCGCGTGTTCGCCTCGAGCGACTCGTCTGGGATAACAGGATCATGGCCTTCGTCGTGCGCATTCTACCCGCTGAGGGCGAGACTGAAGATGCTGTGGAGTCGGCCTTCCCGTGCGCGAATGCGATCCCGCATATCACCGTTGGCACGGCTTCGCCGGATGTCAAGCCCAAGGAGAGTAATGATCTGTTGCAGCGGTGGCATGAGGTTGGATCTGGTGGGGAGACTGGTATTTTTGAGGCGGAGGTTCCTGGTGTTAAGCTTGTTGATGGTGTGGTGGGAGTTGTTATGATGCGGGGGAAGCATTGATTTTGAAGTGATGGGAGTTGAATGGCTTTATCTTTAAGTTCTTCGAGGTTGTCTTGTTCGCAATAGCTTTTTAGCTGTATGCTCATCGCTGCGGTTAAAGTATTGAATAGCTTTGGATGGTATTATCTACATAAAATCAACAAATACAAGTCTCATACCTCTAGGTTCCATCTAAGAGATCAATGTTCGTAGTATTGTCCAAGGCCGAAGTAGAGCCACGACTTTACTCCCACTAACGCAGAAAAAAGGAAACAAGGCAGTCAAGTGATTTGATTCTATCGACCGTCAAGACCTACACGTACAAAAATTCCAACAAAGTGAAAGGGGAATAAAAGTGATGCTGCATCAACGCTGAGCAACGCAAGCAGTGACACTACTTTATACAACTCCCAAAGGTAGCTCCCTCCTTCCCAGTCTTTATTCTATTTACCCACTAACCCAAGCAGAAACCCGGGAGACGCCAAAGCGACCCATAAATTGCAGACCCGTGCTACCCATGGGGAAATAACTGACGAGATACCAGACGAGGGCGGCGAGTTGGAAGATGGACGAGATGAGTGTGAGGAAGAGGTTTTGGAGCTGTAGAGACTGTCAGCAATGTTCGATCAAGGTGCAATAATGGCAGTAACGGCAGAGATCGACAATCAGAACGCGACAAGGGTATAGGGATGAGCGAGCGACTATGGTCTGGAGTTATCGAGTCTCGAGTATCGAGAATCTAGCTCCAAATCGACGGTGTAGACCACGGGCGAGCTGAAAGCAAAGATACACAGACGATAATCAAAGTATCAGATGTGCAGGTACAGTGAGACCTGTCTTGGAGTGTGGGTGGTGCCGCCTTGTGGCTGTGGTACGGGCGCCGTTGAGGGTGCTTCAGTGTTATCTCGCGCCTGTAACGCAAGATTCTGATAGCGTCGCACGGATGGCCGGCGAGATGATATCGACGCAATCACCAGCCCTAGCAACCAGTCTCTCGTTGCCTTGATATTTTCTTCTAAGCACCGGTTTGCCAAAAGGAGGGAGTGCGTCTATCAAGCCAAGCATGACGGGGGGTAGTCGCACGTCGCACTGCCCGATGGACATAGCGGCAGGCGAGATACTCATTTCCCCCTTCCCAATTTTTTGCGTTGCAACCATCGTGCTAGGAAGATAACAGGGCAAGTAGCGATAAGGGGTGGGTGGTGTGGAACAAGACAGGTAGAGGGTCAAGACGATCGACAGCGAGACTTTGACCGGACCAGGACCAGAGCAGAAACGGGACATGCGTGGAACAAAGAGAAAAAAAAATAAGAGGAAAATAACATGGTACGTACCCCAATAGCAAAGTATAAAGTCAGCGCAATAGATCCGAAATATGCCGCCGTAAAGGGCAGTCGTGGTCCCGAGACCAAATGTCTAGCGTAGGACCAGGGTCCCATGAGGACAGCCCATGATAACAAAAACAGAACTGAACCGACAGACCACCTAAGAGGAAGGAAAAAGAAACGAATTAGTAAATAAGCTGGCATAGAGGTATTGGATGGAGGAGGCGCGCATCTTGCGTGGGCGTTGAGGTTTGGCATAGCGGCGCATGCAGGCGGCATAGTTCGGGATGCCAACGAATCAAATACGTCAAGCGCGGCCACACGAACTTGCACATGGCCTGAGCGAGACGGCGCAAGTGACCGGGATCAGGGTATCGAGATTTAATAGGGAGGAGGAAAGACGTGGCTATCCAGGGCAGAACCCGAATGGGAGATGGAAGGGAAAGGTGGAGGGTATGGGGCAAAAAGACAGCTGGTGGGGAGATTGGAGAATGGGGCAAATGCGGGCAAGGTGAAGCGAGGCTGAAATTGATCGCATTAAGGGTAGGGCAGATTTTGGAGTTGAAGTGTGGGAGTGTTCGAAGTTGAAGCACAGGTACTTACAAGACGGCGAATTTGCGAGGCTTGAGCGTGAGTACTGGGAAGAGGAAGAAGCAGATCATGAAGCAAACGGCGGCGCCTAGGTTGCAGGCACCAAAGATGAGCATTCGATCCCACCGACTCACTAATTTCAAATCGGTTAGTCCGTATTCTAAAGCGACGATGGAAGATGGGCGTTGCTCCTGTCGGATGTCGACCTTGTAGACAAGCATGGCATTGTGGATGGTGGAATCCTTCCCGGCGCAGGAACTGCGCACTCGTCACCTGCAACGCACGTATGGCATGCTGAACGGGAGGAGGGATGGTCACGAGTCATGGTAGACTCATATCGAAACAAGGAACAGGAAACTGAATGACCAACATAAAGACACAATTCGACTTACAGGCGAAGAAACCCTCTTCCTCCTCTCGTCGAGTGGGCGCCGGTAGCGGTGCACCAGGAGCCTCATTATGCGTGGGAAGCTGGACATACCCGCCTTGGCCGAATGGGTTCAACGACTGCAGACGCGAGAGGAAAGGCGTCTCAGCAGAGCTATTATTAGTGCGCACGGGGAAGTCCGGATCTCTGCGCGACCAGCCCAGCGAGTTGACCGAGTCGCGAAACGAGTTGTTCGCCATAGTTTCCCTGGAATACTGGTATCGAGTAAAGACTTGTGGCTAAGACGTAGATCGACGGTTCCCAATTGGAAAGGAGGGCGAAATCTCAGTAGGAAGGCAAAGCCGAGCAGGTAAAGCGTGCACGGTCTCAATCTATCCGCAAGACAAGCCCGTGGCTGAGGGTAGCGGCCAGAAGGTGTGAGACACGGGCAGAGGAGAGAAAAAAACGTCTGCAGGGACTATGCACGATGAAGTGCAGGATGATCTGCGGCAGATGATGCACAGCAGTCTATCAGATTGGCTAGACTGGGGAAGCTAGCGACTAGACCCGAGTATGCGAAGAGCAGATGACGCCGATCCGGCTTCCGACCTATTCCCAGTGTTCTGGCACGAAATATTGACTCTGCCTAGCAATATTCGCAGGTACCCAGAGGGGAGGGGTGCTCGTGTCGAATGAGCACGATCTGAACGGCCGGGGGGCGAAGAACTCCGAGTTTCTAGCAGCGATGTGATAGGGGCCTCGACTTGGGTACGAATTGCTGATTAGCTCTTCAGGCTGCGTAGCTGGAAAAGCCGATGATGCGCAGGGCGATCGCAGAAAACCTTGCTTGTGGACGATCCTCCCGATGAGCTCGTGGTTAGATTCCTGGACGGTTGCCTTCTCCGATGCCCTAGACCTGTGCGCCTGAGCTACTCGAGTTTTTCCAACGCAAGGTCCCAGGTAGAGCTAAGCTCTTAGTGCGAGCAACGAGACTTGCTGAAGCGGGGTTTAGAAGAGGAATCTTTCTTTCCGAGGCGGCAGGGGCGGATTGCAAGAGTGTACAACGTTAAACCGGGGAATGGAGACACTGGAGTCGCCAAGCGGAGGGACGCTGAACCTTCGACTGATGAGGAGGGGTGGGGTCGGCGATCACAGCTGAGACAGAGGTTTGTAGTGATTGGACCAGGAAGCGCTGGGCAAGATACGGTGGAAGGTTGCAGAGGAGGGGGGGAAAGGATGGAGGATGGAGGGCGGATGACGAGATGGCGTGAAGCTACCGATGCGACCAACCCGGATCGGCCTGTGGGGAAAAGACGAAGCTGTCAGATGACGGGATTTCAATCGGACCGAGCCAGGGCCCGGGCTTTGTACGATTACCTTGCTGGCAGTGGATGCTATTGCTTGGGTGCTAGTATCCGTAGTCTACGGAGTTGGAGAAAGTAGTCCGGAGGTGGTGAAGTTGGGTCCAGGGGGGTCGAAGCCGAGCGGGTGGGGCACAGACCACTCCGCATTTCCCTTTTAGTTCCTGTATACTCCGAAGCGATGCTCCGAATGTATACTTTCTTGTTTTACCTGGCAGTACATTGCTCATGACCGCTCATTTACGGGCCAGCGATGTACTGCTACTAGGGTTCTCATCACAGGAACAGTCTTCCTTTCTGTCTATTGGTCTCATTCCAATCCAGTGTCCACGGTTCATGGTCAACTTGCTCGAGGTGCTCAGGCGATATGCCCAGCTGGGACTTCCCATGCACTCCATTGAATAACAACATACCAATCATACCGGGAGGTGTAGATAATAATCGTAAAGGGTACTAGAATATACCTAGTTCTGCAAATATGAGCCACCGTCGACTCCAAACCTTCCACACCCTCTTCACCATGTCGATCCTCTGGCCGGTGCACACCCTGTAGCGATCGGTGGAAGAATCACTCCACCGATGCGATCGACTTCCGTTAGTCTGCAGAAGTCCATCTTATCAATATATTGCAGCAAAAAAATTATTCCAAATCATTTAGCAGGATTTATTTTACCTCGCCCCTTTTACAGTAGTGCTCTACTCCCCGTGGCTCCCTCCGCTCGCACCCCCCGCCTTCGTATCCCAAACACTCCCTGGTCCTGCCTAGCTCACTCATGATTTTATCTAGACGCAGGAAACTAAGTCTTTAGTCGAATGCATTGTTGCAATAGCGCCCGTCCTGTGGCCACCCGGCTGTACGACACTGACGAATTGTCCGATAGCCGAATAGGGCTTGCCCGCCGCGCCGCGCCGCCCTGAGGTAACATCCTACCCTCTCCGTTGCTCGCTAGCCTCATTCTTGATTTCTTGCTTCTGGCTATTTTTGCTTTTCTGAGGGTAGCGGGTGGGGGGTCCCGGGGAGTGGGGAAACGGCGATATTCCTCAGTAGTATGTTCGATGGCACATACGGGCAGGCAGTGCGTGGGATGCTCTCAGCAGGAGAGGATAGACCTGCTTACATTTTTCTGAGAACTTTATATGATCGTTAATACTTACTATAGAAAATCATGAAATATCAAAAATAGTATTTTGTCCGCTGTATACGGGGCAGGACTCGAATAACTTCGACGTCATCAAAAGGCTGATTTATCCGATACGGCCGCGTTTAGAAGTATGTGGGTGTGGAGTTTCCATTGGGGTGAAGGGTAATATGTCGACTATAGTACTCACTAATAAAGTGGTATACATGCATGTGCCGTAAAGTGGATATCATTTCCATACACTTTCTTCTTTCGCATCCACGGTCGAGCACCCGAGCACCTCCTTGCATTACCATGGAAGTATCGGCGATACCCTCCGAACCTTGACGGGACGGGACGTCAGCAATTCACGGCCTTTCCACTTGCAAACACGGAGATTCGCCGGGTCTTTCATGCATGTCGGCGAATTGGTTGCAATACAGATAAAACATGATGACCTACTACAGATGTATCAAGTATGTTAGTATTTAGGCTAGCGTTGAGACCTCTACTAGCCAGTATACACTCTCGGATGCCACGGGTTCTGTCGTTATGTGCCCTGCTGCCAAGTTATATTATCATCGTTCCCAGATTGGGCCATAGGGTGGCTTAGACACATTCCGATGATGCGCCTGGTGCATGGAAACGTTCTCTCGTTTATCATCCTCTCCTGTGGCTCAGCCTTTGCAAGGAAATAAAAGCCAACCAGCCGGTTTTGGTATTGAGATGCAGCTGTGCAACGGTGAACCTGATGAAAAAGGTGTGGTTGATACACGCTATCTATTGGTCGCTCGTCTCAGACACATTCCATCCCCCATCCCCCCCTCTCGTTAGTCTTTTCTATCACGCCGCCACATTCTCAAGATCCGTCGTGCCCGACAGACACCCACACCCATACACACCTTGGGATATGTATCTATCAAATCCGTAAAACCCAACGGTGAGGCGTCAACTGCGTCATCGCTCTGATATAGGATCAGCCATTTAGGCCCACCATCGTGGGAGACGCCGGGATGTCTGTCGCTGGAGCCTGCAGGTCACGGACCACCATCCTGTGGCACCGGGCTTCGCGAGGGTCGAGACTACAGCCCCAGATGGAGCGAAACGGGTTGAAATCGACAAACGGGGTTGGCGGGGTTGAAGTATCCAAACCCCCCCTCCTTGAATCCCCATCAAAGCTCAAGGGTTTCTGTGCCGGGCTGCACGGTCCAAGCTCTCGTCGATCGTCTCCCCCTCCCTTGACATGATCGCCACAGCTCTGCACTCTGCACGCTGCACTATGCATGACATTTTCCAACAGACTTGCGCACTGGCAACCCACGACGGTGTATACGCTCCGTCTTCCTTTCTCTCCCCGAAATCTTGAACAAGGCCCCGATATCCCCGTTTCATTGATATTCCCCGGTCGATATATGCCCCGTGCTCCGTATTCCGCGTATTCGACGATAAATATTCTGCCCCCGGTCCCAGATACGGTGGGCACTGGAAATGCAAGACAAGATCATGATACCTCATCTCATTTCGGCATCTGAACACTTTTATATCCCGCAGTCACTCTTCTAACCAAAGACTTGTCGATCTGCACCAGCTCCGGTGCCCTCGCCTGCCTCCGCTCGCTATCATCCACTACCAACTCGTCTTCATCCAGACTCCTTTCGGGCTCTAGCGTTCTCTAGTGCCCCTCGGTACGGGTACATCTTCTGCATGCCTGCGGGCGATCGCCCATCCATCTTTATCAACCCATATGGTCTTATTGGTGGATCTCACTGCTGTTCGACAACGACAATACGGTCAACATCCCTCCACCCCTCTTGCAGGCTCATCACCCATGTCAACCCTGGACCCTTCGGAGAAGCTAATGCACCTCGATTCCGCTGAATGGATCCAAATAGGGTTTCGTTTCCGTTCCGGATGATGGGCTACCGTTGGGTCTGAGTGTGTAAGATTTGTAATGGGTAATGCGCAATGGAACGAAAAGACCGGAAGACGTGGTAAAAAATGTAAAAACAAAAGAGAGAATGTACACTTGTAACCTACTCTCTCTCGCCGCTGTCTTATGTCTCTCTCGCGTCGTGTTTCTCTGGTATGTCTGTAACCCTAAACCAGTCCTCGACGCGCGGGGTGAGATGTTGGAGGGGCACAGGAGGGACCATCTGATACATTCCTTTGGCCTGTGCTGCCTTGAGGGCTTAGTGTCTACGCCCTAGTTTTTTTCTGTCTCTGCTATTTGAATCATGACTCGTGCACGGGTGACAAACACACGGTATCATGGGATAGGTGACCGTTTTTGCCAAATCCGGCTGTATCACCCTTCCCCCCTTTCTGACCGTTTGGATCTTTCACGGCCCGGGTCATTTTGGAGCCTTGGGTCATTTCTTGGGTGGGTTTTGTTTGAAATGATCTTTCCGGATTATACAGAGTTGATTTATATTTTCTTTTTTTTGATCATTTACCCTATCATCAGAGGAAAATTCTTAACATGTTTCTGACTCTTGTTGATATTCTATGATTATGATCATTTTTCTTTGTGATCACTTTGAACAGAGGCCCGGGGATTAACCGGACCCCATTTCCCATCTTCTGCCACTTCAACCCTCAGCCAAGCCAGCATGGTCTATATGTTTACCATTGGCTCTACACACCTATACTTCCCCACCCCCCACCTATCCACCCCAAGACCCTAAAATAGACTCCAGAGATTCCCCCCAAAATACCTAGCCATATATCCCCAGTGAAGTATTCTGAATTATCTAGAATAAATCACGCTTACCCCAAAACGGACTATCCAACCCACACCACACCACTCACACACCCAACACCTAGACCTACACTAAACACCACCATCTGATCAACGTCATGGCAAGGAAATAAAAACCTAAAATAAGCCCCCAAAGAGCCACAATCAAATCCCCATGTAAAATACAATTCCAATAAATCAAAAATTAAAAAATAATCCCGCCCTATCTCCTTTCCCCCCCCCCCCCCCCAAAACGAGCGTAGTATGTCCGATGCCGAAGGCCGGCAAGCCTCATCGATTCCACCGATCGACGGGCTGCATGACCGATGTTGTAATATATCAAATGAGAGCTGCAGCACGGTAGTGGTGGGAGAAAGTTCTTAAAGTCTCCTTTCCTCTCATCTGCAAGTGCTTCTTTTTAGATTCCTCTTTCCCCTCATCCTCGCTTGCTGTGTTGGCACTGCATCACTGGCTCGACTGGAGAAACTGAAACTGTATCGGAAACCGTTGACTAGCAGGATTGCAAGTGCTACTGCTTCCCTTGACTTGACTCGTTCCACGTCACGGTGTTGAATTTGTCGCGCCCCATGATTCGCGCTGCTTGGCCTGTGGATCATCATCTTATAGGGTGGCTTTTACGTTGAGATCGGTTTCCCGATCCCAGTACTGTAGGTAGGTGGCTATCTTTGTTGGACTACCCTTGCCCTTCACCCTCTCCTTCGGTCTTTCCCTTTTTCTTTTGGTTTTTTTTCGTTCCTGCATGGATCTTTTCTGCCTGCACCAGCTAGCTGCCACGTGCTGGGGCTCTGCGGTTGTTGACGTGGTGATCTATGGATGGAGTATATCTTGCTTCTTACGTTCATACTCTTTGAGGCTGAATGTCGTCTGCGTTGGTGTTGTCTTTACGTCCTTCATACATGTCCATCCACTCTCTACCTCGATATACTTCGGTTCTTGATTTTCAAAGACTGGGAAACAACTCTAACACTGTTCCAGACTCAGCTCCTCCTGGCAGAAGACCCTGCTCGGACCTTCAGTGCGTCTTGAGACCAAAGGTTACGCAGACTGGTAAGCTCTATATTTATTTACTTTCCGTTTACACTTTGCGTTCTACCCGAGCACCATTTCTATCTATTTTCCTGGTCATCACCTATCGGGGATGTCAAAGAGACCCCGAGAGCATCAAAGCAGAGAGAGATTACGTGTGCGGCTTCGTGTTTTGCATCGCGAAGCGAACGGTGGGGCCTCCTCTGCAAGACGAGGGTTTGGGGGGGGCGCCGAACAGAGCTGTGGAGAGGCTGAATCGACAGGGTCAAGGCGCACGCGACGGGCGCAAAGGACAAATCCAGCCGACAAGAAACGGAACACACTTGGCCAGATCAGCTTGGGCGGTTGACAGAGTTCAGTTGAGCTACTGCCTAGTCACCAGTGCCGTGCCAACTGTGCCAACTGGTCCAACTGAACCAACTGAACCAACTGGCCAACATTCGATCGCCACCAAAACTCACCGCCCGCCCTTTTCTCCCTCTCCACCGCTTGTTCCCCCGCCCTCTCCATCTCCACTCTTGATTCCTCGACGATCGAGTATCGGGACTTTTCCTCGCTGGCGCAGAATTGAACCGAGGCTTTGTTCAGAAGAAGCACGACAGATCTCTCTCTTCGTCTGAACCGCTTGTCCCATCTCATCTGGCCTACCTCCTCTGCCGTTTGCGACTCTGGCGCTTCAACACCCTGGTTCTGATTCTTGAGAGGCCCGCGCTTATCGGCACCCGCCCTTTCTTCCCCCCCTCTCTCTCTCCCTTTCTTTTCTGACTCCGCCACGTTTCCGCATCTTTCTCCCCAGCTTTCCCGGGGCTTTGATTGCTTACAATTGGTGTTCCTTTATTCTTTCTAGATTGCGCTATCTTATTCTTCCTTTTTACCTCTTGCGCGACCCTCTCGGCGCGCTTGACCATCCATTCATCCCCGGACAATTGTCCCCCGAGGCCGTCGACTCATCCCACCGGCCCTCAAGCGTTTCTCCCTCCTGTCAACAAACGCACAGATCAACCTAAGACATCTCGTCACTACTGACAAACTGCCAACTTGGAAGGTAATTTATCAAACCATTCTTTGCATCCATTCGTGGCGGGCCACCTCGGTTGCCTTGTCGCATCGGGCTCAACGATGCGGAACAACGCATCTTCATTTGCCGATTTGGTTTCTCTCTGCCACGCACTTTCTCTCCTCTCTCCTCCTCCTTTCCGTTGTATGTCAGTCTAACATGTCTTGTCAACTCTCGCAGATATTATCTTATCTCCATTCCGCCACATACTTGCTTTGTTTTCATCGCGCATTGACGGCTGCCTGACTTGGGCCGATCATCACTGCGAGAAAGAGAGAGGGTCAGTAACTATTCGGCTCGACAACCGCTTCTCCCTTCCTCGGCAACCCCCCACTTTCGTCCCCTACACTATCTACTGGGTCCAAGGCTAGTCTACGCAATGGTAGAAGCAAGTCTTTTCATCAAACACGAATCTAACGATCACAGCAACCCCTTCATGATGTCTCACTCCGGCTACATGGGTAATCACTTCGGGAACCCCAACGAGGGGGTCGACCCGTCCGACTTGACGATGCAGCAGGGCGGTTTCATGCCTTTCTCCTACGGCTCACAGCAGAACATGTCCTCGAGCTTCAACTTTGGCAACTCCGGAATCGACACCGATGAACTGCTGGATTTGGAGATTAGCGGACAGAACGGGGTCCAGCGCGACAACAATGTCAACTATCTTCAGGACCACTCCGGGGGCATCGCCATGAGTCACCAAAGCCAAATGTCCCACATGTACTCGAATACCCCGGACAACGCCCCGATGGCCAGCCCCTTCGTCAACAGCAGCTTCAACTACGAACAATTTCGGATGAACCAGCAGAACCATCACTTGCACAATGCGAGCTCCTTCGACCAGAGTTATCTAAATGCCAAGTCTCGCCCGAGCTTGCAGGCCATGGATCGTACTTCATCCGATGCGCGCAGCCCGATGACCCCGAAGACACCCGCCTTGGGTTCTTTGACGCTGGGTACGCCGGATTCCGGCAGCTTCCCCGGCCAACCGATCCGCACTTCCGGACTTCAGCACCGCCACCAGAAGACACTCTCCAATCAATGGGACGGAACTCCCGGCAGTGCACACTCCTACGTCGAGTCCCCGATTGGGTCACCCAACCACCATTCACAGCAGCTTGGCATTTCCGAGGTCTTCAAGTCGGGCAAGCATGCATCATTACCCGCCAAGGTTGACACCCACCTCCCCGGTAGCGCACAGGACCTCGAGTCTCAAGAGGCCAAGCGCCGACGACGACGTGCCTCGCACAACCTAGTCGAGCGCCGCCGTCGCGACAACATCAACGAGCGTATCCAGGATCTCTCCCATTTGGTACCGCAACACCGACTGGAAGATGATAAAGTCCGCAAGCAACTCGTCAATAACACCGCTCTCTCCATGGCTGGCGCCGGCAGCAACGCTGCGACCTCTCTTCTAGCTGGTGGTAATGGCCGCCGTGCCACACCCGGCAACATCACAATGGGCCTGCCCATCGAAGAGAAAGAGAAGGGCCCGAACAAGGGTGACATTCTCAACGGTGCAGTCAGTTGGATGCGCGACTTGATGTGGGCATTACACGTCAAGTATCAGCAAGAAGCGGAGCTTGCCGAGATGATCAGCAGTCTAGGCGGAACTTGGCCATTCGAGCCTACAGAGGAAGAGAAACGCATGCGCAGTGAGATCCTCGATGCTCTCGAGAAGAACGATCCCACCTCCTTCAGCTACACTCGCGGGCCGGGCAGCGGTCTGCGCGTTCCCAAGCACACTAATTTGGCCGGTGACCCCGTTCAGGGTGGCAGTGATGGCTTGACGCCTCCGGGTCTGAGCCCCTCATTCCACAGCGGCGGCAGCAGCGCTAATGGTGCTGGTCAACCGCAATACTGGAATAGCGCGGGCCATGCGGCCATGAGCTTCAAGGAGGAGGATGAGTATGGCATGGAGATGAGCTAGACGTCTGGTTCGGGTCATACTAAGCCTGTGTTGTGTTGTGCTGTGGCCGGTTGGGTTCCATTTGGCTTGCATTATGGAATGATTTCGTTTTGCATACTTGGCGTCTGGAGGAACCGATTAATCGGCGTATTGGGAGTGAGAAGGATGTCGCCTCTTGATCATAGGGCTCTTTCATAGTTTTTTGCATTGGTTGTCATTTGAACCGTCATTTGAATCGTCATTTGCTGTCTTCTACCCGTTCTATCGTGCTCTGCAATTCGTTGTCGCGGCTGGACTTGGCGGATTGGAGGTCTTTTATTCCCTCGTCCTCTCACGACTCGATTTTTCTTGTGGTTTACTCGGGTTTCTTTTACTGATATCATTTGGATTTCTATGCTGCCTTTTTTTCATTTATTCACTTTTCTCATATTTCATCGATACCCCGTCTTCCCTTTTGGTTTTCTTTTCCGTCTGTCTGATTCAATTTGACTTCGTTTTCATCTAGTCACACACAGCTCTTGGTTTTTACAATTGCTATCTTTCTATGCTTCTGTTCATGCAACTTCGGAATACCTTGTCTGCTTGGTGATCTTGGTCCGAGACTGCCTCAATCCACTTGGACTTTTCTCCTCTCCTGTATCCGCGGCACTTATTCTGGTTTCGGGATTTTTCTTTCCCCTCGTGGACCACTTCCTACACTAATATCTCCCCTTTTTCCACCGTGTTCTTGCATTATGTTTGGCGGTCTTTTTTGGTTGGACTTTTGGCAATGCAGATAGCAATTCACCGGCAGTGCCACCTTTCCTCATATAATACGGATCTGCTTCCGTTCTAAGAATACAATGTAGACTACTGCGTTCTTGCATGGTGGCGCCGATATATGCAGCTGGTCCTAGCCCCTATTATACATTATTCGTGCTGCCTGGCGTAAGGTGCTAAATGGGACCCCGAGCTCGCAATCTGATCACTTTTTGTCATTTTTATTTTATTCCAAAGTACAATCCGTAATATCCAAGATCTCCTCCGACGAAGCAGACATATGAGACGCGCCCTGGGCTTCGGCGCCCCTAACGAGGTCTCCAAAAAGAACGCAGTCTCATACCTCCTTCCCAACTGCTGCAACGCAAAAATGCACCGCGACAATCGACGGAAAACTCGCCACGCCATCGTGCGGATCCCCCGAGCACATCTCTTGGATGTGAATAATTCTCGCGCGCAGCATCATAGCTACGCTCGTTGTGGGGAGGTAGTAGATTAGCTGCTTTGAGAAAAGATCTTTGAGGACAGGGTAGTCGGGGCCGTCCAGGGGTAGGGGGTTGACTTGGGCTGTATTTTCCTGAGAGGAAGTCTAATTGCCGTTGTATTGTGGAGCATGTCTCCAGGTAGATCATTTTCAACTGTGCACAGAGCGAGTGGAAGATAAGATCTGCGTTGTAGATACGGGTTGGGATGCAATGACATATTCTCGGGTAGATTTCGCTTCGTACACCCGTAGCTAAGATGAGAATCGAAAAAGGTGCCACTTTGCTCTGTCAGTTAGGTCAAATCACCTGGCTTACAAATCATTCTAGTCGAGTTTTTATTGTTTCTTGGAAATGAGGTGGTCATTGAGCCTCAAGAGTGTAGAGTCTGAAGGCTCGCTTAGCCTCATGTCAAGGCACAATGTTCTGCGATTACGCTTGTGTATCTCGCACGGCCAAATCTCTGTGCTTTAGGAGGTAAACCTGATTATCTGCTCTACTCTAGCTTCCGGGCTGAGCTCTTTCGGGTCTTGGTGCTTTTAGGGACTCAGGTAGAAGGACTGAGGCCCCAACATATTTTGCCGAATCTAGGTTCTTATACCACAAGCACAGTAAAAGCTGGCGCTATAGCGATGGGAAACAATGATTGTATCCAAACGTTTACTATACAGAACATTTTGAAGCCTGTCAATTACTCAGCCCTTAGAAACGCGGCAGTGTGGCTTTCCCCCTTCATTCAGGCCCCCTTCGGAAAGAGTTAAGGAAATGAAGTGCATGGATATGACATTATATTCGGATGTTCCTGCAACGATATCTGTCAATTTGGCTTACTATGACCCTTAGGCAGCGATCGTTAGCTCCAGGAAATACCAAGGCTCCATCCCGACTTAAGCATTCTCACGCGTATCATACATGAAATCAGCAGATCCGACTGTATATCCCTCAAACCGGCATTCTGAGAGAGGCTTCTGCACATTCGCAGGGTCAGCCAGCCAAGCCACTGCGCACAGGTACTCCTCCACAATAAAGTTGGTCTTGTCCACGGGCAAGTCTGCATCTGCGTGGTAGATGTTGCAATGGATCACATTGCCGTCCGAGAGACGTGGGAGCCACACCCAGCGTGTGCGCGACAGACTGGTATCGCGGAGCAGCTGCAGTGCATCATCGGTGCCTTGGCTATATGTCTCCAGCAGCCAATCAAAGAGCTGGGTAGTCAGAAGGTCCCAGAGGACGGCAGCATCTTCAGCTCCATTGGGTCCCTGTGACACCAGTTCATGAACTCGTTGGATGGGGACGTGCTCTCGGAGCATCATTTCATCCTGTTCCTGTCTCACTCGGTTCAGCAGATCGAGAACTGTGTCTTCAGGTGCGACTGGGATTCGTGCGGGGAGGTTCTGTAGTGTCGGCCCAGCTATTTCGAGTACAGAGATATTGGCACTGCCCGGACCATCCTCAGTAGGCCATGATCGGCCCGACTGGAGATTGGTGATGATGGCTTCTTGTGCTCCGGTGTATCGGACATTGATCAATGCACAGGCAGCTAGGGCAATGATTGGGGCGGAAATTCCGAACCGCGAGCGCATCTGTGGAAGTTCGGGCAATTGGATAAACCGCTTTGGTAGAGTAGCGGGGTTGGCTCTCGCAGGGGTGATGTTGGTACCGGGGTTCTTTGGGGGGACGTAGCTCTTATCAAGCTTCTGAAAGACGCGGTGGATATCCCAAACCGCATCCTTTGCGGAGGCAATACCGCTTAGTTTGTTGACAAAATATTGGATAGCCTCCTCTGCGTCGCTTGTAGATCGGTAGGCTTCGTAGTTTGCGGCAAACTCGCGGTAAGGATACCAGTCCAGCTGGGGTTTTCCGTCGAAAAGATGATTAAGATCGCGGATCCAGCGTTCCATCACCATTCCGTCGAAGAGAACATGATGGATGTGCATGATTATTCCACATCGCACCGTGTCACGGATGGGCAAAATGATCATCTTGCAAAGGGGACCATAGCTAGAATCAACGAAATTATCAGGTTGGTAGTCGGCGAGTCCATGCAGGTCATCAACCTCCGGGCCAAAGATGATCTGTTGCCTGAGCCACGCTTCATGGGGATGCATGACCGCGTAAACGGGGTGCTCATTCTGAACAGTAGAGATCACACTACGCAGAAGCTCGTGTCGTCGTATCCATGTTTCCAAAATGGCCCCGACCTTGTCTGCACTCAGATCACGTCGGACAGAGAAGTCGATACGACAATCCCAGACTCCCGGGAAGGGCCGATCGACCGAAAGCATGCGGAAGAGATCAGTCATCGGGACAAGCTCGTCGATATCATCCACGTGTAATCCCAAGTGGCCGGCTACCTTCTTTTTCTTGATAGCCATTGACGTTGTACTCTTTGATTCAGCCGGCACCGGAAGTATTGGGCGAGGGAATTGAGTCCCACTGAGCATCTCGGCTTGTTTTTCAATGGTGTTGGCGGTCAATAGCTCCTTCAGTGTGAGCTTCCATCCCTTCTTCTTGGCCAATTGAAGGAATTGGATCACCATGGCGCTGTCGGTAAAGGTGCGAATGGGCATATCTGGCTTGATTTCATGGTGACCTAACCCGGAGACGGAGGACCAGCATGCCGTGAGTTCCCCGACGATATCATCCTTGGTTGCATTGGAGATAGACGGGGTAGTGAGAACGGTAGTAGACTCCGAAATGCTCGGGGACTGTGTGCGGGGCAAAATCTGTGTAGTGGATCTTTCAAGGTGGTCTGCCACCCATTCCTTGACGATGTTCTTCTTAATCTTGCCTGAGGTGGTAGTGGGATATTTCTCGCGGCCAAGATCACGTTGGAGGTGGAGTATTAACTTGGGCGCAAATGATTGACCCATCGCTCGAACCACCGCAGATTGGAGCCCCTGGTAAAAGCTTCGATCTTGTTGATGAAATGTCTCGATGACGGCCACTGGCACTTCGCCCACAATGTCATCGGGCGCTCCCACCACGACGACACTTGCAACACCCGGCTGGGCAGAAATACATTGCTCCATCTTCAATGGGGAGATATTCTCTCCGGCACGAATGATCAGGTCCTTGAATCTTCCCAAGAGATAGATATTGCCGTCATCGTCCATGTACCCCCGGTCTCCCGTCGCAAACCAAGGCACTGTTCCCTCCTTGTAACAAGCTGCATTATCCTCTTCGCTGCCTTGGTAATACCCGTCGAAGATGGGGTATCCTCCCTGGTGGAGCTCACCAATTTCTGTTCGCTGTAAGGGTGTCTTGCTACCGGGCGCGCAAATACGAAGGTGAGACCCGGCCACAGCAGATCCCAGACATATCTCATCGCCGTCTTGTACATCCGTCACTCGCGGATCATTCACATCCATAACATTATATAAGGTCGCAACTCCTTCGGTCGTCCCATAGCCCGCGACAATCTTGCTTGCGCCGAGCAGTCTGCACTCCCGCAGAGCCTGCGGGGTAATCGGCCCTCCTCCGAGACAAATTCCGTATGGTGACGCAAGGTCCTCTTCGGTGACCGTCGAGTATGTGTGCATGGCATGGATCATTGTCGTTACTGCGGCGATCCAAACGCGCGGACCAGAAGTAAGACCTTCAAAGGTTGCAGCAGGGTTGAATTCGGGGCTTGGAATCACAACGGTTCCACCAGCAACCCAGAAGGCGAGGTTCATAGCAATGTTGAAAACGTGGAAAGATGGCAAGTGCTGGCAGATACTATCCTCACGGGTGAGTAACCAATGATCTGCAAGACCGAGCGCTGGGGTCACGATGGTAACAGATGTATGAGGGCAGATCTTCGGGCGAGACGTGGTGCCACTAGTTCCCAGCATAAGGATTGTATCATCGCGATTCAGTTCATACAACACTATCCCGAATGGATCAGGATCATTCATGATTGCAGATAAAGTCCTCCAACCGCGCGGCATGGCCTCTGGTTGGCGCCCGGCCATTACGGGCGCGACAATGCCCTTTAATCGCATCTGGGGCATCAGTTCTTTGTCGAGTATCTTCTCCATTGATTCGGCCATGCCGAGATTAGATACAAAGATTCCCTCCGCCCAGACCTTTCTCAGCAGATAGACTGCATCGGACGGGGTTTTGAGCAATCGAGGATCCAAGGGGATAAAATGACCTCCCAAGCGTGCACTGGCAAGGAATAGGAGAGCCCATTCTATTTCATTATACAAGAAGGTAGCGATGCGGCTCCCCTTTCGCATGCCTGCAGCTGCGAGCCTATGCGCCAGGCGGATACTGCCATCGCGGAGCTGCGAATAAGTCCAGCGTATGGCACCGACGCCAAGATGGTCTTTCTGGTGAAGAGACACCAGGGCGATATCATTGGGCTGGCGTTGAGCAACTTTGTCGAATATCGATACGATATCATTTGCCGGCTTGCGTTGACGTTCGTCTTTGGTCTCCGCGACAGCTCGCTGTCGCAAAGCCTTTGTGACCATCTTCGGCTTGATAATGGGCTCAAATTAATTATTGTCCTAAGCCGGTTGGGGGAGATATGGAGCATGAACGGATTGATGATAACAAAATGCACTTCCATGGAGCACAATCCAGAAAATTTCCTCTCGGATTATGGCTAGAGCGGGCCCTATCAGGTACAATTGTTCGGGAAAAGAAAGTACTCCCCCTCCTCGGCCCACAGTGATCAACCAAGATGACGGGAAATTTGGGAACCCCTATACGAGGTGTGAAAAATGCCAACTCCTGTCGATCACCTACTAGTTTTTACTTTATGACGTCAACACTGGGCGATATCGTTCAGCTGAAGACGGACTATCGAGCTGATAGCCAGCCACTTGCCACATCAAGAAACCCAACATGAACAAAAAGCAGTGTGTGTGTGGAGAGAGGAAATACTATCCTTCCGATGGATCACATGTCATCTATAGTTCAATGTGTCAGCTCATCACAGTAGGCAATTTCTGAAACATTCTGATTTCAACTAGCTGTCCAAATGGTCGTACTCAGTGTAGAAACATGGATCGCCTGGATGGGATCTCAACTGATCTTTGCATCGATCGGGGGCTCACCGTGGAGACGGACAGGAGAGCTCTCTCCGGCAGTGCGCGCGAAGCCGGAGGGGAATTTTGTCAAGATGCTCAGTGGAGAGCGGCATGGGAGTGGAGCAGCCAGAACCCCTAGTGTGTGGGTCACGCCATCCGAACTACAGATTTAGCTTATTTTAAACTTTGTGATCGGTTTCCGAACTATGATTTGCACCTTATCTACCTTTGCGCGGCAAGATCGGAAGACTATTTACGAGGTCGATGAATTCTGTATAAAAATTAGCTATTTTTAAAGATCCACCAAACCTGTTAGATTACACCCCCTTGGAACTTTAATCAGAATCCAAAATGCCGTATTTCTTGTAGGAACAGGCTGGTCTTATACTGTAGAGCGCATAGTCAATTGTGGCGGTAAATAGTCGCCCTCTTCCGATTTTGCGAGGGAGGGTACACGTCTTCCTTGAAAACAGCACGATACGTTCTGCCCTTGGATGCAAATAATTGACAATGGTACCCAAACTTAAGGCAACGGAGTATACAAAATCTACGCATCTGCTTCTACTTCGCACCAAGCTTCCCTACAATCTCAATGCCACATACTGTAGCCCGTATTTCCCCATTGATGAGAAGCTACGTGGCCGCACTAGCAAGGACTTGAAATCCAGATTTCGACCCTTGGAACTACTAGTAAGATTAGCAAAGAGACCTCCACCTGCAACCTTAATAGAAATCATGATCGTCGAACTGCAATGTGCATGTTCGATTCCCAAGCACTTTCTCGGGAAACAATTGGTCATGGAGAGGGCCTAAATTTTTGCGGGTCCTCATTTGCCACTAAGTCAATTCCCTCGGGGATTTAGATGATACGCTCGGCCCACAAAGTGCGAAAAAGCATGTTACGATTGATTACCTTGCCACTTTGACATCCGCTGGTTCGTCCAATGGTGGAAAATGGTATCATTATTTGGCTTTTACCTGGCAGAGCTGGCCGCAACCACTCTCGTTCCTGCCGATCCGGGATTCCTTCGGTGAACGAGACCTCGGCTTCTTTGGTGCTGCATGAGGGCTAATTAATCGCCGAATCGCGTAGGTCGAATTTGCTACACTCCCTACCAGAGAAAGACTGACTCATTCAGCCTTTGATTGAAACATGGGAAAGATTGTAATTGACAATCTGGCAAAAGTGCCTCGATGTCTGAGCGAATCTATAACACGCTCGAAAGCGGAGTATCGAAGGCTGGGGAACTCAGGCCTGAGAGTTTCCAATCCTATCCTCGGCGGACTGACTTTGGGCAGTTCTCGCTGGCTTCCATGGGTCCTGGATGAAGACAAGGTACATATTAGCTGTGGACCCTTTTAGACACTATGTAGGAGCTGTACTTACTTTTTTCTAGGCCTTGCATATCTTGAAGTCGGCTTATGATAGGGGCATAAACACCGTAAGTTGACATCCCCCCTACCCTGGTCTTTTCATGGCTAACACAAGTACAGTGGGACACTGCAAATGTCTACTCAAATGGCGAGTCTGAAAGGATCATCGGGAAAGCCCTACAGAAGTACAATATCCCTCGTCAGAAGGTCATTATCATGACTAAATGTTATCGGGTCCTTTGCGACCCTGAAAACCATGATCCGGGGTCGACAGTCACCATGCACCATGCATTGGCAGATTCAAGCATGGATTACGTGAATCAGTGGGGTATTTCAAGCTTTTCTCCCAATCTATGACCTTCACTTGCTTATTCTTTTTACTAAGGGTTATCACGTACTGCCATCTTCAAGGCAGTCGAAGGGTCACTGAAACGTCTGAATACCAGTTATATTGACGTCCTTCAGATACACCGATTTGACCCAACCGTACCGCCAGAAGAAACTATGCGCGCCTTGGATGATTTGGTGAGGTCAGGAATGGTTCGCTACATTGGTGCCAGCTCAATGTGGACGTATCAATTCGCTACGTTGCAGCATATTGCAGAGAAGAACGGATGGACCAAATTCAACTCTATGCAAAACCACTACAATTTGTTGTACCGCGAAGAGGAGCGAGAGATGAACTCTTATTGCAACCTCACTGGTGTTGGTCTCATACCAGTAAGAACTTGTGATTACTCCGGAAAAAGACTTACAGAACCTAACGATTCTTCGATAGTGGGCTCCATTGGCATCAGGCAGCCTCGCCCGTGATCCCATTGAGAAGTCAAGCTCAGAACGGGCCAGATGGAGCGCTCGTGGGTCATTATATGACAATGGTGTTGAGAATATTGATGGAATTATCTCGAGGGTAAAAGAGATTGCTCTCCATCGAGGGTGGCCAATGAGCCATGTCAGCTTGGCTTGGCTTAATCGGCGGGTCACCGCACCCATTATTGGGTTTAGCTCGAGTGAGCGCATAGATGAGGCTCTGGCTGCTCGTGGAAAGGAGCTTACGGAGAAGGAAGAGCGCTACTTGGAAGAATTATATCTTCCCAGAGCCATCCAAGGGCATGAATAAATCAGGACAAAATTGCGCATCACGTGAATTTACCATGTATAGTGTGTACATTTTTCTTTTGTTTTTGATACTGAGCGATTACTCAATATTGCCCGGTAGAGTTGAGTATAGATCCAGGATTTGTGTAATTAAATGGCTTTCTGTATATGAATAACGAAAATAAAGGTTCAGTGCCACTGTTCAATGTCAGTGATTTTCAAGGACATGTTGTTCTCGATCCCAATGATATACTTGGGAAAACAAAAAACAATCAAAAAATAAGCAAACATCAAATGTCATTGGGAAACAAGACTACAATGTGAAATAAATACAATAATGGACAAAATCTAAACGCACTGATGAACAAACACTGGTCAACTCTCGGACTTCCGTATTGGCCAAGTTCCCTAACTCCCAATTCTGCGCCCGCATCCCCGCCCATCGATAGCGACTATTGCAACAGGACCTTGATACTCAAAATCATAGATAAGCCTGTTGCGGGCTGAAAGTTTTGTATTGAGGCTGCTTCCGCAAATATGCGGGAGGGGCCCCGACGTGCACGCGTCGAGCCCAGGTAACGCACGTTTTTCTCTTCCGCTTCCAGACCGTTGTCAATCGCATCGATCCATCAGATCGTCCAGAACTGGAAGTTGCCGTATTAAAGTCCTCATCCTCACTTGTATCAACAGATTGACTCAGTGGCGGAGTTGCGATTGGTGAACTATGCGAATCGGAGCGCAGAGAGGCTTTCACAGCAAAGCGTGCCAAGGCATTGACACTTGTGGGATCTCGAGGGACGAAATGCGAACCAAAATATTCGACAATCTCGTATGAAGTAAATGAGTGCGCTAAGTCCATGGACAGGCGGTGTTCCACGATAGCGTCCATGCTGGCGAGAGTGTGGATGCTTGGTGTGTGCATTGGCCACTGGTAGAGACTTCCATAGTACTTCAACGTACCCTGGTATCCTCCGATCGCCATCATGAATCTCAACCGCTCCTGGCCAGGAAGACATAGATAGTCGTCGACAGGGAGACCTTGCGCGCGGATGGCAGCGACCTTTTGCGGGTTATAGTAGCAGTCGACCAGAGAGCAGACCATCCCCGCCAAAGCCCCGCCTTGCGAAAATCCAATGACTCCATGAATGGGTCGTCCACGGATATATTTGGCCAAAAACGAGAGCGAGACTTCGATGCCCTTGTAACCGTTGACGGTGTCTCGGCCATACCACCAGCCTTTAGCTGTCTGTTGTTGTTTCTTTTCCGCTATTATAGTTTGCTTATCATGCTCATCGTCAACATAATCGTCGGTGTTCCACCCAAAGCCTAATGGAGGTTCAAGTGCCAAGGGTGCATCAGGAGTCAAGAACTCAATGCCACCTGGGAACTCAGTGAGAATGTCGGGGGTGATCAACTCGGCGATGCGCCTCGTTATGGGTGCCGTTTTTGCCGTGATGTCGGATCCAGTGGCAGCGAAACCTTGAAGGAAGGATCCATTGGTAAGCAAAGACTCATGCACGCATGCACATGGTATATACATAGGTATCACACTCACCATGAATCAATAGAATCCGGAACTTAGGCTCTGGGGACGTTGTGTTCAAATCCATATTTATGGCTCCGAGCACTTGCTATTGGAAATATGCTGGTATCTTCTTCTTGGGGAAAATTTGGGAGACGGTCAGACTGATGTCTGTATAGATTCCGTGAGAATAACTCATTTCCTCCGTGCGCCGGAGTGATTCAGGGGTGACATGCTTGGCACATGCTGTGAGGCTTGATACAATAGAAGCCTTATTACGTGATCTCTCAATAATGCCATTTGATTACAAAAGATTTGCCTTTATTTTATCGGTAAATACCTGATTGTCATTCGGCCTACGCCGTAAGTGTATGATGTTGGAGCAAGCCACAACAGTATACGCTAGTATGTATTTGATGGAGGTTTTTGTATAACCAATAGAATTAAATGGAAAAGTCTGAATTAATTTAAAACTAATGAATATAAACTCTCAGACACCCATCAGGGACGGGATGAGAGGAACTGGTCGCGGCTGGAGCTGTAGTCCCTGTATTACATACAAATTTAACGAAAGATGAGTTTGCGTAAACAACCGAATGGAGTTAGTCGTAAGTATTTCCTCTCCGTAGTCGACATCTGAGATACCTCTTGAAAGGTGTGGATACGCAGAATGGGAGAAACCAGATATTGGGCTAGCCGCGCCGATCTTTGCCCACTGCCGATCTAAGTCGCTGGCAGTCTTGAGTCACTGCCGATCTCGATGATGGAAGTGGACACACGAACACCATAGCAGGAGTCTAACGACGAGCGATGAAAACTATGTATGAGATAGTGAGACCCGGGTCCATAGAAGCCTACGGGATAATCCCACGCAAAGCTCCATGAGGCCGCAACTTACTTTCCTTCACTGCGTCCCTGATCTCACCTGGTTGACTCCATACCTCCACTCTGCAAGCTATCACACCAGTGGATCCGGCAGGTTTCGTGGAGCTGATAGTTAGCTGCAAATTACCGTAAGCTAAATAATTGGGTCAAACCTTAAGTCCACTCGATCGTCCGGTGGGCCTGAACGCCACATCCTCGCTGAACCAAATAACGATGCTCTGGAGCCCTCCGACCGCGAAAACCTAAGGGGATTTAACCGATGTCAGATTAGGACAAATTGCGCGATATTCGGAGTATTGAAGGACTATAATCACATGTGACGGCTTATTCTTTATCGGACGCAAATGAGGCGGCGATTGGACCCAAGTTCGCTGTCAATCCTGCATTTCGGCTCTGCTCCGGTTATCTCCTCAATCGAACCTCCGGCCTTGTTTCTAGGTATATTGGTGAACTCATACCAGTTAATTGCAAAAGAACCAGTTTCTAACTTCTGACGCATGCATAGCCTTTATTCCATCTCCTGAAGTTGCCAAATATGACGATTGATGATCGGAATGTTCCCACATGGCTTCCCAAGTCCTCTGGGAACTGCGCAAGGGGGCGATCTGCAGACCAACCTACTACTACCGTGAACACGGTTGAGGGAGCGACGAAACAGCCAACGGTGAATGGAGTAACGACGAGTGAGAAGGACGAAAACCATGCAACTGCAAAGGAGGTTACATCCAACGAATTTTCAGCAACTGTGGAACATTGGCAAAACGTCCTTGCAGAAGGCGAAAGTTCACCATATCCGACCCTACCACCGTTTGTCGATCAGCCAGAAGCAGACAAAGAGGTAGAATACCAATTCTCCAAGCCTCGGGGACTCTTTGGAGATGTTTCAGTATCGACACTAGTCCGTGCAGCATGGGCCTTGATCACCAGTTCCATGACAGACTCGGATGATGTTGTGTTTGGCTCGACATCATTTGGAGGAGACACAACAATTCCGGTGCGCGTAAAGCTGAACTTCAATCAGAACGTTCAAGGATACCTAAGCGAGGCCCAACAGCAAGCCATTGAGGCGATTCCTTACGAGCCGGTGGAATTGGATCAAATAGCCGAGTCATCCATTGACTACCGAAAGGCTTGCCCGTTCCAAACGGTCCTTGTCCAGTCACAGGGTGATGGCGTACTGAAGCAGTTCAGTAGATATGGTCTTGCGATACAGATTCAGCTGGTCGAAAGCCAGATCAACGCCAAGGCCTCCTTTGACTCAAGAGTGATTGAGCCATTACTGGTTTTCAAGCTGCTACGTCGCCTCGAATTTGTGATGCATCAACTAAATAGCGCAACCCCGGAAAAGACACTCAAGGAGCTTGAGATTGTCCCGCCCCTGGAATTAGACCAGATCCGCGAGTGGAATAGCGGTGTTCCGCCAGTGGTTGAGCGATGTATTCATGACATCGTCCAGGAGCGTGCACAGGCTGACCCCGGAGCACAGGCAGTCTGCGCATGGGATGGCGAGCTGACATATGGCGAGCTGGATGATCTCTCATCCAGGGTGGCCTCTCACCTCGTGCATCTCGGTGTTGGCCCCGAGAAGGTCGTACCGCTATGCTTCGAGAAGTCGATGTGGACTGTTGTGGCCATGCTTTCCGTTCTCAAGGCCAGTGGCACCTTCATCCTTCTGGATCCCAGTCTCCCTGAAGGCCGAATTCGCAATATCATCGAGAAAGTGCAGGCTGAAACTGGAATTACATCCAAATCCTGCCAAAACCGACTATCCAGCTTCGTGCATGAAACGGTCGTGCTTTCCCATGAAGCAATGCAATCGTTGAAATCACAAAGCCAGGGATTGCTGTCGCAGGTGCCAAAGGCCGTTCCTAGCAACTCTGCTTATATCATTTTTACATCGGGTAGTACTGGAGACCCAAAGGGCTGCGTTGTCGAGCACCGATCATACTGCTCAGCTGCGAACGGCCATGGAAAGATTTTGGGCTTCAGCAAAGACACACGTGCTCTGCAGTTTGGCTCCTACAACTTTGCCGGGGCTATAATGGAGATGGTTATGACCATGATCTACGGAGGCTGTATTTGCATTCCCTCGGAAGAGGACCGCAGCGTCAACCTGGCCCAGACGATTGACAAGCTGAACGCGAATTGGGCCTTTTTGACCTCGACTGTGCTGGCCCTCCTTCACCCTGACGACGTCCCTTCGCTGCGCACAATCTGCATCGGCGGTGAGCCCATTCGGAGCTCTCAGATCAGGGAGTGGGCCCCGAAGGTTCGTCTGCGGCAGACCTACGGTAGTGCAGAGACTGCTGCTGTTGTCTCTTCGGCCGCACTCGATCCATCCTCTGTGGTAACGAGTGTTGGAAAGGCGACTACATGCAGATGCTGGCTCACCAGTCCAACAGACACCAACCAGCTTGTGCCAATCGGCGCACCTGGTGAGGTCGTCTTTGAAGGACCAGTGATCGGACGGCATTACATTGGCAATTCGCAGAAGACAGCTGAGGCCTTTATCAAGGCACCATCCTGGAGAGCTGCGCTCGGTCCTGTTGCTTCCTCGTCGCGGTTCTACCGCACTGGCGACATCGCATTATACAGAAGCGACGGATCCATTGAGCTGCTAGGAAGAAAGGATACCCAGGTCAAGCTACGTGGACAGCGGATCGAGCTCGGAGAGATTGAGCACCAAGCGAGACAGACTTCTCCAGAATTGAAGGAAGTTGCTGTAGAGCTGACTTCTCTTGGCGACAGCGGTCCCAGGTTGGTCGGCTTCCTGGTTCTCAGGAACAGCCAAGCAAATGGCGATGGTGTAATTCTTGACGATCCGGTTAAGTCACTTATTCATGCTGTTAAAAGTCGACTGGAGAGTGTACTGCCTCCTTACATGGTTCCATCCGTGCTTCTTCCTATTCCAAGCCTTCCTCTTACGGCCTCTGGAAAGACCGACAGGAGAATCCTTCGCCATATGGGCTCGTCGCTCATGGCGCAACAAATACTGGATCTGCAGCCGAATTCAGGAGGGGAGAAGCGACAGCCAATTACCCAGACCGAAAAAAAGCTGCAGAAGATCTGGTCAAAAGTGCTCAAGGTCGACCCCGCTACCATCGGTCTTGATGTTAGTTTCTTCCAACTTGGTGGCGATTCTGTTAGCGCCTTAAAGGTCGTGAGCGAGGCTCGCACCTTAGGCATGAACATGAAAGTGGCAGACATTTTCCGCCGGGATACACTGGTAGAGTTGGCTCAGCAGCAGTCCTTGAATGCTGAAGACTCCCCCAAGCAACTTGCTGGGGATGTTCTTGTCGAACCTTCCATCAAATCCACTTTGCTAGAGGATCTCGAGTCAAAATTCAGCATCAGCCCCGCAGCTGTTGTGGATATCTACCCTCTGACTAGCGTCCAGCAAACGCTTCTGGCTGCCGGCGTGGCATCTGGACAGTTGGCCGATTACTTTTACCTCGATCTTGATCCCGCCCAGGATGTATCAGACTTGGAACATGGCTGCATGAGGGCGCTTGAAAAGTTCCCCATTCTTCGCGCTCGCTTTCTGCAGCTTCAGGGCAAATTCTGGCAAGTTGTACCCCAGCAGCTCGACAATGGCTTTAGCGTTTATAACGTCGTGGGGGATCTCGAGGACTACTTCCGGAACTTTTGCCTCCAGAACGTGAAATCCATTCAACCAACCCAACCGCCTGCCGCATTCATTCTCTTCAAACATGACAAGGGAATGCGGTTGACCGTGCGGTGGTCACACGCCCAGTATGATGCCTTCAGCGCACCTCTTCTTTTCCAGTCGATCTTCGATGGTGATCAAGGGGAAATTCCTGCGAAGCCAACCTTCCCCATGTATCTTTCCTATGCCGCCGACCAGCGCCCTCAGTCACTTTCCTACTGGAGTCATTTGCTTCAAGGGTCGCATCTGACTCCAATCGGGCCCCATGTTCGCTCGGGCAATTCTACAAATGCCATGCCTGAACGGGTTTGCGGCGCAGAGGAGGCGCGTTTGGCCCACCGTCCGGGCAAGATTACTCACGCCACTCTCGTCCGGGCAGCGTGGGCAGTCCTTCTCTCAAACATGACAGGAGAGTCTGATGTTATCTACGGCCAGGTAGTTGCCGGTCGTAACGCCGCAATTCCAGCCGTGGAGAAGATTGTTGGGTGCTGTCTGAACATCCTCCCCGAGCGCGTTGACTTCTCGTCTGTTAATACTGTTGCGGAGCTCGTTCACGCCGTTCAAGAGCAATACCTTTCAATTGGAGACGCAGACTCACTCGACTTCAAGGACATCGTTGAGTATTGCACAGACTGGCCAGCTGGTTCGAGTTTCGACACGGTTCTCCACCACCGAAACGTTGACGCAGAACCTGTGATTCAAACCCCAGCCGGCATTTCGCGCATGAAGATGTTCGAAAACCCGCTCATTTCTCCATTCATTTTTGTTGTATCGGTCTCGCGGGGTGAAAACGTCGGCATCGAGTTGTGGGCCAACACTCATCTCATGGCCTTGGAGACGGCTAAGATCATGGTAAGTAACTTGGCCCGGATCATGGAGAAGCTGGTTACTGGCATGCATATGGCCCTGCCGAAGTGGATGGACGAGGTGGAATCGATGGTCTCCTGATGATTATTTAGTCATACAGTTGTTGCTGCGGAGTGGCACTCGTGGTTAAGTTCCGATATAGATTCATTTCATGAAAGTTAATCTTAACAAATCGTCATTACCTTATCCATTTCCCAACATCATTGTATCAGACACTACACTCTCCTCTGATATCTTTTCCCCGATAGAGGTCTTGCCCTCAATGGCATCTTCTCTTTTTCGCGTCAATGCCGGACCAAACTCGGTGTATATGCAAATCACAAGATCCAGGCCCAACCAGCCAAACCAACCCCGAGAAAAACCCCCGAAACACGTTGAACACCAGCGCCATTGCTAGTCGGCGCCTCTTTAGCAACAGTTGTAGCCACCGAGCCCGTCGCAGTACAAATACTCGCACCACAAGCATACCCACTCGGACAACAATCGCCACCCGCCGTATCGGCACAGCTAAACCAACCACCGGGACATTTGCCTGTTGTGCGTGAAGATCCCGATGATGCCGTAGTGACGGGTATGACTATCGTTTTCCCGTCGGAGGTGAAAGTCGTCGAGGATGTTGTTGGGCAGGAGGTCGTGTCGCAGTCGCGGTTCGTTTGGCAGCAGCCTCCGTCGTAGACGGCGGAGCAGGCGTAGAAGCCTGTTGGACAGACGTCGATACGGGTTGTTGCTGAGTGGGTTGTTGTCGTTATGCTTGTTCCGCGGGCTGGCGGGGTGAGACTCTCCGTGCTGGTGCTTTTCGTGCTTGATGTGGAGCTGGTTGAGCGTGTGCTTGTGCTGGATGAGGTGGAGTGGCTTGTTTGTTGGGATGTCGTGTGGGTTACTGTCGAGACGGTCACGGTTGATTCTATGGTTACCGTAACCACGGAGATGTATGCGCCTGTATTGATTTGCATTAGTTGATGGAGGAAGGTTAGTCTGAGAAAAGGATGAACCTACATCCGCCTTCAACACATTCGTAACCAGGAATACAACATCCACCACCCAATGCGGTGGAGCACGTCGTGTACCCGCTCTGGCAAGACCCTATCGTGCCAGAGCAGATCTGTCCACTAGGACAGCAACCGACATCTCCAGACCCCGTGTCCGTGACAATGACGCAAGTATCGCCGGTACTGCAGCACCGATCAGACCGGTTGATAGATGTACATGCGGTCGTGCCGCCAGGACACTTGAAATCCCGCGCCTTCAACAAACTCCCGCGAAGCCTAGATTCGGGATCGAAAGATGGACTAAAGGCGTATGATCTCGCCAGGAATTGCGTCGGGGACATTCCAGTCCCGGTATCCCGAAGGAATACCTTCTGGTTCTTCGCATCGTCGCTCGCGGTAGCGTTAATTTCTGCGAGATCTCTTTCTGCTAGTCCACCCTGAGCGGTATCTTCAAACTGCCAATAATCGAGGAAAAACTTCTCCCCTTCGTCAGTGCTCATCTTGCGCACGCCGTGGACGGGTTCATCCGCTAGGCGCGTTTCGATCTCGGCATTGCGGCGTAGAATGTTGAGTGATGATGCGGGGTTTGTATTTTGATCATCGCTGGCCGTCGAGATTGAGGCTAGGAACAAGGCCCCGAGTGCTGGATACAGCCTCATCTTGGGGTTGGAGAATGCCGTAAGTGGCGTGTTATCGTCCCAAGCTAAACTCAGACGGACTGAATAATAGTCTGTAACTCGATTAGTATGAGATGCGTCATTAGGACAAATTTTATGAAAAGTACGGGCCGTGTCGTACAGAGAGTGTCTTCAACCGGAATGTCTTGGGTCTAGGTAGTCGAGTAGGTGAGGCGAGGCGCCAGTGATCTCAGACTGTCTGGGCTCGACCAAAATTAAGGAAAACCGAGGGGTGTGTACTCTTGAAAGCAGTTCGATTGCTATGATCATAAATGATCGAAATGAAAAGGGATGGCTGCGTGGAAAAGTGGGAAAATGAGTGCTGGGATTAAATGTGATGGCTGGGGATAGGCGCGTGAGACAAACGAAGCGTCCTTGATTTTGATTGAACCCCGCCAGTTTGGTGGACCGTACGAGGTACTTCCAGATATTCTATCATCTCTAATAATCCAAGAGGCTTTTAGCTTCTAAGAACCGCTTATAAGTGCAATTAAGCAACGATGGGGGAAAATGACTAAATCGCTATCAACTGCCTAGAAGTCCAACCCGACCAGGGCCAACTCCATGCTACATACGCGAGCAAATAATCAAATCACGACGAGAGACCAGATCAGAAATGGTAGGATGCGACAAAACAGAATGTGTTGGAATTGGAAACAAGCCACCGCAACGATGGTGGCAGGGTATCGTCAATAAGTGACATGGAATATGGAGTCGGAGTCGGAGACCGGCAAAAGACACGCAAATGGTATAGAAAAACAGGACATTGGTATAGGGGAAACATGTGCGCGGAAAGCAAGATCGGAAACAGAGATCGCAACCGTACAAAGCAAAAACAGTCAATCTTTCATCATGAGAGTGTAGAGGAACGTCTCGAGGGGGAAGATTCCGGTAAGAGATGGAGCCTGGCTGAGCCAGTTTGATCAGCTGGCTTCTTCCGGGGTGGTGTCCTTCTTCTCAGCATCTTCTGTCGGTGCAGCCTCAGATTGAGGAGCGTCCTGTTCGCTAGAAGTGGCGACGGCTTCGCTATCGGGCGCTGCTGCAGAGTCACCGGCATCCTCCCCATTGGGCTTCTCCTCGGCGGCAGCAGCAGCTTCCGCCTCAGCCTTCTCCATCTCGGCGTTGCGAGCTTGCTGTCGTTCCCAAACCTCCTTTCGGATACGATCATCCTTAGCATTGCGCAATCGCTCCGCCTCCTCCACACCACCACTCTTCTTCAGCTTTCCCTCTTGGACGAATGAGCCAAGCTCCTTCTGGAAAAGGCCGATTCGCCGCGTCTCAAGCTCTTTCTTGCGATTCTTTTCGGCTCGCTCGATGGCTTCAAGGCGGCTTTCGTGGTTAGGCTGCAGCGCGCGGACCTCACCGAGAACGCTGTCCTTGGCTTTGACCGGGTCAATAGTTGGGTCGATACCCAGCGTGCGGGAGGTAGCGCGCAAAGTGCCTCCTGGGTTGGCAGCCTTCTCCAATGCTTGCTCCTTGGTGGCTTGCTCGACTAGTGCAAATGTCTGAGCAGCTTTCTCGAGATCGTCCTGAAGATCGGCTGCGAGATCTTCTTGCATGGTGAGCTGATCTCGCTCTTCACAGACCAGCTGGAGCTCCTTCTCCCAGATCTTCGTCCAGATGGGCTTCTCGCGACCCAGGAAGTCTTGCATTTTCTTGATCTCCTTCAAAGCGGTGCTGATATCCCGGTTGACACCCTCCAGCTGTCGTGGCAGGGGTCGGACACCGCGCTGGACCACATCCTTGCGGAGATCCTCAACAAGATCCTGCAAATCATCGACTCGGGAAACAAGGCGCTCCGACTCATCGGCAAGCTCCTTCTTGCCCTTGTTCACACGCGCACGGCCGGCATCCCCCTCGTAGGTGGCATTAGCAGCGTTGTCGGCGGCAGTCTTGACATTGGTTGCCTTGGCGCGCACGGCAGTCATCGAACTGGTAATATCCGATGTAAAGTTGGAATAGGTCTGCCTTAGCACAGCAAGGTCGCGGCGCAAACTCTGAAGCTCGGCGATTTGTGTTGGATTTCCGGCAACCGCCGTCTTCGGGGTACCACTGACGCTGGCAGAACCTGCGATAGACGTGGCTGGAGAGGCAGCAAGGCGAGCCATTTCCTTGGCGGCCTCAAGTTGACGATCTGACACCCGTTGAATAGCCGTACCTTGACCTAAGAGTGCCTCCTTGACACCCTCCACCAGACTGCGCATACCACCAAAGCTGTCGTCAAAGTGCTTCTTGACCTCATCCAAGGTATCGACATTTAGAACGAGAACTGAACGGTCCTTAACATCATTCAAATCCTCCAGTTCGTGGCGGATCCCGGAAATGGGATCTTGAATGTAGATTTCAGGCAGGTCAACGCCATTGTTGTGAGTATTCCAGGCAAACTTCTCGATAAAAGCCAGTTGCAGCCGTCCAATGGTCAGCTCTGCCGTACCCTCGTGGAGCACATACTTCTTGATCTTGCTCTTATATTGCAAGAACAGGGTCAACTCTTTACCAGGGGATGGCTGGTCGACGGGGAAATGAGGAATGGAAGGGGGAGTAGAAATATTGGCAGAGCTAAAGCGATCCCCTCTCGGTGTTCCTGGGGCTGGTACAGGCACTTGCGTTGTACTTTTCTCGGGATCAAAGGCGTCGCCAAGAGACGGGCGTTTCGGCGGCTGTGGGAAGACGGGTGCTGGCTCAATAGTAGCTGGAGCATCCGGCAACTCCTTTTCAATAGGCGGAGGAGGTTGATCAGCCAACGGTGCTGGTGGTTTGACGCTCTCTAATTCCACCGCGGGGGCCTTGGTTTGATTGCTTTGTTCCTCTTCCACCGCCTGAGGGATATTTGCGGCCGCTTGCGCCGGGCCACTTTTCGGTATTTCCTGGGGCCGGTTCGACGAGCGTTGCCTCGTGTGGGTATACGAACCTCGCAGGCGAACGGCGTTCAGAGACTCACGAACATCTCGTCCCCGGTTGGGAATCGGAGAGTTCTGGGTAGGGAGAACGGGGACTCCGTTGGTCGAAGTACCTAGGTGTTTCTGAATCTGATAAGCTGAAAATCGGCGGGATGCGCGTCGTTCCAGCTCGCCGCTCCGCTGCAGGGCGCCTAAGGCGTCCTCCTCCTTCGGTGGTGGCGGTGGAGCTGGGAAGTTGGTGGGAGTTGTCGAGGCTGAAGACGCGGCCGGCCTTGGAGTCGATTCGCTTTCTTGAGGTGGCTGAGTAAGAATCTGCTGGGTCTCCCGCCTAGACGCCTCTCGCTCTGAGTAACTCGTGCCCCGTGGCAGCTCGCCACGAGTGGGAGAGGCGCGTTGACCCGCCGGCGTGTCCTCAAGAGATCCATTACTCCCATATCGACGGGCCGACCGCCTCGGCGAAGTCATCGTGTCCTGAGGCATCGTTGAAGCAGCCGCCTCGTCGTATAATTGTCCAATATTCGATGGGCCGCTGGGCAAGCTTCCAGCGCTCGCTTGGCGACCCGGCATACCTGCCCGGCCTTCCTCCCGCTGATGTCTGGACCGTAAACGAGCCTGTTTCTTCTTCAGGCCATGTAAGAGGTTGATGATAATATCACGGATTTGCGGAAGGTATCGGTCGAGGCTCTGTGAGGATGCATCCTGGCTCAGGGTGTCCTCGAGGATACTGCGCAGAACGTCGGGCACGGGGCCGAGGTCGGATGTTTCCACCCCGATAGCATTAAAGGCTCGGCATGCCAGGTTAAACTCATACCCTAGGCGGACATAAACATCGGATACGTCGGTCTCAGAGGCCTGTTTTCGAGACCACTGGGTCAACGTTTCGAGCAGTTGTTTCGTCGCTACCAGGAGATGCGTGACGCTCTTTTCGATCTGAGAGATTTGCTTATCGGGCTAAAAGGAGGCCAACACATTAGTGTCCGCACTGGCTTGCAAAGGAGGATACCCGAACAGGGAGCGGATTCATAATTCACTGATAAATTACTTACCACACTCTTAGCGGATTGCGAGCGCCCCGAGGCGGCGGAGGAACTGCGACCGGAAGCAGAGGCCATAGTAGCGTTGGCGACAGTGGGAGAACGTTGAGGAGAAAGGGCCGGGTCTCCGAAGGGGGGATGAGGCCGCGCAGTAGTTGGGGACTGCATGTACGCTTGGATAAGCGAAGGCGATGGGGGGGAAAGAGTTGCGTGCCAAGCAAACAGATGACGCCCAGCCTCCCGAGCGCGTTAATTAGTGAGTAGCCTAAAGTGTGGTAAGGTAGCGAACCACGCTCTGAGGTGTCGTATTGGACTCGTATAGGCCTGACCGTCAATACATGGCCTAAATTATCAGGACTGACAGCCAATTGAGCTGGAAACGAAGGGAGGCCGGGGATCTGCAGTAATCAGATTACTGTCTTGTCACTTTCAGCCTGAGGCCTGAAGAATTGAAGCCTTCAAGCCTGAGGGGACTACTGACTGCAGGAAGCACGGGACCAGCGCTATTTGACCCCCGTACCACTCTTCCGCTCCTGTTCAATTGCCCCTTCAATCTCTAGCGCCTTTGCGACCCTTTGTTGCCCGCCAATTCTCGGCTGTACCCGCCTCCGCTTTGTGAGTGATCGACGTAATCTCGCGATTGCATCTTTCGTTGCTGTACGGGGTACTTACGGCTAGTCTACTACAGCAACACAGTTAGAGGTACACCGGGCCCCTAGCCAACTACTCCCGTAGTGCCCTAATACGAACTCAGGGTATCCTTGATCAACTCAAGCTTCGACCCAGAGCCGTTGGGCGTCACCGTTACTAGTGCCCATAAGCCACTCAAGCAAACCTCCTGGCTAGACCGACAATTATTTTTTCGCACACAAATCATTCTTCTATATGTAGCATTGCGACTTTGGCGGTAATGTGGTAATGAGGCAGACCATTGCTAGCCTCTACTGCACAGCTTATATGTATATCCTGAAAGTCCGCTATCGATCCGATTGGTGAGCGACTGCAGTTACCTACGGAGTACTTAACACTCGACACAGAAAGTACTTTGAGGCTTACCCGTATAATTAGTGCTATCTCGGGAATTTGCGTTCTTTATTTTCTTTTTTCTCTCTCCACTATTCTCTCTGGATCTGATACATAATAGGAAAACCGTCGACAAGGTCTGTGTACTTGGAAGACCCTGGATCTATCCGTTTTTGGATAATAAATGCCCCACTAATCATCGAGGAACCTAGTGACTATCATAGTAGTTACTCAATTCGAGGGATAGTAATGCAACAATATACTAAATCGCCTACGTAGGGCAAGTAGAATGCATATCTCGATCGATGGGCGCAGTCGTATCGATGATACATTTACAACGGGGCTGCGGGCAGGGTTGGGGGCCCAAGACCACCTGGATTCTATATTATATGTGTAAGATCACATACTTAGTAGAGATATTCAATCGGAAGAAAAGCCAATCAAAGATTGAACACCACTCTTAAGAATCAGGTGTTCCTGCTGATCAGAGGGTGAGTCCAGTAGTCTTGTCAAGTTGGAGCAGATCGAATAGTCCAGGCGCAGGCCAACCGCCTGCCAGCCAAGGGTCGCACACGGTACCGTACAATGAATTACCACTCCTCCATTTCCCCGTGACTTCCACCTTTCCCCAAACAAATCCCCCCATTTCGCAACCTCAACTCTTCCAAAAAGTTTCCCTTCTCCGCCTCTATCTCGCTCCTTCTCCTTCTCCTTTTGTTTTCCCCTTTCCCTACGTCCCATTTCTCTCATCTTGGGACTCTCGAGCTGTCCATCGGCGTGGCGATAGTTGACGGCTCCTCCCACCCCTCCTTACTCTTCCACGTCCTGTTTGTGCAGGCGGTGTGTTGTGGTAGTGCCCATCACTCGCGGCTTTCCGCCGTGTAAGTTCCACGACACCAGTCTGCCCTGACTGACGCACACCCCAAGTCAATCAATGGCTTCAACTTTGAACTCTGTGCCAGCTGCAAACAGCGCCTCTGGCAATGCTGTCAACAGCTCAGCACAGAACTCTAGCAGACCTTCTCTAAGATCGAGCGGCAACACAAAGGGGGATGGTCGCCGACAATCTGGCAGTCCTGTGGATGGTGGTCAACGGTACGTCTCAACTACAACGTTCTTATCCCCCTCGATCTTGCATCTTGTCTTCCTCTAGCCCCCCAGTCATATCAAATTCTTATTGCCCGGAGTGATGCGAGGTGCCTCACATTCGATTCGGGCGATGGATTCCTTTTGTCCTTTCGGCACTCCTCTCCAGCCAATGTGTAAACTTGGTGCACGTGCCTTCAAGCTGCGCATGGAGTTGTGTGCTCATAGAGCACCAATTGGTTTCCTCGGAATTGATCGCTGCGATTCCTCTTTCCATCTCTGCTCCATGATAGTCAACTGTACCCCTCACTGACCCACGCAATGTGATACTGCATAGGCGCACAAACAACCACAAGGCTTGGACCCCGGGGACCAACCCCATTACCCAACGCTCCTCATATGCTTCTCCGAATGGCAATGCGACTCGACAGTCTGGCTCCCCTCGGCCGGGCCAGAAAGAATCCAACACCTCGGATAGCCATGCTCACGACCGACTAGTATTCCTATTTGCCAGCTTTATTGTAAGAACCATCCGAGAAGGTGTACCGAGTGAAATTCAAGTGCTGATGCGCTTTTCTTGATATACAGGGCCTACGCACTACCATTACTACCAAGAGCGGGGAGAAGTTCACTGGTATCTTCTCCTCCTCGAACTTGGAAGCGAGTGAATCCTCGTTCCTTCTCAAGATGGTGCAGCACGCCGCTCAAGAGAACCAGGGCAAGGCCAATGGTGTGAGTGACACGGCAACTCCATATGTTGGATCTGCCCCGGAACACAGCATGGCATTTGACATTAAGGACGTGGCCGATATCTCTGTACCGAACGTGTCTCCGGCCGAGGTTTCGGTCAAGGAATCAAATGGTAAGATTTGTGCCCATTATTTCGGTATCCTCGAAGAGAGCCATGGTCTAACAATATTTTGTATTGCAGGCGCTGGTGGTTTCAGAACCGATGCTGATATCTCTGGAAACCTTGCCATGCGGGAGCGTACTCTGAAGCGCTGGGAGCCCGCCGAGCATGAGGTGGATATGTCATTGGATAGTGCGGCTGGCGACCACAAAGGCTGGGATCAATTCGAGACGAACGAGCGCCTTTTCGGCGCAAAAACCAGTTATGACGAGAACATCTACACGACACGCATTGATCGCTCAGACCCAACCTACCGCCAAAAGCAGGTCGAAGCCGCCAGGATTGCGGCCGAAATCGAGGGCACTGAGGTAGACAATGTCCACATGCGTGAGGAGCGAGGTCTGATAGCTCCAGACACTGGTGATCAAGACGAGGAAGACAAGTACAGTGGAGTGCAACGTGAGAACAAGTCCTTCCCACCCCTGGTCTCTGGACAACCCAACAAATATACCCCTCCTGGTCGTCGCCAAGCCGGAGCTCAACCTGCTGTTCCGGCCAAGCAAGCCCCTACACCTCCTATTCCAGCTACAGCTCAAAACGAGGAGGCTCAGCCTGCTGCAGCCCCCAAAGCCGCCACAGAGATCGACCAAAAGGTTGAACCTAGCAAGGCTGTCCCCGTTGCTGCTTCCGTTTCTGCTGCTGTTGCTGCTGCTCCCCTCGCCAAGCAACAGCGTCCCATTCCCGAGAATGCCACTGCCAATGTCGAGACAGAGGTGCTTGATCACTTCCGTCAGTTCGCCAACAGTGAGAAGTTGAAGATGCAGGAGCGCCGACGTAATCAGGCGTCTTATGATCGGACGGTCAAATTGAACGAACTGATGAAATTCTCCAAGAATTTCAAGCTGTCGACTCCAGTGCCCAAGGACTTGGTACCCATTCTAGCCAAGGATCCTCACAAGCAAGAAGCCATCATCAGCCGCGCCCAGCAGTCGGACGATAAAGCTTCGCCGAAAGCTGCCGCGCAGGTCACCGAACAGAAGCCCGCGGTGCGTGCTACTGGGCCCACCGGTGCAATTCCCCCCTCTGCTCCATCTGATCGCCAGAATTACCCCCGCGGCCGTCCGGGTTATCTGCCGACCGGTCCCCTCGCAGGACCAAGTGGTCGGTACCCCCAGCAGCCCATGCAGGCAGGTCGCCCAGGAACAGGTATGCTCAGCCACCGACTCGCAGACAATCTTCAGCAGCGCAAGGGCGCCGGCATGGCTCCTGCTCCTGCTCCACTGCCCGTTCAAGATGCTCGTGTGCCTCCTACTGGCCCTGCTAGCGAGCAGCCTCGTGTGACAAGCCCTGTCAAGACTCAAGCCCCCACGACTACTGCGGCCTCGAAATTCAATGTTCGCGCCATGGAGTTCAAGCCTAACCCCGCTGCCAGCACTTTTACTCCCGGTGGTGCTGCTCCTGCGGCTGCTGCTGCTGCTGCTCCTCCTCCTCCTACTGCCCCCACCGCGGCTGCAAGCGCTGCCAGCGCTGCAAGCCCTCGTCCTTTCTCGCGAAACCGCTCCGTGTCCCGTGCGACCACTCCGTCGGCATTCTTCGGTATCAAGAAGCCAGTGCCAGCCTCGGAACGCCCCTCGATTGACGATCAATTCAACCCGATCAAGCGGATGAAGAAGGAGAGCGCTGAGTCGGCGGAGAACAAGCCTTACCCGTCCAACGGAGGCATCCCCCCTCCTTACAAGACTGCCCCTACCTGGGATTTCCCCCCGGGCAATGAAGAGAAAAATTTCGAGGCGATGTTTAAGCAGCCGGGTGGAGTGCCTTCGGTCTCGCCTCAGGGTCGGTCTGTTTCTAACAACCCGAACCTCCCCCAGCAACACCAGTTACCCTTCCACTTCCAGCAGGGCAACCCCGGTATGCCTCCTTCCTCAGGCCCTCCCAATGGTCCTCACGTCCACCAAGTGCCCCATGGCCCTGGTCCGCACATGGAAGATCATCACCGCATGCAGCTGTCCGCGTCCTCGTCACAGGTCTTCCCTTCGCCTCGCATGAGCCAGAGCCACGTCGGCTATCCTTCACCCATGGCTCCTCATGCTCAGCTCGCTTTCGGCCAGCCGATGCCGCAATTCTACGGGGGCCCTCAACCGGGACACATGAGGCATTATCAGAATGGTCCTCAATTTTCTGGCCCACAAGGTAGCATGGGAGCTCCCATGATGGTGCAGAATCCATCCAACGGGCCCTACATGGGTGTTCCTCAGGGTATGCCGCCTTATAATCCCCAGATGCAAATGTACTCGCCTTCCCCTGGCCATGCTTATCCCCAGCATGCGCCCCCGCCCCAACCCCACAGCGGCTATCCTAGCCCCAGCCGCGGTGCGCCAATGATGATGCACCAGAATTCGCAGTCTGGTCAGCCTTCACAGCAAATGATGTTTATGCCCCAGGGTCAGCCAGGACAACCTGGATTCGGGGCTCAGCCGGGTCACAGTAAGTCTCCCCGCCCAGTATAGATCGACTTGGACGCTCATTCTCCTCACTTAGTGCCCGCTGGCCGTGGTGGTTACCCCCAACAGCAACCTCACTTCTCGTCTAGCCCTCACCAGGCACACCATTTCCCACCTAACCACCGGACGCCAAGCAACGGCTATAACCAAACACCTCAGATGCCCCCTCAAATGTCGTCCAACGCCCCCGCTAACACGGGAGCCGGCTCTCACGGCCCTGAGCCTACCGACGAAAGCAAATGAGCCACGAAAAATCCATGATTGTGTCTTCGGAGCGGGCGTCTTGTTTTGCTCACGCTGTAGATGCCTATTGCTGAGCCGTGTCGTGACTGAAGATTAGCAGTTCTGGGTGTGGACTCTTCATTTGTCTGATCTCCTGAGTTCGCGACGTATCTCGGCCTTCATCTGCCTGTCGTCAATGGGTATTCATCCCCCGTTGTACCGTTTGTTCAACTACATGTCGGCACGATACTTGGCAGGTAAGACTCGGATCGTCCTGTTACTGATCTTTCAATTCACTTACCAAATGATATAGCACATTGTTCGAGGGGACATATGAAGCACCGTCTATTCATCACTCCGGTATGGTCTGGCGATATACAAGACAAACATACTCCTTGGATTTCCAAAAGGGTTTGCCGCTGTCCCTGCCGTCTCATGAGCTGCCACGCCCGTTACACGTCCCCAATGGAGCTTCCTCGAAAGGTCTATTTAACGTCCACTTGCAAACATATGATAAGCATTTGGACTTGAGGCTCTCCGTCAGAATTCTCCAGTTTCTTCCCGGGTTTCTTCAACTGCCCTTGCTTGTGATTTCTTGGCCTTCTTTCAATTGTGGATATTAAACCTTCGAGAGGCTGCAGACCAGCTATCTGTGTCTCTTTTCTCCTCTTTCTCTTCTCCAACTGCCTCCTCCGGGTGGCATGGGATCGTGTTGAGCTACGCTTCGGAAACAGACATGAGTGAATCATCGGATGATCGGATACTGTTAGGAGTGGAGAGGGTGCAGAGGCTGTTGCGAGTGCGGGTGCATGCTGCCGTGGCTGATATCTGAGTGGTCTGGATGATGGTTGCTACAGTCCTACGGGATGCAATGAATGATTATACTAAATATTAAATTTCCAATTCGCCACGTAGTTGTGTATTTTGAGCTTGAATAGAGTATACAGCCATTCCTTCTCATGATTATCGGCCTAGACTTGGACAGCCTCTGAATCACGACGTGGAGTATGAATCAAACCGATCAGCCAGGAGTGTACCGTGCGCTCCGGTTGAAGTTCGATGCCTCTGCGAATAACAATAATCAGCAATAAATCCAGTAGAAATTGTCTGAACGAAGCGCCAATAGCCAAGTCCACCTCCTCAGGTCTTTTCAGTTTCAAATTGGTCGTCATCCAAACCCCAAAAGTACGCCCACGCCCGCCCAACCGCGGTGCTTTAAACCCTCCAACGACATCAAATCTCCACACCAACCGCACTCAACATGACCCCAAAGCCCCCTATCCACACCAAACCCAGCTCTCCCCACCCATCCACACCCAACAAGCCCAATCCACCCATGAAAGTCTCTCTAATCCGAACCCCGCCCCCGACCCTGAACACAACTCCATTCCAGCGCGGTGGCAGACAATTTTCCCACTTTCGACCGTAGCCATTAGTTCCTACTAGGCCCTCATGGAGGCAAAGCGAGCCCAGGAACCCCAGAAGACGGCCGCACAGAACCCGCAGCAAGCCATGGTGAGCTTGCCGCGGATCCTGCGTAGATGTGCACACGGGTGATACAGATTACCGAAGCCATCCGCATCTTTCGTCCCAAGGTCATCACGGCGTTCGATTCCGTGGGTATGGAATAGAAAACCGTGCCCGCTGGTGGGAAAGCCATAGTCTTGGGCTTAGACCTTCTTGCCTTGGCCGTGTGTCTGCGTGGAAGGAGGGGTGAATCAGGTCCGAGTTGTCGACGGGGTGTCTATGTAGACTGGATATGAGAAACGAGTGGATGGGTGTTGAGTGCCCCGGCCTTGTAAGAAGGTGGAGGTCAAGTTGGGAACTTGGACATGGTTGGGTTGAAAGAGATGGGAGCATGGAAACGGGTTGCTCCAGGCCATGTCCGGCTAAGCCGGTGCTGGTTGAGAGAAGCTGTCGCAGGAGGGACGAGTACCTTCGGCTTTGGTAGGCGAGGGGGTTGTTGGCTTTCGGGGTGCGCGGTCTGACCTTTTACCAGGTTCGCATCATCGGAGAGAGCGCGTTTCGCGCAGCTGTTTGGTGGATGGAGTGTGGAATAGGAAAAAGCAAAGTACTTACACTGTGAGTGATTTTAGGTACAGCTCCAGAGAAGCTATACAATATGAAAAGGACTCGAATTCTCCAGTTAGTTGCGAGTCCACATTCTGACCGCGACGAGCCGAGGTGTGTGAAGTGGAGAGAGTCCAGCAACAGCTGAAACCCAAATAAATGCGGTGGACCCTCTTGGGCCTGAGGCCGCCCAGGGCTTTCCGCGATAAGGCGGGGCCGCATCAATCACCGCAAGATTCCCCCTCAGCTTCGCCCCAAACAACATCAAAGGATCGACTCCGAGCAAGACGCAAATTCCTGGGCAGTATTCAGTGATTTCTACCTTGATATTCTTTCTTTTCAGTCCAACCATCCGGCAATTGGCCGCTGTCTAGCCCTCGCCAGGTTTTCACAAACAAACCCTGGAGTCGAAGTGGCCAGCGCAGCGCCACGATGGACTTCCTCAAGTCGGCCGTCGCGTCCGCCATCGCAAAGGGAAGCTCGTTCCCCTTTTCTCTAGGTGATAGAGTGGATATTGGCGATTCTCTATGGACACTTCATAACGGGACGAGAAGGGTAGGTGATGACTATTTCATGTGTTTGACTGTTAGGTGTTACGGTTCGGGTGCGGATGCTTAGTTGACACGTTAACACAATGCTAATCAGCTATTTTGCAACCCTTAGGAAGACGGCTCGGCTTGTAGTGTATTCACATTCGATATTGCAGCGAACAAGTCACGGCTCCCCCTAGCGAAGAATGCAGTGCGCAAGTCGCGGACGTTAAGGCACCCTGGTGTGATCAAGGTCTTGGACACGATCGAGGTATGCGCAGCGATGCTGAGATGTTATATGAGGTGCTATAAGTTGGACCATTGAAGCTGATTTCCGTCAGAATGAGACGAATCTCTATATCGTGACTGAACGAGTCGTTCCACTCGAGTGGCATGTCAAGCGGCGGAGCTTAAGCGAGGAAACTGCGAAATGGGGTATATATACAGTGTCGGTAAGAATACTGAATACCTGCGCACTTCTGTATATGATAGTTCCTAACCGAGCGAATATGTCTAGTCTACTCTCAAATTCATCAACGAAGATGCATCTTCCGTCCACGGCGCGGTGCGCGCATCCTCCGTCTACACTAGTGAAAGCGGCGAGTGGAAGCTAGGCGGATTTGATATTTTGAGCTCCATGAAAGAGGATGATGCTATCATATATGTGAGTTATCGGTGACAACGTCTCGGCCCACTTGGAATATACTAAACAGAAAATCAGACCTATGGAAGCTTAGTCCCAGACGCAGCTCGCTACACTCCCCCGGAAGTTGTTAAGGGTGGCTGGGATGCTATTAAGCGCCACCCACTGGCAGCAGTCGATGCGTATGGACTCGGCATTTTGATCTACGAGGTCTTTAATGGAAGCTTTTCTGGCGGTGATCAAGTTGGCAAGACGACGAATATCCCACACAGCATGCAGCAGAGCTATAAACGTCTGTGTACAGCGAATCCCAAGCTGCGACTCAGTGCGGCGCATTTTGTCGAGCAGGGTAAGAAGCATGGTGGCTTCTTCCAAACATCTTTGATTCGCTTGACGGAAGATATGGAGAGCTTGGGGCTTAAGGATGATACGGAGCGCGAGGAATTTATTAAGTATGTCGATTGCGGTGCTATTGGTACAGTCTCACGGGTCCTTTCTTTGATTGCTAACCACTTGTAAAGTGAACTTGATAATTTGTCCGACGACTTCCCCGAAGACTTCTTCAAAATGAAGGTCCTCCCTGAGCTTCTCAAGTCTGTTGAGTTTGGCGGCGGTGGACCCAAGGTCCTCAGTGCGACCTTGAAAATTGGTTCAAAGCTATCAGCAGACGAGTTTAATGCTAAATTAACGCCTGTGATCGTACGGCTCTTTGGCAATCCTGACCGTGCGCTGCGAGTTTGTTTGTTGGACAACCTGCCATTGATGATTGACAATCTGCCCCAGAAGATTGTCAATGATAAGATCTTCCCGCAGATGGTAAGTGAATCGGAACCTGGGATCCTTTTTGTTCCGAGTGTCTAATTGATTTTTTTTAGACCTCTGGCTTTACAGACATTGCTCCCATGGTTCGAGAACAGACGGTCAAGGCTGTTCTGTCCGTTATTGGCAAACTTAGTGACAGAGTTGTCAACGGAGAGCTGCTCAGATTCCTAGCCCGTACAGCGAATGACGAGCAACCTGGCATTCGTACTAACACCACCATCTGCCTGGGCAAGATTGCGAAGAACCTGGGAGAGAGTGTGAGTATAAATTTGCCAGTAGTAATGTGTATCGATGCTGATATCCGTTTAGACTCGCTCCAAGGTCCTTATTGCTGCCTTTACGAGATCTATCAGAGATCCGTTCGTGCACGCTCGCAATGCTGGTCTGCTCGCATTGTCTGCCACGATCGACTCATTTACGGAAGAGGATTGTGCTGGCAAGATCTTGCCAGCCATTTGTCCGGCACTTTTGGATAAGGAGAAGTAAGTTAATTCTTTGACATGACTTCAACCGCCAGTCCTAACCATCACAGGCTGGTCCGCGACCAAGCGAATAAAACACTTGACCTTTACATTCAACGAGTGCGCAAATTCGGCAGCACGATGGCCGATACAGTTCTCCAACCACCCACCAGCTCTAACCCCGAACCCAACAAATCAGATGCTCGCATCGGCAACTCCAACGACAAATCTTGGGCCGGATGGGCCATCTCCTCCTTCACCAACAAACTCGCCGCCGCAGATGGCGAGATCGCACCCACAGCGGCCGCCAACAAGCCATCGGAAAACATTCTCCGTCCAGCCTCCGTCCCACGTCCCACCACATCCTCCCCCTCCATCCAACCCGAACCATCCAACAAAGCCCTCCGCCCCGCAGCGCACCCTCTCTCCAGATCCCAATCCGATAGACCCGTCCCTGTTGTCCAGGATGAATGGCACGATGCGGAAGAAGGAGACGACGTCTTCGACGCGTGGGGTGCCATTGAGGACGAAGACGACAAAGGCGTAGACCCTTTCACCGCAGCCGTGACTTCTCCCAACCCCTCATCGCCAGACCCTACCGCAACCAAAGCATCCGCTGTTCCCTACGACGACGGCGGCGAGCCCGATTTTGCTGGCTGGTTGGCTGCTAAGAGTCAAGCTAAGACGAAGAACCCTCTGCCTAAGGGATTAACTAAGAGTACGCCTGCGGCTAAGACGGCGGCTAAGACGGCGGCCAAGCCGAGGGTTGTCGCGCCAGCAAAGAAAATTGATACGAAACCCAAGGATGAGGATGCTGATGATGGATGGGGTGACGCTTGGGATTAGAGGTTGGAGTTGGGTGGTTGGAAAGCATAGATAGGATTGGATTAGATGTTATTATAATTTTTGAAACAGGGTGGACTGTACATAATAGAAAGTCAATACGTCGACCTGATGCATGATCATTCTCTACATGCCTTATACTTCTTCAAAGGCTACTTCTGTCTTCTCATACAAAGTCTTAAATCATGTTACGAGACCTGAAATTTTTCTAGAAACGATGCTCTTGATTAGACTAGGAGACATGAGGGCGCGAAGGAAGGCGACTTCTAACTCTCAGCCTTATTTGCCATCCAGGTCAGTAAAGAAATCTCGCCCAAACTCCCCACTGCTATCATTGAAACGAATCTTCTTGTCAATGTACTGGATCTTCTCCATATCATGGGGCCCCAGTCGAAAGTCGCCCCCAAGATTGGACTGAATCCGCGAAGGAGTTTTCGACTTTGGAAGAGCGGAATGGCCCTGGGTAACGGCCCAGGCTGTAACAAGTCCTCGAGTTAGCAGGTTTCCAAAACATGAAGCTATTGCACGCACCGAGTGTAACTTGAGGTGCACTCTTGTCATATTGCTTGCCAATCTCCGCAAGAATAGGCTCGTCGATCAACTTTCCAATCGAGCCTTTCTCACCGTAAAACTGATTTTGATTTCCGAAGGGTGAGTAGTGTGTGACATGAATCCCTTTCTCACGGTGCCATGCTGTAAAGCTGCGCTGCTGCAGCCACGGATGACACTCCATTTGGTGAACGGCCGGGACGACCGAGGTGTCTTGTAGGAGCCGCTCCATCTCGGCTTTGGAAAAGTTGGAGACGCCAATGGCTTTGACTTTTCCGGTGCCGAGGAGCTTTTCCATGGCCTTGTACGTCTAAAGGGAAGTCAGCGCATGTCACAGAGAGGCTCAGGCAACTCCGGTATCTCTTACATCGACGATATCGATATTCTCTAATATCATGTTACCGTTCTGCTTGGGGAAAAGGTCCTCTCCGCGTTTCCAGGCAACCGGCCAATGTATCAGATATAGGTCGACATAATCCAGCTGCAGATCATCAAGTGATTGCTCTAATGCGGGCGCTACATCATCTGGATGGTGCTTGTTGTTCCACAACTTGGTCGTGATAAAAAGCTCTTGACGTGGAATACCACTTTTCTTGATTGCTTTACCGACGGCTTTCTCGGTGAGGTATCTATTGTTTGATTGGGTGAGTTTGCGATGGTTAGGGATTGATGTTTTATTGTTTTATTACTCACACTCTTGCGGTATCAATGTGCCTATAACCGGCTTTGAGTGCTTCGATCACGGCTTCTTCCTGGGCATTTTCATCTTGCCATGTACCGAAGCCAATGGCTGGAATCTCCGCGCCGGTGTTGAGCTTGAATTTGGTGGGCATATTGATGGCAGAGCTGTTTGATCAGAGTAAGATGTAAGATATGTTCAGTCTTGGAGTGATAACTAGAAAGGGATGGAATTGCTTCTGTGGTCTTGTAGAACGTCAGATTGACGAGATTGATATTCTAGTAGAGGCGAATGAATGGGATGACGTCTAGATGAGGTCCAACCCTAGGTACCACTCAAAGGGCCTTTCCATCTTCTAAAATAGGAACATTGCACTTAATTTTCGTCTTTCAATAAGAGATTTGTTAATGGTTTGCCCCTTTCAAGGAGAATGAGGGTGTCTCAACAATCTTTCGCTTCTTTTGTGGATCGTGTGTTTAACTATCTACATAGAGGTTATTACTTGGAGAGTATCAGAAGACTGTTCAGTGGCAATGTCCTAGGCCCTCGCTATGTCCCAGCAAGAGACACACATATATATCTTCAAATATTCAGAAAACAAAGGGAGGATACACATCGGTCCCTTCTACCATGCCTTTAGACCTGTTCTCAATGGCTTTCTACCTGGTGGACAGCTCATCCGCAAGCTTTTTGACAACTTCGGCACCTCCTCGCTGTCCAGATCTCATGGCACCTTCCATATACCCTCGCCACACAGTTGCCGTCTCAGTGCCCACAAAGTGAACATCTCCAAAGGGGGTTGTGAGCTCGGTACCCACCGTCGTCAATATTCCGGGTGTCATGACAGGGCAAGGGGCTCCCAAGAAATAGGCCTGCTTAGCCCACTCCATTTCCAGCGAATTTGTCGGCTCAGGGATACCCTTTACATACTTGCCAAAAGTATGGCTGAACTGCTCCCAGGCTTGCTTGTGACGAGCGGCTTTGGATAACTTCGACCATTGTCTTCCTCTTTCTCCGACGATAAAACAGGTTATAGACCATTGGTCATCTGCCGGTATACTGGTATCCCTTGTGAAGCTGATCGGGCCGACTTCCGAATCGATGATGCCTGATAGCCCGGCAGTTCGCCACCAAGGATCTTTGAAGACAAACACAGTCTTGCTATAGTAGCCCATGACAGTGTTGTCACTGAGGGCTGTTTTCTTCGCGGGCAATGGAGGGCTGAAGGTGATGCTAGGGTAAAGGGTGGTGGGAACGGAAATTATGGCCTTCCGACCGTAGAAAGACTCTCCAGATTGCGTGACGGCAACAACGCCATGGCAGCCTCCTAATTGATCAACTGAGGCAACCGGCTTTGATAGGAAGACGGATCTTGATCCAAGCTCCTCTGCCAGTTTCTTCGAAATTGTTTGGTTACCTGCCCCATTAGCATGGTTTAAACATGGTATAAAGGCGTTCAGCCAGCAACAGGTATGGAGTGTGAAATCATACCCTGTCGATTCCTCAAGTATTGGCCCCCATCTTTCCCGTCCGACAAAAGATTGTCGATGCCGCAACCACTCTTGAAATAATGCAGCATATACAGAGCACTAACTTCATTACTGTCGACCCCAAGTAACGCAGTGGAAATCAGATCAGCGATTCTGCGCGCCTGTTCATTGTGCGTTCTCTGAACACAAAGGTCTTTGAACGTCAATTGGTCGATTTCGACAGAATTGTGCGATTTAAGGGGATCGTCCAGATCTACGCTCGAGGATTCGGTTCTCAGAATTCCTACAAGCTCCAAAAACAATTCTGGATCTCCCTTCAGAGCTGGTCAGGTCCATCACACTTTATTTATTGCTTGGAATAACTCACTGAGATCTGTCCATAGGGTACCTTGTCCAACGAACCATCAGCAAGATGGAAAATCGTGTCTCCAGAAGCATATTGAACCTCGGTATCCAAGCCGTACTTTTGGAAGAGCTTGAACATCTCACTCTGGTTCGTGTCGTTGATCCACGCCGCACCGAGATCATTGTATCCCTTCTCGGAGGATTTGACAGTCAGGGTTTTACCACCGACCCGATTAGTGGCCTCGAGAACACAGACGGTGAACCCCGCAGCCTGGATTACTTGGGCTGCTTGTAGACCACTAAGGCCAGCACCAACGACGATCACGTCGTACACGTTCTTGGACGCAGTCATTGTGTGCATCAGTAACGTCGGGGAATGTCACAGTGGGGTCTAGAGGTGAAAGCCAAGTCCGAATTTGGTGTGCTATAGAGACAATAAAGTCCTGAAACCTCGATTGTGCGAGATGATTGAAATAAAGTAGGATCTGGGTTACACTTGGCCGTGGCTTGACTCGGCCCCGCGGGTACCGCAGATTGGCCTCCAGCCACCCTCATCCATCGAGGCCCCGCAATCGTTTGCGGGAAGTACAACCTATCAAGTTCCTAGCTCTAAGGAATATATCATCTTTTTGGAATGATCCGACACTTTGTGAGAGGCTCCCATAACGGGCTCCTGTTATAAGCTTTCCCATCCTTTTGCTCAGTCCCAGTTATGTAGAGCCGTTAAGACCACGATATATATTGCTGCGCACATATGTTGAGAATGTCCCGGTCCCAGTCATCTACAACCTCATGGATCAGGCGTGATCTCCCAGAGACAAAGCATGTTCATCTTTGTAATAAAGACACGCCCATCCATACGGGCCATGTACTCCGTGAAAACTTAAATCCGCTTCTATTTCATGCATAGGCAGTACCGGGCTTGGCTGAGAAAAACGGACATATCGCCGTGATATCTAGAAACGCCACCCCTGTCTACCTGGGCTTGCCCTCTGCGCAAGGCAATCACCTCGGCGAGGCTACTCATTTCGATAAATGGGGGATTGCATTGGGGAAATGAGATTGGATGTCCAATCGACCGGATGGGAAGCCACTAAGAAGATCGAATAGGGACATTCACGAGATCAATTCATACCATTGCGCTATCTTGACGGTACTTCCGTACATGAGACAATTTAACTTTAGACTGACTAGTGAACGCCTCAAAGACTATACGTCCCTCAATAGATCACTTAGGGTCGTGCGCTTCTTCCAGTGCATCCAATCCGAGCACCAAAAAGCCATTGAGCTGATTCTGTGACTCCTCCCATGCCTTGGTAAACTCCTCTTTCCCTTCTCCATTCCCATCGAGGCCATATTTCCGTCCTATCGCACTCACAAAATTGTCGAAAGTGGTTGTGGGTTTTGTGCGACACAGTCCACACATGATTTTCTTGAACCCCTCTGTATTAAACCCAGCACGAGGAAACACCTTCATAACGGCGGAGTACTCCTTGGATGAGATCAAAGGCGTGCCGTCGGGTCCAGGAAGCTTTGGGCCAAAGAAGTCTGCTGTAATACCCAAATGAGTAAGAGCGACCTCGGGTGCGGCATACCGAGCGATGGAAGTCGTTGTGTGAAGAGCGATAGAATCCCAGACACGCTGTATAGTGGCCTCGTTCAAGTTCTCGTCATTTGTGTCTCGCTTTTGCTTCAAGAGGAAGTCTCGTGCGATGTTGGCGCCATCGACCTCGAAGCGTTTATCCTTTGACAACAGATCTGGAGTATTTGCCCATCCCATGTCGTGGAGAATGCAACTGATGAACACCATCTCTAAGTTGAGATTGGTGTTGTCACTGAACTCGGGAAGTTTCTTAGCAATTATAGTAGCCCAGTACCCCGAACGGATAGCATGGTTGTAGACGGTCTCTGTGCAGTGTTGCTTTGCATACTCGAAAGTCTTGAGTGCAAGAGGCGACGAGGGAGGCGTGACTCCAATCTCGGGGAGTGTCGGAAGACCCTGAATGGAAGATGCCATGGTTGTTGCAATGAGATCTGATTGAGGGGATACTCTAGAGGTTTTGCTAGGGTTTTATACCTGATATTTAATTATAATTTTGAAATTTGGAATCTGGTTAAGAGAGGAAAAGCGGGAGCATACTAGCCCGGGCGGAGGGCAACTGGCGTGGATGACAGGTCTAGCCGCGGTCCGTGAGCGACCATTTGGAATCATTTAGCAAGCTGACCATTCGTGATCTATCCACATCGATGACTCCGGGAGAAAAGTCCCATTCCAATTAGCGCTGATTGGGTTAGATGACGGTATTTCCTGGGTTGAATTCTATATACGGTTTCCATCTAAGACTCGGCATTTTTCTCCAAGACAGAACGATATCCATAGTAAGCAATGAAGCTTGGCATTTCTCCTGCGATATACAAATGGTGCGCACCTGGCTTGAAATCCGTTACAAATCGCGGAACACTCCGCTTCTCTCAGGATTTTGTCGTTCTCATCAAGAAGTTGGCTTCGAAAAGTCCGAGGTATCCCGCCGAGTCCTTCTACACAGGAATACAGCTAAGAAAGGAATATTTGCGCTTGTGAAAGCACAGTTGTCTCTACATGTCGGAGAAAAAAAAAGCACCATGTGTTGGATTCGTTCCGAGAATCAGAGTCTCAGTGAAAATGGTATATAGATGGAGCTACTACTGCTTGATCTTGAGCAAAAGTGGGACTTTAGCGAACATTATAGCCAGAAGCAAAGAATCTAGCTCGATCCATGTTCTGTAGGTTGATTGATATGGAAGCAGACTGTTGCATCGATCTGGACATTCTAAGGAGTTCCCAAACACTCGATCAAAATGTGATCATTTTGACACTATCTACTTTCAAGAAGACAAGAATTCGTAGAATTGTCGTTCCTCACAAGCTAGGCCCACTGGACTGATGGAAGCGAAGCAACGGGTGGATCCGTGTTTGCTCTCGAGGCAAACTGCGCTTGAAGCTCACCGCGCCTGCCGTATCCGGGAGCTCAGTTTATATTTTCGCGCTCCACCCGCAAATTTTTTTTCTTTCTTCCCGTATCTGTGATTTTTTGTCCAACAGCTGGGCGATTTCGCCTTCCTTCTTCGTTCTTTTCCTCTCAATTCGATCATGAGCAGCTCTAGCTGTTTCTGGCCAGCATGTCCTATCTGACGGGCTGCTGCCAGTCGAGGGCGAATGCTTAATGCTGCTATTCAGTCCTTGACGTGATCTGCTTCGATAATTCTTTCCCAAAAGGTAAGCTACAAGCAAAATGTTTTCCCTTGTTTACACCCTCCCCCTCTTTGGATGATGACCCTACGACATGCAAAGGCATTCCTCAATCTGAAGTTATCATGTGGAATCTGTCATACATTAAGTTTCAGCCTTGTCTGACTACACCAAACCTTTTTATGCCATTTTTACCAGCTATCATGCCTGTGTGGGATTCATTACTAACAAGCTGCTGGTTAGGTAAATTTCAAAATCTTTTCCTCGTCAATTTTTCCCCCTCTGTTGCGGCATGTGCCTTGCATGAAGAAATCTTGAACGAACGGGCGGACAAAATGTATCTTCGTCCCTTCACCCTACAAAACCAGAGCGTACAAACTCTGTGGGTGTCTGGGAGGTGGAATACTTGTTGAGAATTCGTCACCTGATACTTTGCCCACTGTCATACCTCAATTGACGTCGCCTTGGACGATAATCTTTGAACAATCCCGTCTGACTGGTGCTCGTCTTAGGTATTCTATTCTACTTTCTTCTTGCCTTGCTTGCAATGCCCCCCTTATTACATGGTCATATCTATTATGATGAATGTGTTATTCACACTGTTTGAGCTGGATGCTTCGGTATTCTGGCAATGAACATTTATACAAAAATCTGATTTAATGAGGTGAGTTATTCTCAATCAGTCCCTCTATCTCTCATTGGACTTATCTTGCTGACTTATTCCAAGCCTGACTTAGTTGCCATGTTTTGATCTTGATGTTCACGCTTGCATTATGCATGAATGCCATTGCTGACTCGATCGATCAATCATCTAGGATTCGACCTTCCCTAGTAGATATCCATCCATGCTTTTGTGTAAGTTTTTACCAAGTCCTTCTCCCTGCCTCCCATTTCCTGATGAGCACCAATTATTCGCTGTGTTCTTTCTGAATACATATTGAAGATAAAAAATTATATTCACCTTGGAGAACTGATCCATATCCTTGTCTACACAATGTCTCACTCATCGAACGTTGTGATCTGTTGCTAATCCGCAATGCAGGTTTTATGATACCCTTTCAGCCTATGTCATATGAATGAAAATTTCTCTTTTTCAAAAACTTCCTCATCTCTCCATTTTCCACTTCACAAACATGTAGCCGTACATTCCCTTCAAGTAATCCACAACCCATTAAGCTTATCACTTGCCCAACACCTAGCTTGACGACACTTCGAAGAACAATTCCATCACTCACTCAACAAAATAGCCATGCTTCTTGTGCCACTCCTCCAAGCTGTCCTTATTGTAGAGGGTGTGCGTACTCTTCTTGCCCTCCGGCCACCGCATCCACCTCGGCTTGGAACTCTCCATTATACAAACCATCTCAGCTGGCTCCGGCAACTCAGTATCAATAGCTGAAGCAAACGGATGAATCAGTTCCGGCCAATGATGATCCCACAGCCACAACATCGCACTGCAATTAGAGCAAAAGTTACGCTCCGAAGAGCAGCGTTCCTCGTTTGGAGTTCCGCGGTCTTTAATTCCATTGTATTTTCTACGACAGTAAGATTAGCACTTGTCTTGCAATACTTACTTATGGGGTTGTTTAATTGGATGGGGGCTGGTTGGATTCGGATGATGGGGAAAGCTCGTACTTGACCAGATCTTGGCCCTTTAGCACCTCAAGGCTACTGGCGATGCCACCCAGGTTCACGCTGCCCCCATAGCCGCCGACTTTGCGGCAGATACTGCAGGCGCATAGCTGATAGGGTACTGGGGTTTGGGATTGAAGGGTGAATTCGACGCCGCCACACTGACAGCTTCCGTCGAGTTTCCTGTGGGGGTCTGTTAGCGTAGTGATGCGGGGTGATAGCAACGTAGAACTGCAGACTTACATCGGCATGTTGATGGAGTTTGCTTGGATACTCTCTGTGTACTGTAATGTCACCTTTCAGTGAGTTTTGATCGATTCAATCGAAGCTCTGGAGAGGAGTAGTTAACTAGCAAGATAAGGCAAGTTCACAGCACCCCTGCGGATATATATACTTTTTGTCGATCAGATGGAAACAAAGAATGCAAAAGGACAACTCGTGCAAGCCCACAACCCAACCGAAATAGTACCTATGTACCGGATTTCCTATGCCAGGTCTTTCCTTTTCGGTTTTAGTGCTCAGCCCCTCGCCGCTTTTGCTCACTGAGTAGAACTGAGCACGCCCCTGAGCGCCCTGACCTGATCAGTGAGCATTATGTAAGCTCACTGATCCGCTTACTGAGCGGTCTGATCCACTCACTGAGCATACCCTGAGCATAAGGGCACCTCAATAAAACGCAATACGCTAGCCCCATCCACGTGAAGCTCTTTTTCCCATCCAAATGCATTGGCCTCAACAACCTAATGTTTCTTTTTTGGTAGTCATTGCGCCTCGGTGAAGCATGATGGTTGATCAACCTATTAAATCATCTGTGTGCTCCTGGGAACCCTTATCTATTGATTTCCACGGCCCATAGAGGAGCTTATCTAAGAGATATCACATGAATATACCGGAAGACCGTAAGTCTTACTCGGGGCATCTTTTTTCTACATTAAGCACACGTACCGGAACGTATGCTTAGTTAGACCTTAATCTCTATGGATTATAATTATTTCAGAAAAAATTGCTCTTAGGAACTTACCGGATGATTGATTGGCTGATTCGTAGACTGTTACGGACGGCTTCTCCGCCTAGATAATCCTAGGAACCTCCGACTTTACGCTATTTTGTTGATATGTGTAAATTACCTTCATAAATCCGCTCATGATCCATGACTATCTAGACTCCTAGGAGCTTAACATGATGAATCAATTGAGCATAGAATTGTCGGCGGGCTGGCTCAATCTTCTCGAACACCATCACCAAAGGACAATGCCAAAAGATATTGTCGCTCCAGTTACGCCCGAGGAGTCGCGCCGTTTCGTAATGCCACTGTCTGCTCACCTGAGCGCAGCGCACCAGCACGCCGTTTGTGTCAAAGTAGTGCTGATAATCGTTGTCCGAATAATCCGGGTTCTCCTCTCGAAGGTTTCGCAGTCGTTCGGGATCTGGCCACGAGCCTCTCCTATCCCTAGATATCCATGTCAAGATCCGTTCGAGGATCAGGGGGTTGATAAGGGCTTGGTGGATAGCCGAGGCCCCCTTGTTGAGCTCCTGGCTCGCCATGATTTCAGGGCTCAACCAATCGCTTCCGACTGGACGCGCTGGATCCTAAACGTGGGAGTCTCAAGTTTATATTGACGGATTCCTCTTGTTTATATTTGAGGAGCGGAAATGCGGAAGAGGAAGTTGTGGTTGTTCGATGAATCCGCTCCTAGAACTGGCGCTGAGGACAGATGGCATTTCTCGTCTCTTCCTCCGGAGCAAACACCCAACCACCGCCAGAACCAGATTCTCTGTGAACATTCACCACAGGTTAAGACTTCTATCCTCTGAGTGATGGAAAACAAAGGGCTACTGGCCTGAGAAATGCAACCACGGCAGAGAACTCTTCAGACTCGGAGTGAGACCAGAGAAAGCAATATTCGATACACACATCGGGGCACACAGAGCAATTAGCACTAACATGCGGGCGTTTAAATGTGGGTGTTCTGAACCGCGAACTCGAAAGTATTCTTAAGCTTTGCGAGTAGACCCTCTAATTGTTCTCCCTGCGTAGAGAAGTCTCTGTGTCTGGCGTGTGTGCTAGTTTCAGAGTGAGACCAGGCCCGTAGCGTTCCTTAAATTCGGCAATCGCTTCACCTTTCACCACATCGCCTGCGTTTGGCGTGGAACCATCTTTTGAAATGAATACTTCATCCCTCAAGGGATGAAGAGCTGCAAGGTCTCGCGATAAGTGACGGATTTACCGATTCCTCATGTAGCCTCCCCGTTGCCTGTTCCTCCAATCCAGCCCCCGGTTCTTTCCATGAAGAAACTTCCCGTTAACGGAGACCCTGAACTGAAGAGAGCCGCCAGTGCCGTGTTTTTCGATGATACTGACGTCGTTCTTTAAGTGATTAACTGCCCGTGAGCAAATATCCAAGCACTGCTGGGCGGTTTCCCACTCATCGCGCAGCCTCGATAGATCTTGAGCATCTTCATTAGAGGAGATCGCAGTCCTTGATTTGGCGAGTACCCGATTCATGACATCTCGCATATGCTTCTCTAACTTGGTAGCCGTCGCAGCCAAGCTATTTTTGCATTCTTGCAGGCCTTCATTTGTGACCGATTCGGGCGACGCTTCAGCTCCACCTGATCCCCGAGATGAACCCGCCTCGTCGGACATCAGCTGAATCTGATTGATATGGCTTGACAACTGGGCGCAGAGCTGAAGGCTTTTCTCTGTGCTCAAGCGCTCTTCTCTCAGCGAGCGAGGCTCAGCCGCATCTGTTCCAGGTTGAGTCATATTCTTCTCGGCCAGTTCTTCCAACTTCCTATCAATACTTTCGAGTCGAGTCTCTAGGCCTTCTTTCGCATTTTGGATAAGACTCTCGTAGTTCCCGATATTTTCAACAGCAGCCGCTGAAAGACGCCTTGTGGGGGATCAGCCACAGTCAAGAAGGAGCCTTATGAAAAAGACGACGCTGTCGTAGCCGGAAATGACTTACATGTTTGCATCGACTAAGGCAATAGTGATCGTGGCTTTATATCCTGCCAGTAAGTCGCGGAAATAGTCAATATTATCACCCATATACGTCAGTCTGGCCCGGTCCCGGAAGCTAGGCTGGTGACTGTTTGACCGCGATGCGTATTGGAGAACCTCCTGCCGGAATTCTGTGGAAACATTTCCGCATCGCAATAGCGGCAGGCCCAGGAATGAGAGGTCGACGTCAGATTTCAATTTCACTATTTCGCCGATGGTAGCTAGCACGGATTTAAGGGCCTCTAGCTCGCTGAGCAGATCGCGCACATGCTTTTGACGCGAACAGAAGCTGTTTAGTGTCTCGTAAAGTGAGACACTGCATTCAAGTGCAAATGTAGCCAAAGAAAGGATTCCAGAATCTATGAAGAACGCGTGGTTATGGAGAACGTGTGGCGCACCCATGAGCGGGAGCGAATGGGTGGGTCGCGACGTAGCGAAGGGCACGGACACGGTACAGTCGCAAGCATTGATTCCGGCTGAGAGTCAATAAAAAGTACTGTATCCAGCCTGCAAGCTTTGTCTGTCTACTGTGAATACCCTGTTTGTCTACTGTGAATACCCTGTTGATTCATCTCCAGGACGATCACTAGCCCGGGGCATTAATTTTTCCACTCCGCGCACCCCCCTTATAACCAAATACTCTGCCTGTTTAAAACACCCCGTGGTATCATTTCACTTTCGGCTCAGGTTGGCGAAAACAATTCTAATGCAATAATTGCTTCAATTATATTCGAAATAGTCTTGGGAGGTTTTCTAGTCATTTGGATATACTAGACGGCAGTTTGAAGGTTAGGCCTTCTGGCCGGGTGTTCGAAAATTGAAGTACCGTCAATATACATTATATACAGTCGTCCCACCTCCCGAGACCCACCCACCACACCGACGGTGCTAAGGCTCTACCGCCTATCAGACTTGTCTCTAAGTCATGGTATCTCTCGCGCAAAGTAACTTAGATGAGAAACTCACTGAAAGTCTAACCTAGATATTCAGGGATATTTCTATTGTCAAATGAATACTATTTTTGGGATCACAGGCGTACCATAGTACCTTTCAGGTTAATCGTAGACAGATATTTCGACTGGCAGAATATTATATAATATTACAGTACGGGGCTAGGGGTGCAGGACTCTTTGCGCTGTCCTTGTAGCACGAGGTTCCCCAACGTACAGTACATTGTGGATGTTTCTTCATCGCCCATCTGGCTGTGACCGTTATTGATCCTCTGACCAACCATCGACCACACATTGAGGTGTCATGTCGAACCCAGCCTTTCCAACGCAACGCATGAATTGTTGTGCCGCATCTCGAATTGGTAGAGCCCCACGTAATGAAGGACATCGTACGTCTGTTTAAAGGCCTTAGAGCTCCCTTGTTTCGGCGGCTCCCATCGTCAGCCCGACAGTTTCCTCCCGGCCCTGTTCTCGACTCGACGGACAAACTCGAGCAGGAAAAACTAGCGTGGTATTCCAAAGAAAACTTATTTCCTGTAAATATCGGCGATGTCTTCGTTCAAAGTATCAAGTGGTTGGAAAATTGAGCTATGGGGGATATTCAACCGTGTGGCTTTGCAGAGACTTAGAGTAAGCCCCTTCCACGATTGCGGATTGCGGGGCTATGGGAGTTAATGGGCACAGAGACGACGTCTACGTTACAGTATGGATGGATGGATGGATGATCTCATTTACCTTGACCATTGCAGATGAGTCGATTCTCGTAGACTTTGAGGCGGCCGAGATATCAAATCCGAGTCCACGTAAAGTGGTCGAGGATCGAGCAATCTATCAGTCTCGAAAATTAGGTATTCTAAAAAAGCATGGACGTCCAGTACTCTCAGACTTTTGTTGAGGCTCGCTTTGGGTCAGAGTCAGGCACATATTGTGATGATGTACAGCCATCTATTTACCGGGCTCCGGAGGTGCTACTTGGCCTGTCTTGGAATGAAAAGATAGACATTTGGAATACCAGTAAGACAGTCATGAATATAGTAAGCGTCAATAGGAATTTGTTTATCAAAAGTCTCTACCTAAGCAATTGCATCCATGGATGGGTAAGCATACTAGTTCTCAGAGTAATCTGGAAGCCCTCAATGTCGTTTGCGCCCAGCATCAACATTCTGCAGGTGAACCCGGAAACTTGAAAGCTATGGAATTTCTTCTGGATGAGCAAGAGCCTGGTCGAGGAATTCATGAATATTCCTGAAACGTATATGAGAGAAATACGTATCCCTTTGTGCCTTGACCTTAGCTTCTGGCTCTGAGTTACAACCGACGAAACCCATGAGCTGTAGCTGTGCAGAATTGGCTTTTGTTGTTGTTGATTTTGCTTCCACGATGCGATTCACGACATCTGCCAAAGTTGTTTTCTTGAGAATCCAATTTCGGTCTCTTGCTTGAATAATAGCAAACAGGTCCAAATAGGTGAGAGTATGGCCAGATATATGCGTGTACTCTTCCCAGGTGCTGTGATCAAGTAGAATGGCGATCGCCCTTGCCAAATCCCTGCATGAAGTAAGGCTCAGGAAAGAATGGCCATCGCCATATAACATGAAAACCTTTTGTTCATGGTTCATTGGCCAGCCTTCTCCGATTTCCGAAATGTGGCGTTGCGCTACCGGCACAAGATAATCCATGAACCAGCCATGACACACGAAAGTGTACTGTATCTCATTCTGCCTTTTCAGAGCTTCACGTATAGGTTCGCGACTGTCGGTATTAAACATCGGATGTTCCGGGAAGTCCTCGATGTTAATAGCCCACTCTGCTGGAATGAATCTTTTACACTTCCGAGATAAGCGGCATGCCTGCAAAATGTTCAAATGAATCTCGGTGTGTGTGGGGTACGGCGCGTTGATAAATGAAAGAATGGTGTCGCAGTCATCAAGGCAATCGCGCAAATCGTTGACAGTATAATCAGTGACTCGCTGTGTTACGCGCATCTCATCAAGGAATGATTTGCGGGTGCGGGTAAGGACAACGAGGTCATGACCATGACAGGTGAATTCTTCGATAAAATAACGCGCCAGACAACCAGTGCCGGCGATTGCCACCTTCTTTGGCGATGAGGTGTGCTGCTGCATTTTGTCACTTTGCGCTGTACTCTCCGATGTAGTCTTATCGCAAAGGCGCTAGAGAAGGACAATAAATGAATCCAGAACGATTGAAGGTCTTCGAGCATGAATTATAGTTGAAACAATGAGATCTTCACTCTTCTGTAGGGGAGAATGGAAGCGCCTACGGCGGTGGATAGACACCTGGAACCGTCAATGCATAATTAATAAGCAAGCTATGTTTCTAACGTAATTCACGGTCACCCTGGCCACCCCAAAATACCATAGTAAATGCAAAACGCATACTAAATGCAAAAACACCAAATAGTAAAAGTAAGTATATCCTTTTCGCTAACCAATCTATCGTGCTTGAGTTCCTCAACCGGGCAAAATGCTTGCGAGGCGCAATGAGCGCGAAGGGAACGCGTCCGACAACGCGTCCTCCCGTTCCGCGCGCCCACGCCCGATTCCCCCACCACAAGGTCTGAACTGGTTCGCCAGACACCAGTAACCGTGGCGATTCAAGACGAAAGTAATGATAGCGAAAGTCGAATGGAGACACCTGAGTGGGAAAACTAGGGACCAAAACAGCCACAAACCGAGTTTCAGATACTCCTGCGGGCAAATAATGAACTCATGATTCGAGTCGATCGCATGTTAGAGGCATACGCAAAGACACTAACGGTAGTCACTACCGAGAACGCATCGTACCGTGAGGAATTAGCAGAATCACGAAGAGAAGTCTAAGAACTGCAAAAGGAAATCGCTAGTCTAAAAGAGCTCGTCTAGTCTCTATCAGTAAGCGCACCCACAACACCACCTACGTAGGTTAGCAGCCTAGGGAGAAGGTAGGCATCGGTTATCTCGCGATCATCACTAGCGTCGTCTAATACCCGGGCGGCAAGGACCGGGCTAGGCCTTCCTACTCTTACTCTTAACCTACGCTCGGCTAGAGAGGAGACTAAGGTCCTATTAGACGACCCTACGCAGACGCGGGAGAAGATCCGCGCAGCACTCCAGCGCGAGACGGCGACTGCGAACGTGGACGTCGTGGGTGTGAAACATACCTCGCGGACTACTCTTTAGTTTTTTTGTTAACTCTAAGGAAAGCGTCGTGAGCCTCCGCCGGGCCACTAACTAGCTATACGCCTTACCTAGAGCTTAGCTACAGGGCGAGCAATGGTTCCCTATTAAGTTAAACGACGTCAAGAAAGAAAGTGTTTTTAGAGAGTCAGGGATACAACGAGAGGATTTTAGAAGAAAATTCTAAGATAAGAATAGCGTTACGGAGATCAAGAAGATAATTTAGCTAAGCGGAAAGAAACGATACGGATCTATAGCTATCTACCTCTCTAAATAAGCAGACGCGGAAGCACTGCTAAGCCGCCGTATTACCTACGTGTATAGGGAAGCAATTTTTTCTGATACCTTCTATAAATGTTAGCGTCTACTACGATACCGTAAATATCAATAATATAAATATAAAGCAGACCAATGCCCGAACTCGGAAGCCTACGGTAAGTGCGCGGGCAGCCACTATATAAGCGACTGCTTATCCGGTGCCCTTAAGTGCGCGGCCTATTAAGTCCATGCGTGCCAGAGGCTCCAATATTAACATGTGAATAGCCTCATCAAAATATCATAACACACGCATATCCGTCAAGGAGAAGCGGAGCCAATTATTTTCCTAATGGCGGACTAGGACCCGACAAGCTTACTACCACGTGGTACTATCACATTCGAGGAAGGGCCCTGGCGGTCAACTATTGATCTTGTCCTCGCGTCTAGGCGTCGAGGTAGACTAGTGATAAAATGTGGTATCCACCCTATTGAACATAGGTCAGACCACCGCGCAATTATCACGACCTTCGCAAGTAACGGGCAGAAAGTAACAGTCTTCGGACCGGCCCGTCCCTTATTTTGCGAGGCACCGTGGGCCGATATTAACAGGGAATTAAAGGAGCTGGAGACAGAGGTGCCGGATATCACGACTCGGGTAGAACTAAACGCTACCGTAGAACGCCTAACTAACAGAGTCAGCCAAGCCGTTCGGCTACCAATTCTAATCGCTCGTCCGTCTCCGTATAGCAAAAGATAGTGGACACCCGAGATAAGCCCACTACGGGATACGTACACGAGAACACGGAATCGGTGCACTTAATCTCGACGATATAGAGTGACGTTGGCCAAGTTAGAGAATACCGTATCTGGCCTACGGAGAGAGTATTGTAGGGCAGTCCGAGACGTAAAGCGAGGTTACTAGTGTGATCACGGGAGTGTCAAATGGAGCATGTCTTGTTATATTCGTAGGAAAATGGGTCTAAATGAGTGTAAACCGGTGGTAACCGGCAAAATGTAGGGTGCCTAAGGCACACATCCTGATGTAATCGGGCCCGTCCGGGAACCCCGGGATCACACTAGTAGGGCACCCACCTCAGCGGCACCCAAAATTAGTCAGAATTTTTCGGGTACCGCTGAGCTGGAACCCGACACTAGTAGGAGTTCCTGAACAACACTAACAATATTTAGAAAGCGGCAAGATATCTGGAACCCGGAGAACAGTCTATAGGGGCTATTCCCATATTACGCTCAACGAATTAGATGTTTAATAACGATCAGGAAATGGCCTATGCGCTCCTATAAGCCTTTTTCCCTCCGTTACCTAATGTTCTAGATGAGCCGCTAGAGGAAATGCAGCGTCCTGATACCCAACTGAGGGCAGAGGATAGACCCATTCTGTACTCCTAAAACAGAAACAGCCCGCCAGAACAGGATTTAATGAATCATGTGAAAGATACCAATGGATCGATGTAATGACTGACAGAAGATCTCCTGCCGCAGAACCAAGGACCTCCATGGTATATTGGATGCCTGGATGAATTGAGTCCAATATCAACTGATCTCACCTGGTCTGGAGCTTCTTCCAATTTTTCTTCTCTGGAAGTACTCAAACAAACAAAATATACAGGGCAAGTAGGGCGAAAAATGGCCGGTCAGCATATATCAGGCAAGCGCCACCAGTTCCTCCACTACTAAACCATTAGATACGCAATATATAACAACGGTAGACTGCCTCCACCCTCCGCCTGAAGAATTCAGCCAACCTGTTCAAGTCCTAGTCCACAACCAACCACTTCATAGTGCTACAGGTTCCCCCGGAGTGCCTGCTCACGCTCGAACGCCTCAAACAGGCTCTTGAAGTTGCCAGCGCCAAACCCGTCAAAGTTCTCGCGCTGAATGATCTCCAGGAAAACGGTAGGCCGGTCACCGACATGCTTGGTGAAGATCTGAAGCAAATAACCGCCCTCGTCGAAATCGATCAGGATGTTATACCGCTGCAGTACGTCGATGTTCTCGGCCACCTTGGTCCCCATACGCTCCAGCCGCTTCTTCACGCCCACATAGTACGTATCTGGGACCGAGAGGAAGTCGACACCGCGCTTCTGCAGGCTGTCGACCACTTCGATGATGTTGTTGGTACGGAACGCGATGTGCTGGCAGCCTGCGCCGTTGTAGTAGTCGCAGAATCTGTATCGTTAATTTACATTCAGGGAGAGAGAAATATGGATAGTGAATAGGAGAAAGGACGTGGAATAAGCCTGGTGAAGACATACTCCTCGATTTGTGACTTTTTCTTCCCCGTCGCCGGCTCGTTCATCGGCATCTTGATCACCTCGTTCGGTGACGCGACCACCACCGATCGCATAGCAGAGAAATCAGAGCACATGTCCTTGTCATCGACAGTCCAATACCGGTGGAAATTGAGCGCGTTCTCGTAATATCTGACAATTCCTTCCAGCCCGTCCCACGGCTGGTTGCCGACGCAGTGGTCGATTTCGATCAAATCAACCTTCGGCAGGTGCTGCTGGAGATTGTTGGGGCGCTCGACGGCCTTGAACCCGGGCAGGAATGATCCCTTATATGCGGACCGGTTGATCAACGTGTGAATGGTGTCGCCGTACGTGGAGATCGCGGCCACGACCACCTCACCGTCGTCGCTCTTGAGCACCTCCGGGCTGCGGACGGACTCTGCCCCGTTCTCGACCGCGTGCGCCCACACACTACGCACGTCGTCTACCTGGAACGCGATATCCTTGACACCATCGCCATGCTTAGTCAGGTGGGCGTGCAGGTCAGCACAGAACGTGCGCTCGTCTTCGCTGGCCCGTGTATCCCATGAGCTATTGGGAGAGCTAAGCGGCGCTGTGATAGCAAACCGAGCGGCGCCATTGCCGATAACGTAGGCCGTCGTTGCGAACGAACCGGTCTCCGGCCCACGGTACGCCAGCACCGAGAACCCGTAGTGGTTGACGAAGTAGGACACCGTCTGCCGGGCGTTGCCAACGTACCAGCCGATATAGTCGAATCCGATGTAATTGGGGTTGATGCTGCGGATGACAGCGCGGTTAGGGAGAGTTCCAGCGTCGCCCATTGTGAATACTCTTTCTAAGGAAAAGAAAGAAGCAAGAATAGACAGATCAATTGATTGTAAGGGTGTGATGGAGCCTGTACTTAGCTAGGGACGCCAGAGCCAGACGGGTCTGTCTAGCTGGGTTTATATGTCTGGGGAGGAACTACAAGTCTTGCTAGCTCCGACAAGATTACGTCAGGCACGGTTTAACTTCAAAAATAGTGAGAAATTCCACACACCTCGTGTAACCCGGGACAGCGGGAGCGGAAAGGCATGAGAAAGATCTTGCATACGGGCGTGATGCTTAGTGATGTGTGCGGGAATAACCAGTACAACTATCGTCATGGAAGCGCTCACAAGAGCCCACCAGCGTGCATTGCACAGCGGCTAAGCCGTAACTCATGAATAATGCATCAATCATGCAAATCAGATGCGTCGCTTACGCGCTTTGTAGTAAGGTTGATCAACCAGGTATCCCACACTCTCGCTGGCCAGCCTGCTGTATTTTTTTTCAAATCTAGGAATGCGTAGACTTCCAAGGTTAGACTGAACCGACATTCGCCTAGCAAAGGGGTAGGGATATGGGCTATGCTGTGCTATTTCCAGTGGCCACGGCGGTGCTTCTAGGCTATCGAATCATATACTAACCTGCTTCGTTAGCTGTTTTGACACTCTCTAACGACAAACATATGGCCCACTATCCCACAGTACATTAGCGCTGCATAATTGAAAATTTTGAATTTTAACCGTGTTCTACAAAAGGTACAGTAATATTGATCGGGTAACTGAGATAGAAGTGGGTCAAAAGTGCGCTATTGATTTTCATCACGCTTTGTGTAACCACAGAGTGTACGGAGCACCCCTTCGTGATGTTCGAACTGAGCTGATCAGGGCCTTCTTTTGAGGGAATTTGCTGCTATGGACTTCGCTTACTAACGCCTGTCTATGTATCGTTGATTTGAAACCCTTTACTTGGAATTTTCACCCGTTGCAATCAATCGTTTGTGGTGAATTACGTAGTTTACCATATATAAGGGTAAAGAAAGGCGGGCGTAGTCTCGGGTGGCTTGATGATTTCGAGCTGAAGTTTGAGACCTCTCCATTTTCCTTCAGAGATACAACTGCACGCTGCATACTGTAACTAACTAGTTATATGTCTATGTGATGAGTCAGACCTCCTATATTTTGACTCTTTTTGACCTAACATGCCTACCATGCAAGTCAACAGGTAATTTGGGTTCCATGAGCATTTTTCATGCAGGATGGCGATTCCTAAGGTCGATTACGAGTCTATGATTATCCCCTAAAGGTTGAAAAAGTGGGGTTGGTTTGGCCAAGGAAATCGGGATATTAGCTGGCGCATCATATATAGGCTTTGACAACCATGTACCTGCAAAACCAGGGTCTACGGGGTGGTAATATATTTGGCAAAATTGCACGTCTATAGTTTTGTGATTGGCGCATAGAGCACCAAAATTACATGAGTCTAGCTACCGTCGGTCTTTAAAGTGCGGGGCTAGGTTCTGCGATAATTAAGTACTACCCTTTCTTTTGTTTTCTTTGTTACTTTTTCTTTACTTATTGTTCTTTTGGTTGATTTCCTTCGACTTAATTTTATTTTATTTCTTTTTCTATTTTTCTTTTTTGTAAGGAATTATATACAGCATACATACTGAATTTGACGTCCATTATTTCTAAACATTATGTAGGTCATCCTTGGGTTGTACGTGCGAACAGGGAATATACGTGTGAGTAATGATCAACAAAATTGCACACCGCTTGAGTTGCTAACGTGCGTTGCGGAAACTTCGTATCTGGGCTGTCTAGTCGGGCCGGCCCGATGAGCGAGTTAAAGTAGTATATGAGGGATCAGAATGGTTGGAACGCAATAGCTGGCGATGACGAAGCCTAAACTACCACCTGACTGACTGGACTACCTTACTTTCGACTGCTCCCGTCCCTCGCTATCTCGATTGCCACCAATATAGCAGTTCAATACGCTCCAACAAGAACAACAAAGGCTCAGAATTGGGGAGAATGGGCAACATTTCTCCCTACAACCTTGACCCTGCGCAGTACACGTTCCCCTCGCCACTGAAGGGGTGGGAGAACCACGCCCCTCCGTCTGAGTACTAGACATTCCCGACACAATATAGACGTGAGTGCTGACAGGGTGATAGTTCGAAAACACAAGACGGAAAGAGCTACGACAGTCCTGATAATAGTGTCCTCAGCGATGCTTACGAGCACTTCGTCTTGCCGATTTCGAATGGCGGCCGTCATGACTCCCAGCTGCCTGGGTTCGACGTGCACGTATACTTCAACCCTGTACTTCCCTCCTTATATACCCAGTTCCCTATCCAATTACTGACAAGACGGCAGCAAGACGAGTCCCAAGTACGCTATGCAAAGGACTTGTGGACGCGAATCCGATTAGAATGTACATCCGCTAATTCCATCCCGTCCCTTATTGTAATAACCGTCAAACAGCGTACTGATGGATGCAAATAGTTCCGGAGCTGAAAATATACCCTTTGCACACAATCCCGCAAGGCCCCCATGCGCCGGGTATGTTCGAGGTGGCGCTCTTCTCGCCGCATCAGTTCGGGGCCTTCGTCAGCTGGCTGTTCGTGCATCGTGGACCACTAAGCGCTCTCGTGCACCCCAACACGGACGACGAGCTCCGCGACCACCTGCATATGACGGCGTGGCTAGGGCCTGAGGTGCCTTTGGATATGGGACGGTTCAGGCTGAGGCCGGTGTGTGAGACAATGGATAAACGGGCTGGGACGGTGACGAGAATTGTGGACACAGGGTTCGAAGGGAAAACCGTGAAAGAGGTCAGACAGATTAAATAATTTACTTTTGGGGATTATCATTAGTAAATAGTCCATACTAGATGACCAGCTCGGGACAAATCGTTATCGATACCAGCGAAATGCATATTCTGGGATTCCTTCAATCGTGAGTGTTTGAATCGCATTCGTATCTGTAGAAAATGAAGTTGGTTCATGACCGAGCATAGTTTAGGCGGAGAATTTCGTTTCCGGGGTAGGTATACGATCTAGATCTGCGCCTATGCGAACTATTGCCAGAGGTAGATATGACCACTCACAAATCATGTCATAACATCTATGTTATTCACATAGTGCCAATGGGCAAACTTATATGTCTATTACAATCGCGACTCTAAAGCCCCACCCGCCGCCTCTAGCTTGAAGATTCCCCGCAGCGCCATCCCCAGCCGCTGAATTGCCTCCCTCACATCTTCCACCGAAGCTGCCGCATAGGTCATACGGAAAGACACTCCTTCCATGCCTCCAATCCCCTCATCTGGCAAGAACCAGCTCCCCGGCACAACCAAGGCTCCACCTTCGATGGCCACGTCGTAGATCTCCTTCTCGATCTGCAGCTTGGATTTACTAATCGCCTCGGGATGCTGCGTCCAGTCAATGGAGATCCAATTCTATGATCTGTTAGTACAGCATTCAAACCGACGGCCGCTCCAAGGGAAGCCGTATCGTGAAAAGCCCAGATAAAAAAAGGAGGGAGGGAACATACGAAAAACCCACCGGTAGGTGGCACCCAGCTAACGATCTCGCGCGGCAAGAAAGCATCACAGGCTTCTAACAAGCTGTTCCGCCGCTTCCTATACTCACTCTGCAGATGTGCTAGCCATTTCACAAATCCCAGATGCCCCCAGCCGTCATGCAGCAGCTTGAATATGGCAATTTGCGAGAACCCGCTTGGATTCTGCACAGATACTTCATGCGCGCGGACCATGCGCTCAATGACTTGCTCCGGTGCCGTCACCCAGCCCATGCGCGCGCCAGGCGCGATAATCTTCGAAAAGGAGTCCATTCGCAGGACGCGGCCATCGGTGTCCAGGCGAAGATAGCTGGGGATCAGGGTCTCCACGTATTTCTCCACCGAGGTAATGGGAGCGGTGGCGGCTATAGCGGCCCCGCCGGGCTGGTAGACCGGTAGCTGGATGAAGTAATAGGGGTCGTCTTCGATTATGAAAAGGTTGTGTTTCTGGGCGACGCGGTAGACGGCTTGTCGACGGGGGAGTGGCTGCGTGATGCCCGTGGGGTTTTGGCCAGTTGGGATGGTGTACAGCAGGCGGGGTTTCTTACCACCGCGAGCGGACTCGTCCCAGGTTGAGAGGACGAGGTCGAGGTCGTCAGGGAGCAGGCCGTCTTTGTCCATGCGCACACGGGCAAACTTATAGCCGAGTGGAATCCCGGTCTCGAATACAGTCGTGTAGGTGTGCTGCTCGACAAGCAGGTAGTCGCCGGTCTGGCCGAGCATGCGTAGGACGATCTCGAAGGCAGAGGTGTTGCCAGCGCTGAGGATTGTTTGCCAATTGCGGTAGGGAGGGTTATGAACCAGCTGGTTCCGTTATTTTAGCCTGCGCGGGGAGCCTGAGTTCTGAGTGTTGGGCGTACCTGGATATGTTCCGTCAGAAACTTGACCAGCTGCTTGGAACCCGTGCCCACTCCGTATTGCAGCCCGATTGCCAAGTCATAGATACTGGTTCCAGCGATGCTGTCATGCTTGCCGGCGTGGATGGACGTCGTTGTGTCGGGAGTCTTCTTGCCAACGGTCTTGAAGGCGTCCGTCGAGCCGACCTCGAAGTCTATGCCGTAGAAGGGGAAGTATTCGGTGGAAGGGGCTCCAGGGCCGAGGGACCGAATGCCTTCTCATGGGTTAGAGCATCATATAAATGTGGATGGAGGGTCTAACCTGGCTGGGCCAAAATCACATGCATTGCTTGCATCACGGAGTGCTTTCATTTTGTTAGAGATTGGCTCAAAATCGCAGAGGCAGCAGTACCTTTCTCGACGCGCTCTCGGGGCTGAACAAGTCTATAGTCGGTTAGTTTCGTCATGGAGTTTGATGGAGAGATTTTCTTACGAGACCAGTCGCACGCTTCTTTGAGCGCCACGGAGCTGTTTCTGGAAGAGTCTTTATATTCCATTCTGAATTATTCAGACAACAAAGGATTGACGTGCTCAAGGGTGGATGGATATGAACAGATTAAAATGTCAGCTTTGTCAAATCGAACCACATAAATGAAAAGCAGGACAGATGCTCTTGATGTGGGAGAAAGGTATGGTACGGCGTGCAAAACGGACAGCTATTAATATGATCAGCCCTTTCCCAGCATACAAAAAAAGGCAACACAAAAGAAATCCGAGAGCCTCTCTCAGCACTATGAAACCCCATTTTGGCCAAGGGGTATATAGTTTTAGTCATACATACATTAATCACAGTACTATATCAAAACATATAATTGATCATTGTTTCATACCATGCCACTGCATTCTTGGTCGGCAAATCCTATAGGCTTTTCTTAATCCACATCTATAATGGTCTAATGCGGCGCAGCCAGCCATGTTGGTGATACATGTGTTTGTGCTCTCTGGTCGTACCCACCCTGCTTTTACGCCTGCGGCACTCTTCAGCTGTTACCATCGAGACAACAAATTGCAAATCAAATCAACGCAATACTTATATGCACGTAATTATTTTGTATAGATCCATTCTCAGGCCGTACACTACCCGATAAAAATCAACATAGTAGAACCTGGTTATTACGACCCTCCTTTGAGCGAATTCCTGGGTTTACGAACCAAAACCTCTTTTCAAAACTAAAAATCCCATACATATAACGAATATCCTGGGTTCCTGGCTATTCGTTACAAATTTGCCATGATTCGTTGTAACCAGGTTTTACTGTGGGGCACTTTTGACCCCTTCTATTTCAGTGACTTGATTAGTCCATAGTAAATACATACCGTATGCAATACGATTAGATTTCGAGATTTTCAACTATATGGCGCTAATGCACCGTGGCAATATTAGCAAATCTATGACCAGAGAGTCGGGGTACTCCGTAGATGAAACCGATAGCTCCTTTTTATGCATTACCTGCTGCTGTACGACCCTATTTTACGTGTGATGCGCTGGGCTCGTCTCCACATCTGTCTTTACATCTAACATCCATCTACTTCGTACACCTAGCTATGCTTCATCACGTACTACTATAGACCTGTAAAATATTATTCTGACAACCTGCCTACAAGAAGAAATAAACACTCCCTCGCCACATATTGCCCGATATCTCTATAGTGCGTTGGCGCTGAATAATTGGAATTTGTTGAAATAACAGTCTTTGACAAGGTGTTTACTATATACCATATACTGTATACCATAGAGAGGTACTGTAAGACTAATCTGGTAACCGTGAAACAAGTAGGTCACCAGTGCGCTATTTAATTTGATCGGGCCTGGCCATTGAGTGTAGCTGATTTTTGGGGGACCGACAACACGCGGGGAGCCTAGAGCTCATAACTCCGATCTACACGATAACCTTCTCCACATTATTAGCGAAATATCCAGTCGAAGAAATAACCAAAAAAAGATGTGCCCTCATGGGTCTATCGTCTAACCGTTTCGTACGGGAGGGGGCAAATCTACTCCGTACTCACTTTCCATTGGTTGTGTTGGCACCTTGGTCGCTACAGTCAGACGGCATGTTGTCGGGGGTATACCTACTGCAGTCGGATAGAACTCGAGCAGTGATTTCAATCGTAAGGGTAATCAATGGGGCCTTGAATACGATGCATCTCTTCGGAAAGCTGAGCCTTTGACCAATATAACAAAGCAACCCCACGTGTATTTCTACCCTCCCCCTCGCTGCTCTGTTCACTTTGTTCCTCTCTCCCTCTCATTCCCTCTTAACCGTCGGTCAATCAAATCAAACAAGATGCCCGAAGAATACGACGTCGTAGTAGTGGGTGCCGGACCGGTAGGCCTCATGTTCTCGGCGTGTCTGGCTCGCCTTGGTTCCTACAAGATCAAGCATGTCGACAACCGCGCCGAGCCAACGACTATCGGCCGCGCGGACGGCATCCAGGCCCGAACCCTGGATGTCCTGAATTCCATGGGCCTGAAGAGACCCATCTGGGCCTACAACCCCGGTCTCATCTACGAGGTTGCCTTCTGGGAGTCGACCGCTGATAGGAAGTGCATCCAGCGTACGGGTACAAGCAAGAGCTACCCCGACCACGTCGACACCCGTTACCCATTTACCACTATCCTGCACCAAGGTCGTATCGAAAGCATCTTCCTGGAGGATTTGCGGTCGCATGCGGTCGAGATACAGCGGCCGTGGACGATCCGCGCCGCAAGATACCGTGGGCCTGGTTCTGAATACCCTATTGACGTCGAGCTGGTCAGTATCGATGGCTTGGCTACCGAGACGATCAAGACGAAGTATCTGTTCGGTGCGGACGGAGCGCGCAGTGCCGTGCGTGACCTGTTCAAGATTCCGATGGTCTATAAAGATCCGACGGTGCATGTGTGGAGTGTGATTGACGGGGTAGTGAAGTCGGATTTTCCGGACATGCAGGTACACTTTCTCTTGGTCGATCCTCTCCTTGCCCTGGGGCACCATCAAAACTAACGGCCGCAGATAAAATGTACTATTCGTTCGCCGCACGGCTCTTGCATGATCATTCCACAAGGCAACAACCGTGTGCGAATATACGTCCAGATCTCGCCAGAACAAGGCAAGAATCTGTCCGTGTACGCCTCACAGGCCAAAATCCAGCATATGGCCAACAGGATTCTAAGCCCCTACCGTGTCGAATGGGAGTCCGTCGATTGGCACTCGGCCTACCACATCGGCCAAGGCATCTCGCAGCGGTACTCGTTGGACAACCGTATCTTCATCGGTGGCGACGCCTGCCACACGCACAGTGTAAGTCGCTTCTTTCACAGCCGTACGAACCACGGGCCTGGAGGCTGACAAACACAGCCCAAAGCCGGTCAGGGCATGAACTACGGTCTGCTGGACTCCCACAATCTGGCTTGGAAACTCCACCTTGTGGAGTCCGGCCTGATGCGCCCGGAGATGCTGCACACATACGAGGAGGAACGCCGCGCCGTCGCCTCGCGACTGATCGAGTTTGACGCCACCTACGCTGGTCTCTTCAGCTCGCATAACCCCTCGCAGCAGACCAACGACGAGTTCCTCCGCATCTTCAAGGAGAACTCCCTATTGACCAGCGGTTATGGTGTGGAATACCCGCCCAACATCCTCACGCGGATCGGTGACGCCGCTGACATCTCTCGCCCCTTGCTGAGCGCCCTCCAGCGAGTCCAGCCGGGCCGCAGCTTCCCCCCGATCAACGTGACACGTGTGATCGACGCGTGCGAGATACAGCTGGAGCGCGAGGTCCCCTTCAATGGAAGTTTTCACGTGTACGTGTTCGTTGGTGAGCAGAACCACCAGCAACAGCGCGCACTGACAGACCTAGCTGGACAACTTTCGCGTCAAGAATCTGTATTCTCGCGGGCGGTGGACAATTCTGGGGAGCCAGACTTGTCGTACGAGAGCCGGCATAACCCGCACTCAGCGTTGTATACCTTTTCCGTTGTGTTTAACGCGGTGCGCGTGTCCGTCGAGATTAGCTCGTTGCCCCAGTTCCTCCTACCCTACCGGTATCACATCTACTCTGATGATGCGCGTAGCCAGAAGTTGCATGCGGGGGGCCAGGGTGCAGCGCATGCGAGATTGGGTTTTAACCCGCGGGAAGGGGGAGTGGTCGTCGTCCGTCCCGATGGGTATGTTGGGTGTATCGTGAGGTTGACGGAGGGCAGAGCAACGGCTGAGGAGCTAAATCAGTACTTCTCCGACATTTTGCCTCGTAGTCAGACCAATGAATTGATCAGAAGCATGATGTAGGGTATGGAACTCTTGGGAATCATCAGTGCAATAACTCAGAATGCAATATAATTGGGCAATCTATATCTCGCAAGACATAGCCCTTCGGGTAAAATATTGAGCTTGCATAACCTAGACAGCATTTCTGACCTAGTGCCACAGCCTGAGTTTACTTGGAGAACTCTGGAGATATATGTAGATGATCTGAGCACGTGGAATGCCAGCATTTGGCCTTGACATCAGCCTCAGTAGAACGTTGCAATTTATTCTATAAAATATTCACATACAGTATAAGATTTCGACAGCAATGATTGGCAATTCTAGTCTGATACTAAAATAAAAGAAGTCTCTACTGTGATCTGGGTCAAAAGTATTTTTGTAGTGGCCGAGAATTCCAGTCCGTCGTACTCGGATACCGCCATGGAATAGGGAAACTTTATGAACTCGTGCCAGGACAATCTGGAAGCCCCTTAATGCATATTCGACTCCGGGCGGTTGAATATAAGCTCACAGCAGAAAATACAAGCCTAACACAGTTAGACGTTCAGTTAGAAATGCCGTTTGAACGACAGTACTCACAGTAATTCCGTTTTAGATCTCTCCAGATATGCTCAATCCGAAATCCACTTCTGTCGGCGATCCATCCCATTTGCTTCTCGCTCCATTTTCCACTGCGTGTGATCTGTATACCTTCGTTCTTCTGCACGTGCACAACTGTTGATCCTATATCTAGTGACACGTTCACGGCAGGTCGGTAACGAAAGATCAGCTCATTTTGATCCAGATCACGTTCCACAGTACATCTCCAGATTTTCTCGTCAAAGACATTCCATCCAAGAACCTCATTCGCGGTCTTCAGACCATGATGCATAAACGTATGCGAAGGCCCATTGATAGGCTCGTAGGCCTTCATGAGGCGCTCGTCCGATGTACAGCAGTCTGCTGTGAGGAGGAAGCTGCATTGCAAGTCAAGGCCAATACACACATTCCGAAACTTGCTAATGAGGGCGCTTGCGTCTGACAAACCAAGATTGGTGACGCTATTACCCAACCAAAGAAAACACACAGTCGAAGAAGGGAGTCCGCACGGTGAAGCTCCATCCGTCAGCCACTTTACACAGTCCTCATATGTACCAAGAAGCCCCGAGATCTTGATTGCGGGTCGATCAGCAAATTCCGTTTGGAGCTCCTCAAGGCTGTCGGAGAGAGCCCCCTCAGAGACGTCGAGGGCATAATAGTGTACGGTTCTGTTGGCGCACGCTAGAGCGGATAGGATACTTTTCGTTTTGTAAAGACTTCTGCTCAGTAATCAGCAAATGTTTTCTGGATAGGTAATGAGATATGGAAGTGTACCCGCAGCCCAATTCCACCAATACAAGAGTACTTGGCAAGCTCTGCGCGATCTCATCCTGATATTTGTGAATGATTTCTAGCTCACTACTACGTGGGTAGTAGTCTTGGTGCTGGATCCAGGAATTGAAATTCCTCATACCCTGCTCGTCCCAGAGAAGAAGGTCTGGCATTGATTTTGGTTCGGACGTGAGGCCCGCGATCACACATGACTTGAGATCGACCGAGTCGTAGCTGGTGCGAATGTCCTGCAGAACGGAGATAGGTTCAGGCAGTATAGGAGCCATTGTATTCGACTGGGTTACAGGTACCATGAAATTTGGGAATCTCCAAGGAAGACTCAGGTCTGGAGGACTTTATAGTGTGACTTTAGCCACGCTTAACTAGGGAATAGATACCTTGGCTTTTTACCTAGCACAATTTTTCACCTGGCGCCGGACTAGTGGCACTTGGATATGCAAGGACAGTTCAAACTTGCATGGTACCACCTCAGATTTTGTTGTGCCCATTATGGTTGGACCCTCTGTCATCTAACATCTGCACTAGACATACTATTTTCATATTCAGCTATAGACACATCTTGGGATTATGAACACCTGGGGTTGGATTCTTGTATGTTTTGCAGGCTTCGGCCGATAATTTGACAGGGTTCGAATTAGTACATGGGTACGTTCACAGAAAGTCATTCAGGAGCAAAATATCCTCTTGGTAAGATCGGCTGGTCGAGATGTTATTTTCAGCTGGGAGTATCCCTGGCTAGCTTGATCAGGTGTACCATGATAGGTTTGATACTTGTATTCTGACAATTGATGTCCAGTAGAACCGATATTCTGGCCACGAGGATCGTCCCCTAAACTACGATAGCAATGTATTCCGATGGTATTCCTATTTTTTTCAGGACTGCTTTGTGATATGTCTGTCACAGAGTCGCCTTAACCGTCAATGGAGAATTTATGCAGCTTTGAATGCAGTCATCATATAGACAGCGGGGCAAATGCGAGGACAGGCGAATGACCAACGCCCAGACCGTCCCCTCTGCACGGGTGACGTGGCAGACATGATCCGCAGAGCTCACCTCCTGGGCGGATGTGACAATTATTTACTTTTATGTGAAATACTGGGGTTTTTTTCAGTTTACATGAACAAAATAACGATTCTCGCTATACGTTAAGCTGTGTGACTCCTCTTGCTTCAGTGGATGGTTGTTGATCAGGTGGGGCTACCTGATCCCAGATTTATAGCTCTTCGTTGTTCTATGTTGCCCTGACAATTACGTAGGACCTTTATCTGAATAGCAGGTTCCAGAAAGTAAGGCTGTTAAGTACTGTGGCTAGTCTATAAGTACTTGCGCTCCATTGAGGTGATTGAAGACCGGCACAAGCTTCATCCTTATTTCGATTTAAGCTCCGAGCAGTACCAAAATCCTCCTCGACCGACTCAAACAACATTTGACAAGTATTCCTTACTGAGAACCACTTCCTCAGATGTCAGTACCTCAATCAATCATAATTGTGGGGGGAGGGGCTTTTGGATGTCAGTCAGTCAAGCTAGTAGCGATTTCATTCGCAATTAAATCAAGCTTCTTTAACCGATCGCGCACTATTCATGATCCATTGCGTTCAGACTGAGATGTTTGCTCTACTAATACGTGGGAGAAACAGTATCCACTGCCCTATCGATCTCTGAGCGACACCCAAAGAGCAAGGTGACACTGATAGAAGCGTCTTCGGTAATTCCAAATCCCCATGGATCATCAGTGGACATGTCTCGCATCATTCGTGCGGACTACGCTCATGCTCCCTATGCACGGCTTGCTGTTCAAGCCCTCGATCTCTGGCGCACCGACGACTGGGGCGGTGGTGGTCGTTACATGCAGAACGGTCTACTGAGCGTATTTCGAGAAGATGGTAGCAGTGGACACCAATTCGCAAGAAAGAGTTTCGAGACCCTCAAGGCCATGAAGGGCAGCCAAGTCGAATTTCTCTCTTCAAAGGAAGATGTACTTCGAGTTGCACCGACATTCGGGAAAGCCATGGAAATTGACGCCGGTTACATAAACTGGGGAGCTGGTTGGGCAGATGCAGAGGCGGGTGTCCGCTACGCAAAGGAACGGATAGAAAAAGAGGGCAAAGTAACTCTCCTGTCTGGAACGGTGAAGCAGCTCATATACGACCACAATGACCAAAATACCACAGAAGAATGTCGCAGGGTAACAGGTGTTATGTTGAGCGACCAATCTGTCCTCCACGCTGACCTAACTGTCCTCGCAACTGGTGCATGGACGCCAAAACTGGTGGATCTGCAGGGAATTGTGAGGGCGACAGGTCAAATCTTGCTTTATATTCAAATCTCCCCCGAAGAGCAGGAGCGCCTTTCTCATCAGCCCACTATATTCAACTGGACCAATGGATTTTTCATTATACCGCCTCGCAACAACCTTCTCAAGGTCGCCCGCCACGGACATGGGTATCTGAACCCGACTACGATTCCTACAATTGGAGGAAATGGCGAAAGAATGCAAGTCAGTTTACCGGAGATCGGCCTCACGGTGCCCCTTAGGTCACAAGAGGCTTGTCGCGCTGCTCTGCGAGAATTATTGCCCGACCTTGCGGAGCGTCCTTTCACAAACACTCGTATTTGCTGGTATACTGACACGTGAGTTCGCCCGAGACATGTTCGCGGAGGCATTCCCACTTACTATTCAACAGACCCAGCGGCGACTTCATTATTACCTACCACCCCCGTCACCCTGGCCTTTTCCTTGCCACTGGCGGCAGTGGCCATGGATACAAGTTCTTGCCTGTCATCGGTGACAAGATTGTGGATGCCATAGAGGGCAGCCTTGAGGCTGAATACCGGGAATTATGGAAGTGGCCTGCGGGTGTCGAGGACTTTGGGGGAGACGGCAGCCGATTTGGTGAGAAAGACGTTAATCTGATGCAAGAGTTGGCCAACGACAAAAGAAACAACCGGAAAGTTCTTTAGACAATTCCGAGTTGGATATCCCTACCATTGAAAAGACGGGTGAGCACAGCAGCGCATGGCGGTCAGTTCGCCCTCTGCCTTGGCGATAATTCACTGTCTCTATAAGGGAAAAAAAGAAATGAAAGAAAATATGAAAAGTAATCAACTAACCGGCCCTTACAAAACCAGTCTCATCGAAGTTATAGATATCCTCCGGTTAGATACCGTTCTTATTAATCGCGCGTTGCACCGTTAAAAACCACTCTTTTATAACCTTTGGAACCTCGTTAAGAGCGCGCTAGCAGTCATATCGCCGAGAGAAGCGTGTTCGAATCTCTTCGCGCCGATTTATAAAGGTTAATGGCCAATTCTTCCCAACTATAGGCGGAGGGTAGCTACTACGCGCAGCGAGTAGAATATTAGCCATTTCGGCTATAGTAGCTAGCCTAGGCGCTGCTCCACGCGAATCCATAGAGATAATCCATTCAACAAGCGAATCCTCTTCTAATTAGGTCAATTCATGGTTAGGGTTACGTCTCTCTGCGATAGAGACTACACCATATGCACGCGTTTGTAGGGTACTGCGTGGAATTTCGTATAGCTTTGCTGCTGCACGAATAGATTTAATACGGCCATTTTTAATATCATCAAGGGCTAATAATATCTTGCCCTCTTGATTGGCCGATTTCTGGAAGGATTCAGTGCGAATTGGTGGCATGGTAGTTGGTTGAAATTGGTAGGTTGGTAGATTGACGCGTTTTCTGATGGGGTGGCCAGGGTGATTACGTTAGTTAGTTAACTAGTTAAATTGCCAGATAGTCAGGGGCTTTATAGCAATTCAGACTCGTTGATATCCAATTAACTAGTGCGCGATGTGTTTGACTAAGTAGTAATTCAATGTTCATTTTGTTGGCCTGATTCCTGAGGCTGCAGACATTTCTCCATTTTCCCGAGGAGATCCGAACCGATCGATCGGTCCGCTTCTCACTGATCTTCAACAATCTTCCCCGAAGCGATCTTTCAACCTGATCCTTCACGCCCTTCGCAAGCCAGCCGCAGTTCATGCATATGTACTTAGGCGATCCTTGCATGCATACCCCCCAATTCCTTTCCATCTCATATTGAATTCGGGTATGCTGACCTGTCCCCCATGATTTTGATTGCTTTTCATCTCATCTTTCTTTGATGTTCGATATCCTCTTATGGGATATGAATACTACATTCCCTCTGTACCTAGGCGATGAGACTGAAATCCATTAAGATCACTTTTGCATACTTTGATCTTTCATCACACATGTCCTTCTTATCCCATCTGGAAACCTGTTCTATCTCTCCCCACAGCGTAATATCCCATCTTTCTATATGATCCTCTCCTACGCTAAGAGGTCCTTTCGTTGTTTTTGCTGCAATCGGGGAAGGGGGTTTCGGTTCGGCACTGAGGGATTATTCCGGTTCATGCTGGGCTGCATTCCTAAATAGAGCTGGAGTTGCATTTCAGCCTGCTGAGCCTCTTCCAATTATGAAGGATCCACTTGTCAGGGTAGCCTATTCATCCAGTGAAGACAGAAGGGAGAGAGTCAGTTGAGAAAGAAGGCTAATGCCTAATCTACGGGGCGACGGAGCCTACACTGTCTGGCTACAGAACCAATATTAGATAGTCCCACAGTGCATGTGTATAGCATTATTGAAATTTTTAGAACTTTACGGTAGTTAACAAGTCATTGACTATGCAATGTAGAGAGGTAAGACTGGTGTGGTAACTAAGAAACAAGTTGTACTATTCGGTGCCACAGTGGGGGAGTTAACCGCCACTTAGCCAGATAATGTAGTCTGCTGCGCCTTGTGTAACATAGTAGATGATTCAGTGTATTCTGTAGTGTGAGTGTAGTGCATGAACAGTGGATTGGACGCACTACTCCAAGCCCTTTTTTTACATGAATCTATGGGCAATGCAATACACCCCCAGCTTACTTTCGACTTTTGAACTCGCTATATATTGCACAATCAGATTCTGCTGGGCAACTAATGCCGGATAGGACAGTGTTGCTGAAGATCATTATGTATGCCGAAGATCATTCTTCATTAATGCACAAATTCTATATACACTTACAGTACCATGCACCACGTATTCGTGAAACAGGTTCGTGTGACCACCCTTGCAGGGGTCCGCCTGGTTTTTGTCTGCTTTCCTTTATTTTATATCCCCTTCTCAGTCTTTTGCCGTTCGTCTCCCTATCCACCAAAGACTTACCTCTACTTCCCTTCCTTAAGCCCATATTTTCTCGGCCGATGACTGCATAATGATTGACGAAACCACGCATCTCTTGAGCCCGAATAATGAGCGCTCTCTATGTTCAGATAGGGAGGGCGCCGGCTCAGAATTGGAAAAGGGATATTCGGGCTTTGATTGGGCATTTTTCCTCGTCGCTCTTTTAGGTAGTGGTCTCCGTGTATTGACACCATTATAAGGCCCCGGCTGATAAATCTTAATAGGTATATTCATCGCATATTGTGATGAATCCTTCGTCATCGCTACACATAAAGAGATTGCGTACAGCTTTGGCCAAATATCTACCAGCTACTGGCTTGTAACAGGGTTCAATCTAGGCTGGGCAATTGCTTTACCAACGGTGAGGCTTTGATCTGTCCGGCATGAAAACCACGGTTGTCACCTGTCTGAGGGCTGATTTATGACATCTTAGTACGGAAGACTCTACGATACTTATGGAGGGAAAAATACGCTCCTTCCTGCGTATATCTTCGGCGCGGTAGGGGTTACCATCACGTACGTGTTTCCAAACCTTGGAGGGTTAGGTGAGGAAGCTTACACCTCAAAGTGGCACAGCGAAGTCCATGCAGTTCGCAATATTGGGAAGATTCATCGCGGGAATTGGCAGTTCTGGCATAACTGACCTAATCACTGTCCTCATAACCGGTAAAGATCCCATTGGTTAGCTGCTATGATTAGTACTAATCATTGTCCTCCAGATATGGCTCCGTTACGGCGAGTCGCTATGCTGCGAATGTATATCGGAGCCGCATCTATGTCTGGAATCAGCGCAGGGGCACCACTTGGAGGGTTCATTACCGGCCTAGTGGGATGGAGATGGTATACTACGTTCTATTAAATTCTTGGCCCATCCATTTCAAGCTAAACATTTCAGGTCGTTTCTGGGCCGGGTCCCGATACTTTTTCTATGCTTCGCCGTTATTGCATTGAAGCTTCCAAAACATACCCCCGAAGCGGAACTCAGAACCAAGAAAATGAATGGTCATCGTCCAGAGAGAAGGCGATTGGATATTCTCGGCCTTGTTTTTCTCGGAAGTGCTGTTTCATCGTTCATTCTACTTTGCAGCGCCTTCACAGAAGAATCATTCTTATACGAGAAAAAATGGGAACTTATGGCCGCATTAGTTCTCTTCGGAGCCTTTTTTATCCTTGACGAGGCATTCTGGGCTGAAGATCCCTGGATTCCTCTGAAGCTGGCAGTGAATAATGGCGTTGGCATCTCGTGGGCTGCACAAGTTTTGCTTCAAATTGCGACATTCAGTGTCAGTCAAACAATGTCTCTTTGTTTACTTGCTCTCACATTTTCTTCCTTAGCTCATCACCAACGTCGGCGAGTTTTTTGTTCGAATTGAATATGTCTCAACTTCGACAGCTGGTGTCTACATAGTACCATTTTCTCTTGGCATGATTGCCGGTGGTATACTTAGTGGACACCTTATCAAAAGGTAGGGAACCTCTCTTTTCTCAATCTGCCCACAAACAAACAATATTTGCAAGCGAGAATAGGATATTCATGGTGCTAATCTCTCTACAGGAGTGGAAGGTACAAATTTCTTTCTGTCTCATGCTTGGGACTCTCTTTGACGGGCTTCCTTCTCATCACGTTTCGATGGCCATGTGGGCCTAGCCAGTGGGAAGTAGTCTACACTTTTATTTCAGCAGTCGGTCTAGGAGGAGTATTCTCCACTCAGTTCGTCGGGCTTGCAGCATCAGTACCCCAGGAATCCTCGGCAACGGCCATTACAGTTTATTATATGTCGCAGCAACTGGGCATGATTGGAGGAACCACCTTAGGAGCAACCATATCCCAGGCTGTATTTCGACGCGGCCTCTTACGTAAATTTGGCGCGAGCGAAGAGGGTCTTGAGGTTTGCCACACCCTAGTCTACTGGAGTATTTACTTTTCAACTTCTAACATCTCGTAGACCATACGGAAAGTGCTAAGTGATACTCGATTTGCGCAGTCATTGCCAGGCCATGCTCAACAAATTATTTGGTCCACTTATTTGGAGAGCTTCAGGATAGTGCCAAGTATGTTTCCCAAGTTCCTGGAGCCTGTTTCCTGAAGCTGATTAAAGGCAGTCATTTCACTATGCGCCGAGTTACTTGTCTTGCCTCTAATTTCCTGCCTTAAGGAACACCCTCTTACCTAAAATGAATAGCTCTGGAGGAGATATTTTACGACTACAGACTTATTCGTTGTTCAGTCATGGCCGCACTAGTTCTGGAATGAGACTGCCCGATTGGATATATTTTGAACATTTTTTCGCTTATTTTATGGGCCCACTCTGTTTCGACCAACTTTTGCTCGTTTTTACCCAACTTTTGAGCATTTATTATTTTGACAGCGATTTGCTAGCTTTCCTTTTACGCACCCTTTGCTTTATCTTTTGCACCTATTTTGCACTGTGTCCTAATCTCTGATCACTATTTTGATCACTCTCGTCCCCCTACCCTCTTTTCCTCCAACTGCGCGTCCCTGCATTGATCACTAAAATCCCGGGCTTTCCTAATTGCACATCCATAGGGAGCAATGCAAACAATCTCAATCTCACACTTATTTTGAGCTCGACCCTAAAGGTCCCAGCGCAACACAGTCAGAGTATAGCAGGAAAAGCGGATTAATTAATATATGGTAGGATAGCTGGTGTAATATCGCGAAATATTAATTCTGGAAGGACTTAAGTGGCTCGATGTCGTTCGAGTCCGTACAAAAATTAATGGTCAGGAACCCTTCGGTATGGCCTATGCGTAGTCTTTGATAGGGTGCTGGGATTGGAGTTGAGATAGGCCAGTTTCCAAGGGCCCTCCCTTAGTACAGTTCGAAATTTGAGCCTCTCTCATCGATGCTGAGAAGGGTAGGTGTCTGGGATTTAGCATTGATAGAATGATGCATGATCAAAGAGTGCGACTCTGGGTGATGAGCAACTTTGTGAGAGTGAACGGGTCACCATACTTGTGAGAGTGCGTTGCCTTGGGGACCCTGAAAGAAGCGATAGTGCCTCTGGGAGATTTCCAATATATAAGTGAAGATGTAAAATGCGGTGGATCGGCTCGCTTCATTTGGACTCTTTAAAGTAACTGAATTCCAAGAAGCTCTTTCCAGCTAATCTTGCAACTATTCCCACATTCGAAGATCGTTGATATGGACCGAGGGCATTGTTGGTATAGCCCTTTAAAATCTGCAAAACCTGCCAGAGGTTCGAGAATGAAGCCAACAGTGGGCCAGGGATATCCCGAATCGAGGTCCAATATCGTCTAATAACCACGCGAGTAATGACTGAGCTGACAAGAGCCAACGCCCAGGCACCCCAGCTATTAACAAACATCATGAGGCCGGATGACATGAAGAAGTCGGGTATGGGTAACTGCCGGCTACAGTGCTAGAGCGACCTGACTCCTGTGATTCGGAAGAATTTTGGAACCCATTTCGGTGCTAGAGGTGACAGCGACCTGCTACGCCAGTAGACGAAATATGGCGACCATTAGAGGGGAGCGTGCATAGGACATTAGCTAAGGGCAGTAAGCAACGCATACGGCGGGCAATCCTCTAGACCATAAAACTCACTCCATCAAGCGACGGACAACACGGGAATACATCTTCTTCGTCTTAGGTATCCTTTTGTCTTTTTGTCTGATAGCATCTTCCTTCGCATAAGCGCCAAAAATATAGCCGTTTTTTGCTAGTTACTTAGAGGCCTCATCTTGTTAAGCAAAGAATGTCTTCTGACCCATAACGGAAAGTATTCTCGTGGAACGCCTAAAGGAATGAATGGAAGTAATTATTAAGGTTAAGGATGAAGAGAATATAGGCTGTGTCTTGAAATGCGGGATATAGCTACAATTTGTACTCCGGGGCTTAAGCACAGATCTTAGGGTCTGATGATAGCGGATCGCCTTTTTCCTGCGCCAGTGCATAGCGGAATGCCTAAACCCTCCATTATTGAGTCACCGTGCCCCTATTCATTATTTTGTGGGGGCTGAGGAAAGAGATTGGAGGGTCGAGTACCTCAAAAAACAGGACACGGTGAAAATTGAGGCCTATCAAAAAGTAGGTTGGAAGATAAACAATGCTGTGGGGCAAAGCGCTCGTCTGGGTATGGACTGAGCATCGACTGGGTGCTCAATGGATGCCTCTAATGAATATCTGAGTAATCAGTGATGGCTCAGTGAGCATCCAATCAGACTCACTGAGCACTCACTGATCATCACGTGATAATACTGAGCAGCTCCGGACTGAAATTTACTCAGTGAGCCTGGCTCTAAGCGCCCTCATAAAAGCGGCGGCAGCTAAAATAGGAAAGCCCTACCTGGCATAGGAAAAATGTTAGGTATAGTGTCATATGTACTACTTCTATCAGTCCCAGATTGACGTGAAGTTCCACTTCTATTCAACCCATTCATCTCCCACAGTGAGCCGGCTCTTCCAGTCGTAGACGACTAAGCAACTTTGAGAGGGCTCGCTGCGGTCAGACAGTGAAACATTTTGCACTTTTTTTAGCTGTGCTAGAACATTGTCTCTTGTGAGATACCCCAGCTCCATTGGCTGAAGGACCAGCTCGTGACAGAATTGCCGCAGAATTTGGACTTTTGTGGTTGCAGAAGGAAGGGCCGATAACCCGTGTAGCAATTGAGCCAAACATTCAACGAGTATGAAGGCTGGGATTGGGGATGAAGGTTGCGTGGGAGATTATGTCTATGATGTATAGGTTCGAACGCGCAATAAACTCGTTAGGTTGCCAAAGTTCATCTTGATATAAGCCGGACTATATGTTCAATAGACTAATGATCGAAGATCTTACTTCCTGTGACCCAAAGACCCGTATTCTCGAAGTTTTGAAAGATCGTTTTGGATTCGAGTTTCTCGTACGATTTACCGTATCGATACGCAATCCAGCCTTAGCCTTGGAAAAGAGGGAGCAGCGGTCAGGGCAATCAAGAAAAGAATGAGCCTGAAAAATGTCAAACACCTACGAAAACATGCCCTCTGGAGCTAACTCATACATCGGGCAAGACAAGTTGAAAAGGACCTATCATCAGGTTTAAAGGTCAGGTCCATATCACAGGATATGCAACAGGAAGAAAATTATCGACTCTCAACCCAAATTCATACAATTCTTTGGAGGCAGAAGGAATAGGTATAATAAAAATACACAACCTAGCAAGGTGTACTCCCCGTCGTTCCAGGTACTGCAGTGAACAAAAAAAAATAACCATGTAGAAAAAGCCCCGCCCCAGTGTCCACACACCCCAGAACCCTAAACAAATCCACATATAAGACGCCGATGGCAATACAAAAGACGATAAGCAAACAATGAAGGATACGATGAGACAAGGTATCGTTATAGATCCATCGCGTCGCCAACCTCGGAGGTGGTATCGACCATGTCCAAGAGTTTGGCGTAGGGTACTGTGACGCGCTGGAGTTCGCGATATTTTCCTGAAAATGGACGTTAGTAAAAGCACCACGAGAAAATACGTACGGATCGAGAAGGAAGAAGGGACATACCGAGAGCAAGAATGACCTCCTTCAACAAGGTCTCCCGTGGCCAGCCACACAAGTCATCCGATCCCTCACGCCAATTACGGCCGTCTCGCTCATTAGCCTGCAGTTTTGAAACAGTCTCTGATCCATCTTCATCATCAAACAATCCACCAATCAGCCCCTTCAGTAACTCCTCAACTTTGCCCTTCAAGCCTTCCGCACCGATGCGCTTGGCATACATGTTCAGATACAGCCGGAACTCCTCCTTGGCACCGAGAGACAAGGCCGCTGCCATACGGTTCTCGAGATGCGCAATAGACACACTAGACTCAAAGGTCTCGTAGCCCTCACGCGAGAGCAAGACCTTGATCAGTCGCTGGAGGAAGTACGCCCGGCCACGGAGCAGAGTTTCGTTCGTAGTATTGCGCTCCAGGAAGGGGATTATACCAGCTGAGACGGCCGCCTTGGCATCCTTGGTATCTTGATTGGCTTCCCTAGCTTGGAGGTTGCCTACCGGTGCATCAGTCGAGTTCCAATACTGGCTGCCGACGGCCCACCAGGTCTCTGAGACGCGTTGCCATGTGTACATGGCGGGTGAGTAGGAGTAGCCCTCGCCATTGGTCAGCGACACAACTATTCTTCCTTCCGAGTTGACGCGTGCATCGGTGACGGCGGGTGCTGCGGTGGGATTTCCGCCGAGGGTGTGAATAGCTGCGTCAAGAACGGGCTGAAGGGATACAGGTGGGTGGGGGGAGGATAGGTGCTTCACGTTCCAGACATAGCACATTCCAACGGAGGAAATGCAGAGAATCCAGGGACCGTTGCACTCTAGTATCACCGGTTGTGCTTCAAGAACCAGCGCGCTTACCAAGCGACGACCTGCTGGTGTCCAGAGGTAGATGGAACCGTCTTCGCAAGCAGCTGCCCACAAGTTCTGGTTACCAGCGACGAGGAGCACGGACTTGGGCAAAAAGTCTTGCCACAATGGCTGCTCGCCGCGGAAAAGGGTAAGACGAACTGGCTCCCGGTCCACTGCCCGTCCAGTCAGACTGGCCGGTGAGGGATTCCGGGCTTCAAAGACAACATCAATACGACCTTTGTCTTTTGCATTCGAGTCACCCGGTTGGGCAGGTGGCTCTGTAGGTTTCCCGTTAGGGTCAAGTGCACGTATTATGTGACTGCGAATCTTGGGTACTGCCAGTCGAATCTGGCTAATTGACATGCACGGGTTCGTGACTGCAGGTCGAATAAAGTCGGGAGTAGGCTGTTGACCAGTGGCTGGGGCTTGCACGACTGCTGGGAGAAGGCCATCCATAGTGTTCGCCATAATGGGAGTGGCCCCATTCTGACTAGCAACGGCTACACGCTTCTCGACTTGTCCTTCCTCATCGCCATCCAATTGCGCAAGCTTGCGCTTATTTCCGAAAAGGAGAGCAGTCAAACCACCCTTTGGCAGGCCATCAAATGGCTTGGAAAGATCGACCAGTGATGTAGGCGCATCTCCTTTCACTTGACTGCTAACCGAGGCCATGAGACGAGCTTGCGGAAGAGATGACTCTCCAGCTCCAGCTCCGGAGACAAGTAAAGGTGCAATACGTTTCTTGCCTTCTTTTGTATATGTCGGCCGTGACTTCAACCTTTCCAATTTAGCAAGATACGGATCAGGTTTGGCCGCGTCTGTTGCTGGTGTGGAAGTTCCATTCGTCTGAGTCTTAGTTGACTCTGGCGCTGGCGATGGGACTCGAACAGGCGTAGTGCCATTCGACGGTTGTGGCGCCGATACACCATTGACGGCCGGCTCTGCATGGCCATCCCCCATCAGTGCCCCCATACGGCCCTCGACACCCTTGAGTTCGCCCGCCTTACTCTTCTCTTCCAGCAGAAGCCCATCAGTAGTCTCCGTGATACCAGCACCCTTGCGATTCGTCCCAAACTTGGTGAGTGATTTTTCATTCTCTTCCATCTCTGTAGCCCAACCCAGTTCGCCATCCTCGAAGCGCACTACCACAATAGTGCCGTCCAGAGCCGTAGCATAGAGACACTTCCCATCGGGGCTCCACGCCAGATCCGAGATCGACTTGGCGGCCATTTCTTGCGCAACCACGATGGGGCGTGCGTTGCTAGTGATCCAAACACTAAGCGACTTATCTGCACCTGCGCACGCAATTACGGTGATATGGTGCGCGGCGTGGTTGTCTGGTTGATTCTTGTTCACCGGTTCTCGAGAGTAAAGCCGTGGAGAGAATGAGCAAACCTCGACTGGTGCTTCGTGGCCAATGAGATTGATATCTCCATCCCAGGAACCACGATTGATAATGGCAACCGAGCTGACCGGACCGTTGACGGCATTCGCAGCAGCGATGTGCATACCGTCCGGAGACCACGAGCAGCGGCGGAAGTATGCAGTCAAGGGAGAGTTGGCGAAGGGCGCGGTGATGGTATGTTCCAAGACGAAATTGTTCATCTGATCGTGGGAGGTAGAGTTGGGGGCAGGGGAGGTGAATCGGAAGATACGAACAGTACGATCATCACTAGCCGTTGCAAAGTACTTGTTCGCCGGGTCAAATGTGATGCCCTTGACATGACTTTGGTGCACCGCTATCGTCTTGAGCTTCTCGAAAGTATGACCCGACCACACGACGACCTTCGAGTCGAGTCCAACGGAGACGAGTATCGAGGAGTCGTGCGACCATCCCAGATCCTGCACATCATTATCATGTCCGATTAATCGCCGAATCGTACGCCAGTTCTCGACTGGAGGTGCCTCGTCTGAACCTATATATCCCAAGCACCATTAGTCTCCCGTCTGCCAACAGTCCCAGAATCAGCAGCACCCACCAAAAGTAGAGTGCGTTGGAGGATTCGAATCAAGCGTATACACGCAGACAATCTTATCGTCCGCCCCTGAGGCAAGATATTTCCCATTCGGCGAGAATCGAACCGTATGAATCGTGCCTGAATGGTTGCTCATCGACGCAAGCTGCTTCGGCTTGCTCGCAAACTCGGGATTCCCGGTATTTAGGATCGCCTCCGTAGACCAAATGCGAACGTATCCATCTAATGCGCATCGAAATTGAACCCGTTAGCATCAAGCCCCGTCCTTTCACAAGGCTTTCGCCCCAAGTTCTCCTTATCCGTCGGATGCCCAGTAAATCTCACCTCCAGCAGCGGTCACAAGTCTCTTCCCATCGGGTGAAACATCGCAACTGTAGACCTCGAAATCTTTCCGTTCGCCTATCGAAGCGCACGAGTTAGCCTCCATATCCTGAGAAATCTCCCACAAGAAAGCCTAGCGACAGTCCAAATCTGCCACCTCATCTTGCAAGTCCCCTCCCTCTTATTAAATCCCGACAAAATGCGGCTTTCGTCGCAAAGACCAGCATACCTCCGTGCGTCAGCCAGACAGGCTTGATAATATGCATTGCGCAGTGCGGGCAGTCAGCGCCGCTCCCTTATCGAACAGGGACAATTCAAATATGATGAGATTATTCGGATGCGAAAATCCCAGCTCCAGATGAGCTATCGGTAATGGGGAAGTGTTGGATCGTGGAAAGGCAGTGTTGTAGGGTGAGCGTTAGGTGTTGATCGGGTAGGACATCGCAGGGCGATCGGACAAAACCAGCCACAGACTCTTGTAGCGAGATTTATACAGCGGAATAGGCAGACAGCGGTGATCGAATTGGCGTGGCGTCCGTAGATATAGATGGGGGAAGTGGTGGGGGTGCGATGATGGAGGTTGAGGTACCAGGGAGGGCGCGCCCGTTCGAAAAGTCGCGATCTCCAGATTTGGCGTGGCCCGAGCTCCCTTTCGCGTTTGACTTTAATTCGGGTTCCTCTCCGAAGCTGGCACTAACAAGAGGACTAAGAACTAGACACAAGACACTTTTTTATTTGATTCGCTTTCAAAGACAATGGCGAGGATTCGAGAACAAATTTACACGGTTGTTGTACAATGGCCCTTTTTTTTTCTTTAATTTCCTCTTTGTCTTCCTCGTCACTGCCAACAATACCCTTATGTACAAGTACAACGAAGACCGGTCGGGTTATCCCGCGTAGCCCCGAGAAGAGCAACGATGCGATTTCAGAACCCAGAGAAATATGCCAAATAGGCAAAAGAGTAGCTCGGGTGAAGACATTCAACGGAGGGGAGTGATACAGAGAGGTAAAGAGACCCGGTTGAGACATAATGCAGGACACAAGGGAAGAATGAGAATGATATTAGCATACATCAGGAGAAGAGGAAAATGGGAAGGTCAAGAGAGGGGGTGTTGATCGTTTCGTTTCGCTTGTGTGTGCACTTATTTACTTCTTCCTGCTGGCCTCATCAAATCCATCCAGTACACTCTGCGCAACATCATCTCGCGAAGCCTCTTCAGCAAAGGCCGAATCGAGATCATTCTCCACCTCGTCAAACTCGTCCGACTCCTTGGTAGCACGAGTCTGCTCCTGACCAAGAGCCTTGGCAGCAAGGCTCTTGGCCTGGGTCTCGTTGATCTTGCCATAGACGGACATGGCCGAGGCAATCATACCACCCATGTCACCGACGTTACCAGGAACAACGACGGCAGTACCTTCGCGGGCCAACTTGGAGAAAGCGTCGACATACTGCTCAGCCACACGCAAGCTGAGAGCACCCTGGGCAGCTTCCTGTCCATCCTGGATGGCGCGGGCGACGGCCCCGATTCCGCGGGCAGTAGCCTCGGCCTTGAGCTTAATGGCCTCGGCCTCACCAGCAGCACGGTTGATCTGCTCGGCGCGCAGGGCCTCGGAGGCCAGAATAACGGATTGCTTACGACCTTCGGCGATGTTGATTGCGCTTTGGCGCTGACCTTCGGAATCCAAAATCTCGGCACGCTTCGATCGCTCGGCAGTAACCTGGCGGTGCATGGCGGCCACGACGCCATCGGGGGCATGGATATCCCTAATCTCGTAACGCAGGCAGACAACGCCCCAGTCCTGCGCGGCCTCGTTGATGGCTTGCGTGATATTGGTGTTGAGAGTGGCACGCTCCTTCAAAACGTGGTCCAGGGTCAACTGACCGATTTCGGATCGCATAGTTGTCTGTGCCAACTGGGAGATGGCGTATTCCGCATCCTCGACCCCGTAGCTAGATTGAACGAGCATTAGTTGATCCGTAATTCACAGCAGCCATGTAGACAAATCACCGGTGCGGGGTGATGCTTACCTAGCCTTATACGCATCAAACACCCTCGTGTATAGCACACCATCCAATTCCAACGTGACATTGTCCGCGGTAATAGCATTCTGACTCGGAATCTCAATAGCCGACTCCTTCAAACTCTTAACGTAGGCAATACGATCCACGAATGGAATCAGAATAGCCAAACCCGGTTCCAAAATCCGATGGAATTTACCCATGCGCTCCACAATCCACGCCGTCTGCTGCGGGACAAATCGTACGACCGTGTTGGCGGGAAGAGTCTGGCGGTTTGTGAAGTAGGTCGTCGGACCGAGACCGGATCCCTGCGAGCCACTAGCCGCTGCAAAGTTGCTGAAGAGGGACTCTGGGGCGAGATTGTGTGGGGAATTGGAGACCGCGCGGGTTTGTATCGGGGTCACGCATGGCGCGGTGGTTGATCGGGGAAGGCGGCGCTGTTGGGGGAGGAGGTTGGCGCTGCGAGACCGGAGCAGTCTTGAAGTTTGGCGGGATGCACCCTCCATTTTGAAAAGATGTGAGAGTTCAAAGTGGAGGAATTGGTATTGTGGAGGGGAGGAGGTAGAGTAAGCTGGTCAAGGTGAGCTTGTCCGGGCGACTTTGGCGAGGTTCGGGCTTTGTCGTTGCTCCGATTATGGGGGCCTGAGGCAGCCAGTTACCTCCGCATTTGAGCCTACAGGCCTAGGCGACACACATACGAGGGAAGAGGCATTCCTCCTTCACAATTACGTTAAATAAGCTTGCTATCATGGAGAAGACATTCTAAGCCTAGCAATCGAAATAGTTTACTCAAATAAAATCCACAGAATGTATCGCATTACCCAGACAAGAGAACGAAACAACCTAAGTATTCACAAAAACACCAGGCACTCCACATAAACCCCCGAGCAACGAAGTTTTTAACCCACCACAAAACTCCATTACACAAAATGCTGCACCCTTAGAATCGAAGGTGCTATGAAGATATGACTTTTGATCGGTTAAGTAGTCATCTGACCGGTAGGTACGAACCAGTGCGCCTTCAACGCAAAAGGACGCCCGACTGCAAACCTGCGCAGCTTCAAGGGCCGAAGCAGATGGACCGAATTAAATCTCGGGAGGGAGAAATGTTGACACCGTACAAGACACTTTTCATTGCTGTTCTCGACCGTTGCATTGCTCTGGGTCGAGACACCGTCATGTTGATACTCGCTAAGGTCCAGAGCATAAGAGCCGTGCACGACCCGGTCTGGATCAAGATAATAGAATGGGCGAAACAGAGAAGAGAGAATCTCACAAAAAGAAGAAAAAGCACACGAAAAAGAAGCTCTATGATCAGAAGAAACGGCAGGAAGAAATTAACATCATTTTTTGAGCCCGGCAGACCGATGGTATCAGGCAGAAAGAAGGGGGATATTTGCCCAGTAATATCATGCCCGGACTCCGGAGAACCATTTTAGTAACAGACAAGAAGAAAGCCCATGATTTCAAGCAAACGGCACAGATAGAGAGGAGACTCGCGAAAACAAGAAGAATAGATGGTAAAAATGAACTCCGAGGCTTCACGGTAGACCAGGAAACCCAGGGCGCCGGTTATTGCGATGGAAATGAAACCATTCGACGCTTGAGAAACGAAGTAGGCGACGATGCATGCAAGACCTTTTGAGCACAACAATGCTGATCATGATCCCGGGGGACAAAAAACGGGAAGGATAAAAAAAAGATAAAGAATATGACCCCAAAAAGAAAATAACGTATTTGAAAACGAGAAAGAAAAACCGAGGATGAGTTCAAGCAAGGTATTTCCTCCACGCCCGTTGTCTCCTGCCATACACCTCGTTGTAGTAAAAGCCAACGGTGTGATGGTTCGTACCTTCCATCACACCACTTGCCATAGACGAGCAGAGGAGTTCGAAAGTCCTAGTGCTGAGGTTCGTTCTTCTGTCATCGGACAAGTGAACAATGTCGCCAAGTACCTGTTCCGGGGTGGGGGTGGGACTGAAGAGCGAGGCTTGGAAGAAGCCCATCAGAGCAGTGATTCCATAGTCGTTGTGTCGTGTGAAAAAATCATCAAGGGCTAGTTGCCTAAATTCATTGTACAGTTGCAGATTGAAATTGCGGAGGAGGTGCTGTGACCAGGTGCGATAGGGAGGGCCGGTCTCAGCCCCAGGGTCGGTTACTGAGGACTGTCCCGTAGGATTGTAGAGATGGGAATTTTCGAATAGGTGATAGGGAGAGGTGAAACTTTTAGGATCGGAGAAGCCGGCTCCCTTCGGGTTCGACGGCCGGTTCTTCCTTGTGGCAGGCTTCTTCGTTGGACCGATAACAGAACTGGATGGAGAGCCTTGTTTCTGATCCACGTCAAAGCTATAGAGTGAGCACACGATAAGAGTCAGCCGATATGCGGCGCGTGTCGCACTTAAATTATTGATGTTCAACATACCTTGAGGAAGGCCATTCCGTTTCTGACCGAGCGGGAGACGATTTGATCGGGGGCGAACTTAGTCCGCACGCTGAAGGTTGATTGTCAATGAGTGGGCTGTCCAAGGGGGGAATAACAGAGCCTTCCAATTGGGAGCTGGCTGTGGGAAAAGTGGAATGTTTCGGGGGAGGTCCTACATTGGCGATTTCATTCTGTGCCGGCTGGAACTCTGGCGCTGTGGACGAAAGCGGCGTCGGAGATCCGCGAGATGTCGTGCCGTTGGGGACAAACTGGCGAGGTCCGTTGTGAATCGACCCATTAGGAGCACCCTCGAGGTGGCTGTTGATAGGGGCGTTCTCGTCGTTCTTTAAGGAGTGCTGAGCGACAGAAGCACCCTCATGCTGAGCCGAGGCATCTCGTTGGTCAAAGGGAAGAACCCACTGTGCCCACCTCTCCTTGGGGCGGAGACGATCCACACCATCATCGCCAATATGGTAGTCGACGTTACGAAGGCCACGAGAAACGTGACGGAGCATCTCAAAGTCCTCGGTCAAGGACTTGACGCGCTTGAAGCTGGCGATGACAGCCAGAGGCACAAAGCCCTGAGAGTCCATGTGACGGCGCAGGAACATGTCTTTGCACATGTTGTCAACCGAGAAGTAGTACTCGAGTTGCATGGACAGCATGGTCATGAGGCCAAAGGGCTCCATGTACTGCTGGTAGGGGGCTGCGCTCATTGGGCCAGGAGCCACATTGGTGTAGGAGGGGTACATGGTGTTGATCTCCGCAGGGAAAGGGTAGACATTGTTGTACATGCCTCCAGCGGCGGGCAATGACGGTGACCGCAAGGGCATCCGGTTGTTCTGTTGCTGGCCATTCTGAACTCCGTGTTGAGAACGCTGGCGATCGTTGAAGCCGAACTTGCCGGGCACAAAGTTGTTGGCCATGCCGAACTGAGGGTTCTGGCCAAAGTTGGAGTAGGGTCCACGGCCGCGGTTGGCATTGCGACCTCCACGCTCCGCACGAGCGTCACCACGCTCGCGGTTGAAGTCCTGGAAACCAGTAGCATCACGGCTCACGTCCGCAGACTTGGAACCGGACTCGGCACGGCGCTCGTTGGCACGAGCAGCAGCCTGAGAGTCGACAGCAATGTGAGCGTTCTTCGAGTTACGGTCACCAGTACGGGAATCCTGGTTCCGGGGGAACTGCTTGCCATCACGCTGGGGGCGGGGGAAATGCTCGCCGCCGTTGACTTGCTTGCCATTCGTAGCGGCATCCTCGGCACCACGGCCACCACGGCCACGCTCTGCAGCTTGGCCCTTGCGAGCATCCTGGTTGGCAACGTCGGTGCTAGTGGAGCGTCGAGACTGTGCGGGGAGAGAAGCTGCGCGACCATTGCCAGTCTCGTTGCGTCCACGCTCTCCGGCGGCCTGCTTAGCTGCCGAACCCTGGGCAGCCTGTCCAGAGGCTGCCTTCTCACCGGCGGCGCCGGTACCGTGAGCACCACCTCGTCCACCGTCACGTCCACCACGGGCGGCACGGCGGCCACCGCGGCCGGATGGCGTTGGGAGAGGAGTGTTGAAAACCGCAGTAGGAACGTAGTTCACGGGCATCCACTTTTCCTTGCCGTGGGATCGAGCGACGGGGCTCTTTTCGGTTCGCTCGGGCTTGTCGGTCTTTTCCTGGGCCTTCTTCTTCTCCTCGCCTAGAGCGACCTGAGGAGTGGGCCATGAAGAGGCATCCGCAACGGGGGGCAGAGCCTCATCACGACCCTTGCCATCGGACTTCTTGCCCTTGGTGCCTTCCGATGCACCATCGGCGCCCTTCTTCTTTGAGCCGGCTTTGCTAGAATCCTGTTGGCTCTCTTCGGATTTGCCCTTGCCCGTAGCGGAGGCTGGGATAGTCTTGGCTTTGGCTTCCTGAGCCTCTTTCCTTTGTTGCCAGATGTTAACGGAAGGGAGAGGAGCTGCCTTCAGCTCCTTGGGTGGAGCAGCCTTCTCCTTCTCAGCTTTCTCAGACTTGTCCGACTTCTCCTTGGTATTCTCAGTGCCATTCTCAGACTTCTCGGCCTTGGCATCCTGCTTTTCAGGGGAAGCGTCGGTGGTTCCGTTGGTGGTATTAGAGGCATCACCCTCCTTCGATTGTGCGGCATTGGAGCGAACGCTCGGGGACGAGGTCCGGGAGTTGTTGTTGTTAGCCTTGGATCGGTGAGCGTGCTTGCTGGTGACGGTGGTGAACTCGGCATCGTTGTCCACACTTGTCGTGGCAGTCTCGGGCTCCTGCGGCGTCTCGGTCTCAGAGGCGGTGGTCACGGACTCAGTGGAGACGGGAACACTCTCAGTAGGCTCCTCAGTCTTGATTTCAGACTTTTCTATTTCTGTAGATGGGGTCTTGCTGGGGACTGCACTCCCAGAGACGCCCTTGGCGGCTTGCGCGTAGGAGAATGTAGCGCTCATTGTGTTTTTTGATGAGACAAAAGTCGAAAATTCTTGGATGGTGAATAGATCCGTTAGAGAACTGGAATGTCCTTCAGCGAGGATGGAGGTCTGTGTACACGCCCACGCGCGAGACAAACTCCAGCACCTGTTATCACTCAGAGGAAGGTCTTTTAAACCTGCTTGTAACCCCACCAAACGGCAACTTCCCGTTCACTCAAGTGTTGGACCCACGTAATATCAGCCAGGTCCGGCAGAATAAGACGAAACTGTAGGCGGAGGTGTGTTGACACGGATGGTTACACTCGATCTGAGAAATGGGCGGATGAACCGTCTAGACCACGGATCGCATCAGTTGCGTCGTCGGTGTTGTGAGGTGGAAGGGAAGGTGGTCTGGCGACGGAATGCACAGAACCACAAAAAGGTGGAGAGTGGAAGGTTCAGAAAAAAAAAATCGTCTGCGATGGCGTTGAGAAGGCGCTGCCTTGTCAATGTCGTAACGCGAGCAGTGAGAGAACGAACTAGTAGGTCCGAGCAGTCAATGCGCGTCACGAGGCAAGTTCCGCAAATGTATTCCTCGTTGTCCAGGCACGTTCGATTTCCTCCAAGTTGATCTCGACGACTGGGCCGCGAGATTCGGGGGAGTTCGAAGGGGAGGCGAGGGTCGTGAAGAGGGACGCGAACTGCACGTCGAGTGTATCGAGAGTCGTGTCGGACAGAATCTCTAAACTCGGTCTCGGGGCCCCTTGTGAGGGTTAAGTGCGAGTTAAGTGCGAGAAACGGTAAGTCGCGAATTGCACGAAGCGGGTTCAACGGACGAAGACGAAGGGTCGGTCACTCCGTTTACTCTGGAATCAGCGAAGACGGAGAGGTGCCGAGCAGCGTTATCCAAGTGACTTGGGTGGGCGAAAAAAAAAGGTAGGTCACGGAATAGAGGAAGTCAAATCCACGGAGGAAATCCCGAGGATAGACACAGGGCTGCAGTCAGATCGGGTAAGTGTCAGGAAGGAAGGAAGCAGGGTGGGAAAGAGGGGGGGCGGGAAAGTAGCAAGACGCACGAGAGGAGGGGTGGAGGTCTGAAGAGAGGGGAGAAGTGAAGAAGGGTAAGAGGAAGAGGAGGAGGGACGGAGAACGCAAAATTATTATTTGGGTACTCAGGGCCAGGGTGTGGTAGCGGGGTGTGTCGCCCGCCGTCCAGAGTTTCTCCAAGTCAATTAGACGGGATGAAGGTATTAAGGGCACAACACCGTAATGGGAGTGTATTGGGTAATCAAATATCAAAATGTCCAGCACTTACTTGTCTGTGGTTATTTTCAAACAAAAACCCCCAAATTCTTCAGGAGCAGGGGACTTTGTTGGTCGAGGAATTTCACAAAGGAAAAAAAAAAAATCTCGACTATGGAGACCTTGTGGAATCCCTCGGTGCCGTAGCCGTACGCCCGCACGGAAAGATTTGGCCTACACACACACAAACCCAACGAGGGCCCGCAACGCCAGTCGCACAACTGTCCCTCCGAGGGACTAGAGAGTATCATGCAGTCTGCTTGTGGTCTCTTCTTTCGGCTTAGTGGTTTGATCGGAACGAACTATGTATGAGCTATATACCCAAATCCCTACGACTATAGCATGCTACATTTATTACCACCGTTACTGCGCTACAGTGTGTTCTATACATACATGGAAAGCCCGACATACTCTCCGCCATGCGCCCGTACATTCATCCATGTTGACATGTTCTAAGAACTAACTAACTACCAAGTCTACATAAGTAATTTTCAAGTCCTATTTGCATCTTAAATCCAAAGGTTAACGTTGACCTCCCTTACACAATGAACGCTAGCCGAACTATGTCCGACGCCTAACCGTAAACTTACAAATGAGCCTCAACAGCACTTGGATCCAATAACATTGCCAAGGGGAAAAATTGGGTAATTTTCCTAAGAATTGACCATCGCTACTATATTCCCTCATTGATATTTAATGATCATAAATGACCAGAACGATGGAGAGTCTCAATCTAAGGATAGACAACCATAAATCCTTCGTCACCGTACGGACTGGACTGTACTTGACACGCCGTTAACAACTAAGCGGCCGGTATCCGCTAAGAAGGCCCGAAGAACCCCAGTACGGCGTCCACGTCAGACACAAAAGATTATGAAGATTAATACTTACTATACGGAGTACGTACGGGGCTCATGAATACCAGAGTATGGGACTAAATCAATCATTCTCTTCCCCGGCACATTTTCTTTTCGTTTCTGCATTATCATTACCCTACTGGCGGGGCCCACCGGAGCCATGCTGCCCGATCATTGGCTTTCTGGGCGACATGACACACTGCCAGTTCGTTGGTTTCGGTGCAACGGGGGTGTTGGTTTGATTGTTTTGCATTATTACTGCATTTACAGGTTTTAAGCAATATGAAGGTGCTAGGGCGAGCGCATCAGGGACATCAAATGGCAATGGCGATATTGCAAATAGTCATACCCAGACGGAGACTCGGGAGGGGAATCTTCACAAGCCGTGGAGAAGCGGATATACACTCCAAGTGTCCCTCGGGTACCTGAGATGGTCTTACCGGGGCCGCGGTATTCGTATTACCAGTCCAAGATGACGAGTTCCTAAGAAGGTAAGATGCTCCTGGCTTGATTACAGTAATAACATATGATCAAGATAGTGGTGTATACGGGGTGAATCATCTACTGCTACGTTCAGAGCTGAGTTCATTCTACCAGATCCATCTACTACCCGAGCCCAGTCCAGCCATCGCCATGGTTATTCTGTGCGACCGAGGAATGCAACGGTTTCTGGTCAGACCACGTGATCAGTCCAGCCCGATGCTGCCCGCTGGCTTGTAATGCTGGGGCAGACATCCCGAGAGATCCTACGGGGAGAACCTTGAAAGACTAAGACGCAATTTGTTTGTAGTATATTTGTATCCATATTCAGAATTGCCGGGCCGGATATCGTCCAGTCGCGGCCGGAGAATTGGACGTCAGATACGGCAGGCGAGCGATTAGGGCTGAGGGAGGGCACGCGGAACCCATCGGAAGGTGGGTGGAGATGGGTAATCTAAATACAATCTGGCCAAGACCCCCACGCCTATGGGCAATTGGGACCGTGGGCTGCGTCGTATCTGTATTACTCCCCGCGACACGGCTGGCTCGGCCAGTATAGATGAAGCATGGGAGTAAGAAGCAGTATTCGTGTCAGTGAGTTCTTATTGTGTATGCCCGGATAAAGATCACGGGCAGAATTTTCTGGATTCACGAAATGGCCATAGTAGAGGGTGAGATGTAGATGTAGATAGCGAAAAAAAAATATCAAGTGGTATAAAACCCCTGCGCCGAGGACGAAAGCCAAACTCCCACTCCTACATTCATTACCAAAATTCAAAATTATATTGAAGCCGGGCATTCTACCAATGTCGCACACCGACAAGCACCTGCTCGCGCGGGTCCGGCTCAACCGAGTTCCCTGGGCCAGTGACAAACCCCATGCGCATGAGGACCTGCCACGCCAGCTTACGCTTCAAGTTCTCACGCACAGGAATCTTCTCCAGTGCATCAAAGCCATTAAAGTACTTCAGGAAGACGGGCCAATACTTCTTCAGCATGTTTTGGAGCTCGTTCGGCGCGAGATCCGAGCTGGGACTTTCCAGTCCTGGAATGTTTACCGCTCGATCCGGGAAGCGGGCGACGATCTCATCGAGCCAACGTGATTCGAGCGGGGATGCGCGGTGCGGGGAGAGAATGAGAGATGAGAAGCGGAGGGCGGTAGATCTATCCAGTAGTTTGTGTGAGATGCGTAGTCGGGCGCGCGGGTCGAGACGGGTGCCTGGCATGGGTGTCTCGTCGCCGCTGCCGTGGCTTGCGAGGGAGGAGGATGAGGAGGAGTTTGCGTCGTCGTCTTCTGAGGACGAAGAGTCTTCGTTGTCGATTCCGTCGCTGACGCTGCCCTTGGCAAGGTATCTGTCTACTTCTTCTTTCCGAAGGGCCATTTCCACGGCCAACTTGATTTCGGGATTGACTTTGATACGGGCGAATGTTCGCAATTGCGTGACCCAGCCACCGCGAAGGAGCCATGCCAGGATGGAAAAGTAGGTATCCTTGTGGTCTTTGCTGGGGATGAAACTGCCATAGGGTCGAGGCGTACCACTCAGCGCAGAAAGCATTTTCGGAAGACTGGGCAATGTGGGAAATGCGGTCTGGTAGGCGATTGTGGCAATCTCGAGCTTGCTCAGGTCGCAATTAGGCGACACGATGTAGGTGTCTCGCTGGTGGAGAGGAGGAATGGCCCGGGCACGACGCCAGTAGACCAGGTGGCTCGCCAACATCTGGATCGTTGACAGTGAAATCCCCGAGGAGGCTGATATTTGCGCAAATGATTTCGTAGGTTTGGAACAACGGATATAATGGGCTAAAGCGGGTGCAAGAGCGCCACCGGAGGCCTCGACATCCTTGATAATCGCTGCTTCGCTATCCAGGAGAAGTAGAGCAAAGTGTTTCGCAAGTACTTGGTGAGGAGAATTGTTTTCATCAGTACCGGGATCATCGACTGGAGTTGCACTGTCTGAGGTTGTTAACCAGAGGCCAGGATATGCTTTGTCGGTTGGGCCGGCCAGATATGGTGTAGAGGTCAGTGGAGGAATCTGAAGCGAGATGGAGACATCGGGACTGAGTGAGACCGATGCAATCTTTGACGCCGAGATACTGGTGTAGACCGTGTACATTGCCCTGGCCAAAGACGATTGAGTAATGAGCTCTGAATAGAGGTTATGAATCGATGTTTCTAATGTCGTGTCGTCAGTATGGAGCATAAAGTTACGAAAATGGGAGGTATTCATACTCGTCTCTCGCGCTTTTCTCCTAACCTGCAGGATATGCTGCGACTCTCTCCACACATAGTCCGTTCGAGCTTGCTCCCACTTCAGCGCCTTGGCAAATTTCTTAATGACGTTCTCGTAGATCTCCTTCACTCGCATCGAATACTCTAGCAGCGGAGGATCCATCACAAACACCACATTGAACATAGTCATTTGGTCCTTATCCTCGGGGTCAAGACTATCTTCCGGTTGCTTGCCAAACTTCCCACTCGCCGCCGAAGTCCGTTTGACTTCGGTGGGTGAAGCCGTCAGTGTCAACTCGGTAATCGTAGCTACACTCCCACCCAGACCAGGCGAAGTGGCCGGGTCTTCTTCACCCTGACCATCTTCCGCATTCTCATTATGGCCCAATTCCCCGCCCTCCCATTCTGCACGGGGCTTCTTTGCCTTCTTGCGGCGCTGCTTACGCCATGTCCCATCCTCGCGCACAAAGACTGGCCATCCGATTAGTGCGAGATCATTGATCCCGACTTCGAAACGTCGTTTATGCCAAGAACGAGATGGACTTAGTAGCTTCTCCCACACGCTGCCGGGCAAGCCCAGAAGCGACTCCCAAGGCGGCCGCGACGAACCTCCCGTAGCGCCATCTTCATAGCGATCCGATCCGGCATCTTCCTCCGGGTCTGAGCATGCGCCGCCCCTTTTCCTTAGCGATGAAGCCCTGCCAGACCCCAAAGATCCAGGTCGTTGCGTGTCCGTGCCACCGGGCGACGCAGCATCTGGGGTAAGTGAAAGCGTATCGATGCCGAAGTTGCTCGCCCGTCGACCGAGCCCGGCGTTCAGGTTCACACTGAGAGTCGCGTTCGTATTTGCATTCACGTTCCCACCCGCATGAATTTCTCGGTCATCCTCGTCCTCGTCAGAGCTAAGCCCACTCTCATCACTAGAGCTCGAGTCGGTATTCTTGGAGCCCTGTCGGCTGCGCGTACGGGAGATGCGCCGGCCACCCTTGGTGGTGGTCTTCAGGCGATTCTCGCTCAGTGGGTTCGGAGGGTAATGGAAAACGAGGCGCGGGCCGGTACGCGATCGAACGATGAGAATGATTGCGACTAGACATGGGTCCGGGGGGCGTGCGATCGACGACATCGAGTGCGTTAGCGATCGGCTGGGGCGCGACGTTGGAGAAGCGTGATGGTCCTGGGCGGAACCGCTTTCCCCGCATGACACAGTTCAAAGCCTCTAGACTTCAGTGCAGCACGCCGTATGCGAGTGGGATAAATTGAAGTTTGATTATTTCTTAGTTATGTTTATTGTAATAAGAGAATGGAATTGGTATATAATACAATTTTTAATGCGTGCAATGCCCTCGATAAACGCCAATATGAGCCCCCGCCACTCGCAGGTGGGCTGATGTCCTTTTAATATCGTACAAAATCCTTCCATCAATCCTGCCTGTCTGCTCAGTCTTTCCTGCCTGTCTCTTGTGCTTGCGGTGTACTCGTAGTGGCATCATTGCCTTTTTGTTGGTCATCTTTGAACACGAGTCCCAGGTTCTGGAAGTTATCGGGCGCCATAAGGTTCCTAGATATAAACTCTGGGTCAGCACAGTATTCGTTAATGCTCATTCTGCTGTCCTCGTGCATTGGCACGCGGGCTCAGGTGCATCCATAGAGCTTGGAAATTGACTCCACGTACTTGTCCATCCGACAGGTGAGGTATTCCTTGGCAAGCTTGCGGCATGCCTCGTCGTTGGTGCCTCGGTTAAGTTTGATGCATTTCAAATAACCGGAAATAATATGCTTGCACTCTCCTGGACAGTGGAAACTATCGTTAGCCACGTTCTTGTGTATTGGGTTGTGGTTGTCTGGATAAAGTCGTTTGCGCCGGGGTAATCAGCATACCTTCGTGGTCGAGAGGGAAGCTGCCGCGCTCAGGTCTATATTGGGAACATCATATCGTCAGTAAAATCACATGTCACAAAGTATCAAAGACCGGCGCATTGCAATCGAGAGGGAAGGTAAAGATCAAGGCGTGGGTAAAGACTGACGGCGTGGGCTTGTAGTTGACCGAACCACCTCCGGGGGCTCCGAAACTCATTTTGGGTAAGTGACTTGAGAACGTCTCCGAGAAATTTCAATATGTCCCTGGTCAAACACAAGAAGATTGTGCAGCACAGACAATTGCGACGATGGCGGAGTTGAATAATGTCTGTCGGGGCCGATCACCAAAAGTCCGAAGACAAACAGAGCAAAAGAGACAAACACCCCCGGCAGCCAACCAGAGAGCGCCAGAAACGCAGGGTGCCGCCGATGATGTAGCCGAATCCTGGAGTGCAGGACTCGGGCCTGGACAGATGGACAATTGAGTGGACTGGAAATAACCGGAGCTGCAACTAGGTCGACTTAGGTAGGTCACTCTACCGAACGTTCTTCCTCTGCCAGGTGGGGCTTTTCTTTCTGAGATGCCGCCGCTTGTACGAGGGCGCTCGGAGTCAGACTCACTGAGTAAATATCAGGCCAGACTCAGACCCAAAGAGCTGATCAGAGTCAGAGGGCGCTCAGTGAGTCTGATCAGTCAGCTCACTGATTAGCTAAGTAGTTACTTAGAGATCCGTCTGTCTGAGCCATCTATTAAGCACCCAGTTACGCCTAGGCTTCATCAGAGCCCACGTCGGCCTAGGCCCAACCCAGCCCAACCCACGAATGGGTTGGGCTTTGGGCCGAGTTCTATAGCCCACAGTGGGCCATGGGCCGAGACCTTTAGCCCATGATGGGCCCTGGGCCCCCAATTGGGCCATAAACAGTACAAACCTGCCTAGGTTCCGTGACTGCATAATTTATGCAATTTCTGGCTGTAATATTGAGTATTTCCTTTATATCTCGTCTTTCGATTAGAAAATGTTGAAGCAATTGAGATTAAGATTACAGCTTAAATTCAAAATGAATAGATTGAAATAATTATCACAAATCAATGATACTCAAACGCATTATCCTCTCGACTCTTACGCTTCCGTCCTGAAGCCCGTAGCTAAGTGTTATTCTCTAGCATTTTGGGCTCAGTGTGGTCCTAGATAGTAGAAGAAGGAGCCACTTCTACCACTATCTCATTATTCAATTCATTATTTAACTCCTTAGTATCACTAATTAGTTCCACTTCAACCTCATCAAGCCTTTCGTCCTTCTCTTCCTTTACTGCTTCAATCTCTTCACGAGAGAAGAATTTCTCTAGCCGATAAGACTCCTTCTCTTTAAGATCAAACCTTAAAGTATAAAGGAACATCATTAGCTCTTAAATTATTTCGGATTTCATCCTTCCTCGTCGATAATAATAGATATCTCGAGTAGTGTTAAACAGTCGTTTAACACTAGCACCGATTGCTAGAACTAAGAGAATATCTCGCGTAAGAGCTACAATCGCCGGAAAGCGGCACTGATTTTCTCTCCAGAACGTAAGAGGCCCGATATCAATTATATCTATTAATTAGTTAATACTATTTAAATCAGAATTACGTTAAAACATACCACTATCAAGATATTATATTATTTCATCAGCGGCTACCTTTAGCTGCTTTTTACTTCTATTTAACATCTTGTTAAGTTTTGAACTTAGTCTAACTACTACTTTAGAGACTTATAAGCCTTAAGTATTAGAAAGACGATCTTAGTATAGAGCGAGAGCTTCTTAAAAGGATTTACGATAAGTATCGCGCCACTTTTAATCCTAATCATCAGTCAGAAAGAACTAAAACTTATTAACAGGCGCAAGCATTATATTAACCGTATAGATATACCCTCGAACGTTATCAGTCTAAGAGTAATACTCATCTAACTTTAATCGACTAGCTTCGAGTGCGTTAAGTATATATTTTTTCTAGGGGACACGCTTTCGCCGGAGCTACTTCATTAACTATTTAAGATATTTAAAGAGTTTATTATAAACTCTAAATATATAATGCGTAGTGATATCTCGAGTCTTTAAAAGCTAAGTGGTATAGTTAGTCAAAGAATAGCTTAGTAATACAAAGAAGATAGTCGACCTAACGCCACTCTTTATTATTAAGTAATAGATCCTCACGATTATACTTAACGTAGAAGGGTGTAAAGATAGTATAGAGCCGCTTTACACGACGAAGTATTAGGAATATTGAATTCCACCGAGTCTTCACATCCTAGATCGGTATAAGCTTTATATCCTTAGTCTAGAGATTACTAAATATCTCCCGACGCTAAGAACTTACGTTCACGTAGATCGTAAGATAGCGGATCTTATTTAATATGTAGAAGATCTCTCGCTTCCGGTGCTATATATTTACCTAGGTTATTAAAGACTATTACTCTGTCCACTTTATCTTAGCTATATCGTTTAATAGGACTACTGTTACGCGAAGCCAACTGGTCACTATGAGTAAGTGCAGAAAGGGCAATAGTTACCTAAGTCGTCGTTGTAATTAGGTATAATAACGATATATGCTATTACGGCTGATTCCGGCCCTCTCGGTATAACTTCGAATTCTAAGAGTATCTCTTAATCGTACCGTTGCCTCGTAAGGCCTTACTACGGGATAGATCCTATTAAGTATCTTACAGAACGTACTAGAAGTGCGCGCTAAGTAAGTTAATTACTAAGTATTACTACTAAGTAAATCCCCTACTTATAGGTTAGGTTATCTTAAAGATAAACTATAAAGTATAAAGTACTAAAGGTAGTAACTAAGTAATAATATATAATTAATCGCGAAGAACTAAATATATAGTACTAAATAAGTATCCTTATATATTTAGTTCTTCCTATCACTAATAAGTCGGGACTTATTACTAATATAATAGGACTTATTACTAATAAGTCTATCCTATCGCTAATAGGATATAGTTACGTAGTTTACCGTATTCTTATATTTAGGGTATAATCTAGATACGGTTAAGAAAGCGGCTATTTCCTACTTCGCGCTAACCGTCCTATAGAGTAAGCGGGTATTAATTATAACGGTTAGCCGTAGGTCGATTCTAGCTCCTACCCTAAACCCTTCTACTTAGTGCCTCTCGGGGCCTACCTAAGTATACCGAAATATACGTAATAACGCTAATCCTTAGTGTCCGTAGGATAATTAGCTTATAGTTACTACTTAAATAGCTACGGCCCCCGCGCCTCTTTAAGGTCCGTAATATTATCCCCTCCTCCCCTATCCTTTATCCTTAAAGGATTTAAACGTTAGTACCCCCCTTAGGTATATATACTATTTTTCCGTTTTTTAATATTTTCCTTCCCCCCTATAGCCTATCTCGCTAACTATATCTTCTAAAGCGTCTATCCGTAAAAACGCTTTAACCCGTCGAATCGAGGACGAAGGTTTTTAATCTATTATCCCCTACGAACGCTATATTCGCCTTAAAAGAGTATATATTCGTACCGACTATTCTAACCGCTATAGTAATTATATCCGCGCCGATAATAGTATAAAGTATACGATACTATTCCTATTATTTACTAATACGGAGTAGCGTTGTTTAGTTAAGTCTTAAAATTAAATTAAAGAGAAGGAGGAGGCTATTCTTACTAAACTCCTTTATCTTCGAAAATAAAAATATTTATTACAGAAATATATAGGTAATTTTATTACTTAGGATTTTAAAGAAGTTACCGAGTTAGAAGAGTTAGAGCGTCGCGAGATTAAAGAGCGCGAGCGTCTTAAAAAAGAGCGTATTACTTCTAAGTAAAAAGATCGTAAGGTAGAGAGTACTCGTGCTATAGGCGAGGTACCTCGATTTACTATTATAGTTAACGACCGTATCCTTATAGCGACGTTAGAGGATCCTACTCTAACTTAGTTATTAAATAATCTATCGTTCTCCTAGGCTAACCTAGACGCTTCCTAGCTTATCGAGGCCTCTAGGTCTCTTTCTCCTACCGATAGAACTATCGAACTAGCTAGTAGTAGCCTATTAGGTTCTCGATAGGTTCCTATATATTTTCTAAGGTATTATATCCCCTCTATTTTACTAAGTAGTAAGGTCTTCCGCTAATTTTATTAGTATCTAGGATTTCCTCGACCTTATATTCGTTTTTTAATACTTCTTTAACTTTAATATTAGTAGCGATTTCGGTGTTCTTAGGTACTTTCTCTAATAATAAAATATAAAATATTATATAGATACGTTATATACTATTAAGTAGCTTAAGTCGATAATTAAGTAGTCCTATTCTTTCTTTAATTTCGAATAGTCCTAATTTAAGATAGTCGAGTTTCGTACTAGGTCGTCTAATACGAATATTACGTCGTAAAAGGTAAACTTTCTTCCCCCTTTAAAAGTCTAGCGCCTCTTAGCGCGATTAGTCGTAATAGAACTTTATACGTATATTAAGAAACTTAATATTCCTTAAAAGTTAAAGATATATTTACTTTAACCTAGTCGCTAGTAGTCGAGATAACTCTACGAGTAGTTATTTATCGATTAATTCTCCGAGAATAGTAGGATTAAACCTATAATTCGCGAAGAATAGTGTTTCTTTTATAGTTACGTATATTATATTATTATATATAAATTATACTATTAGTAGTAGTCCCGTCTAGTCGTTTTACTAATAGTTTACGTAGTATCGTAGATACTACTCTAGAGTCTAGTTAACTCTTTTTGTTTATCTATTAGTTTACGGGTAATACGCGGTAAAGAGTCTATACTTAATACCGAGTTAATCCGCTAGTAATTACTATATATTAGATATAAATTGTCACGGGCCAGTGCCCGATATAGGTCACGTGTATCACGAGACCTTGGCATGTTGACGTAGAGAACGCGCAGGATAAACTTCCCCTCCTTAAGCTTTTTGTAAACAGCATGTTGGCCTAGTTAGATTGAATCAAGTCTTGCTTCAGCCCTTCACATACAAAAAGCTTCCTTCTACACTTAGAAGTATCATTGGTTATTGGAAAAGCCCTAGGAAAGCGACCTAGGCACTCATTGGAAAGCCCCCTGAATCTCTAGTGATTCAGTGACGAACAGCGATTGGAACGGAATCCTCGCGCATAAAACTCTTAGCGCTCGAGACGTATTGGAAAGCCTTAGGAGATCGCAATTCCTAGGCATATTAGAACATTGGACGAAAAGC